>JAUJYP020000611.1:0-268946 GCA_030674075.2 Linum usitatissimum | reverse complement strand
TTTATTTTTTATAGTTCGGCCATCCAATATGCATTTTGTGCCTTGGTATAGTGCATTTCCACTATGCATAACGTACCTAGGTATAGTGCTCTCTCACCTCCTTGTACTTTGCACGAAAGTATGGTGTACTTCCACTATGCAACTTGCACATTACAATGATGAAGTTCCACCATTCACAAAGCACCGTACCACATGGTATGGTGCACTTTCATAATGAATTATGCACATTTGACCACGGTATGATGCACTTCAACCATGCACCAGTGAAAGTGGACCTTTTTGAAGTCAATTTCCACTATGCACAGTGCACCTTTATTTTTTATAGTTCGGCCATCCAATATGCATTTTGTGCCTTGGTGTAGTGCATTTCCACTATGCATAACGTACCTGGGTATAGTGCTCTCTCACCTCCTTGTACTTTGCACGAAAGTATGGTGTACTTCCACTATGCAACTTGCACATTACAATGATGAAGTTCCACCATTCACAAAGCACCGTACCCTATGGTATGGTGCACTTTCATAATGAATTATGCACATTTGACCTTGGTATGATGCACTTCAACCATGCACCATGGAAAGTGGACCTTTTTGAAGTCAATTTCCACTATGCACGGTGCACCTTTATTTTTTATAGTTCGGCCATCCAATATGCATTTTGTGCCTTGGTATAGTGCATTTCCACTATGCATAACGTACCTGGTATAGTGCTCTCTCACCTCCTTGTACTTTGCACGAAAGTATGGTGTACTTCCACTATGCAACTTGCACATTACAATGATGAAGTTCCGCCATACACGAACCACCGTGCCCTATGGTATGGCGCACTTTCATAATGAATTATGCACATTTGACCCTGGTATGATGCACTTCAACCATGCACCATGGACGGTGGACCTTTTTGAAATCAATTTCCACTATGCACGAGTGCACCTTTATTTTTTATGGTTGGGCCATCCAATATGCATTTTGTGCCTTTATATAGTGCCATTCCACTATGCATAATGTACCTTTGTATAGTGCACTCTCACCTGCTTGTACTTTGCACAAAAGTATGGTGTACTTCCACTACGCACCTTGCACATTAGAATGATGTAGTTCCACCATTCAGAATGCACGGTGCCCTATGGTATGGTGCACTTTCATCATGAATTATGCACATTTGACCCTCGTATGCTTTTGCACTTCAACCATGCACCATGGACGGTGGACCTTTGTATAGTCAATTTCCACTATGCGAGTGCACCTTTATTTTTATAGTTCGACCATCCAATATGCATTTTGTGCCTTGGTATAGTGCATTTCCACTATGCATAACGTACCTTGGTATAGTGCTCTCTCACCTCCTTGTACTTTGCACAAAAGTATGGTGTACTTCCACTATGCAACTTCCATATTACAATGATGAAGTTCCACCATTCACAAAGCACCGTACCCTATGGTATGGTGCACTTTCATAATGAATTATGCACATTTGACCCTGGTATGATGCACTTCAACCATGCACCATGGAAAGTGGACCTTTTTGAAGTCAATTTCCACTATGCACGGTGCACCTTTATTTTTTATAGTTCGGCCATCCAATATGCATTTTGTGCCTTGGTATAGTGCATTTCCACTATGCATAACGTACACGGGTATAGTGCTCTCTCACCTCCTTGTACTTTGCACGAAAGTATGGTGTACTTCCACTATGCAACTTGCACATTACAATGATGAAGTTCCACCATTCACAAAGCACCGTACCCTATGGTATGGTGCACTTTCATAATGAATTATGCACATTTGACCCTGGTATGATGCACTTCAACCATGCACCATGGAAAGTGGACCTTTTTGAAGTCAATTTCCACTATGCACGGTGCACCTTTATTTTTTATAGTTCGGCCATCCAATATGCATTTTGTGCCTTGGTATAGTGCATTTCCACTATGCATAACGTACCCGGGTATAGTGCTCTCTCACCTCCTTGTACTTTGCACGAAAGTATGGTGTACTTCCACTATGCAACTTGCACATTACAATGATGAAGTTCCACCATTCACAAAGCACCGTACCCTATGGTATGGTGCACTTTCATAATGAATTATGCACATTTGACCCTTGTATGATGCACTTCAACCATGCACCATGGAAAGTGGACCTTTTTGAAGTCAATTTCCACTATGCACGAGTGCACCTTTATTTTTTATAGTTCGGCCA
Source organism: Linum usitatissimum (assembly GCA_030674075.2). Lineage (NCBI taxonomy): Eukaryota > Viridiplantae > Streptophyta > Magnoliopsida > Malpighiales > Linaceae > Linum > Linum usitatissimum. Next base: position 266,745 of record JAUJYP020000611.1, on the reverse strand, counting down.
TCCAATATGCATTTTGTGCCTTGGTATAGTGCATTTCCACTATGCATAACGTACCTAGGTATAGTGCTCTCTCACCTCCTTGTACTTTGCACGAAAGTATGGTGTACTTCCACTATGCAACTTGCACATTACAATGATGAAGTTCCGCCATACACGAACCACCGTGCCCTATGGTATGGCGCACTTTCATAATGAATTATGCACATTTGACCCTGGTATGATGCACTTCAACCATGCACCATGGACAGTGGACCTTTTTGAAGTCAATTTCCACTATGCATAGTGCACCTTTATTTTTTATAGTTCGGCCATCCAATATGCATTTTGTGCCTTGGTATAGTGCATTTCCACTATGCATAACGTACCTGGGTATAGTGCTCTCTCACCTCCTTGTACTTTGCACGAAAGTATGGTGTACTTCCACTATGCAACTTGCACATTACAATGATGAAGTTCCGCCATACACGAACCACCGTGCCCTATGGTATGGCGCACTTTCATAATGAATTATGCACATTTGACCCTGGTATGATGCACTTCAACCATGCACCATGGACGGTGGACCTTTTTGAAGTCAATTTCCACTATGCACGATGCACCTTTATTTTTTATGGTTGGGCCATCCAATATGCATTTTGTGCCTTTATATAGTGCCATTCCACTATGCATAATGTACCTTTGTATAGTGCACTCTCACCTCCTTGTACTTTGCACAATAGTATGGTGTACTTCCACTACGCACCTTGCACATTAGAATGATGTAGTTCCACCATACACGAACCACCGTCCCCTCGTGGTATGGTGCACTTTCATCATGAATTATGCACATTTGACCGTCGTATGCTTTTGCACTTCAACCATGCACCATGGACGGTGGACCTTTGTATAGTCAATTTCCACTATGCGAGTGCACCTTTATTTTCCATAGTTCGACCATCCAATATGCATTTTGTGCCTTGGTATAGTGCATTTCCACTATGCATAACGTACCTTGGTATAGTGCTCTTTCACCTCCTTGTACTTTGCACGAAAGTATGGTGTACTTCCACTATGCAACTTCCATATTACAATGATTAAGTTCCACCATTCACAAAGCACCGTACCCTATGGTATGGTGCACTTTCATAATGAATTATGCACATTTGACCCCGGTATGATGCACTTCAACCATGCACCATGGAAAGTGGACCTTTTTGAAGTCAATTTCCACTATGCACGGTGCACCTTTATTTTTTATAGTTCGGCCATCCAATATGCATTTTGTGCCTTGGTATAGTGCATTTCCACTATGCATAACGTACCTGGGTATAGTGCTCTCTCACCTCCTTGTACTTTGCACGAAAGTATGGTGTACTTCCACTATGCAACTTGCACATTACAATGATGAAGTTCCGCCATACACGAATCACCGTGCCCTATGGTATGGCGCACTTTCATAATGAATTATGTACATTTGACCACGGTATGATGCACTTCAACCATGCACCATGGACGGTGGACCTTTTTGAAGTCAATTTGCACTATGCACAGTGCACCTTTATTTTTTATGGTTGGGCCATCCAATATGCATTTTGTGCCTTTATATAGTGCCATTCCACTATGCATAATGTACCTTTGTATAGTGCACTCTCACCTGCTTGTACTTTGCACAATAGTATGGTGTACTTCCACTACGCACCTTGCACATTAGAATGATGTAGTTCCACCATACACGAACCACCGTCCCCTGTGGTATGGTGCACTTTCATCATGAATTATGCACATTTGACCCTCGTATGCTGCACTTCAACCATGCACCATGGACGGTGGACCTTTGTATAGTCAATTTCCACTATGCAGAGTGCACCTTTATTTTCTGTAGTTCGACCATCCAATATGCATTTTGTGCCTTGGTATAGTGCATTTCCACTATGCATAACGTACCTTGGTATAGTGCTCTCTCACCTCCTTGTACTTTGCACGAAAGTATGGTGTACTTCCACTATGCAACTTCCATATTACAATGATGAAGTTCCACCATTCACAAAGCACCGTACCCTATGGTATGGTGCACTTTCATAATGAATTATGCACATTTGACCCTGGTATGATGCACTTCAACCATGCACCATGGAAAGTGGACCTTTTTGAAGTCAATTTCCACTATGCAAAGTGCACCTTTATTTTTTATAGTTCGGCCATCCAATATGCATTTTGTGCCTTGGTATAGTGCATTTCCACTATGCATAACGTACCTGGGTATAGTGCTCTCTCACCTCCTTGTACTTTGCACGAAAGTATGGTGTACTTCCACTATGCAACTTGCACATTACAATGATGAAGTTCCACCATTCACAAAGCACCGTACCCTATGGTATGGTGCACTTTCATAATGAATTATGCACATTTGACCCTGGTATGATGCACTTCAACCATGCACCATGGAAAGTGGACCTTTTTGAAGTCAATTTCCATTATGCACAGTGCACCTTTATTTTTTATAGTTCGGCCATCCAATATGCATTTTGTGCCTTGGTATAGTGCAATTCCACTATGCATAACGTACACAGGTATAGTGCTCTCTCACCTCCTTGTACTTTGCACGAAAGTATGCTGTACTTCCACTATGCAACTTGCACATTACAATGATGAAGTTCCACCATGCACAAAGCACCGTACCCTATGGTATGGTGCACTTTCATAATGAATTATGCACATTTGACCCTGGTATGATGCACTTCAAACATGCACCATGGATAGTGGACCTTTTTGAAGTCAATTTCCACTATGCACAGTGCACCTTTATTTTTTATAGTTCGGCCATCCAATATGCATTATGTGCCTTGGTATAGTGCATTTCCACTATGCATAACGTACCTAGGTATAGTGCTCTCTCACCTCCTTGTACTTTGCACGAAAGTATGGTGTACTTCCACTATGCAACTTGCACATTACAATGATGAAGTTCCACCATTCACAAAGCACCGTACCCTATGGTATGGTGCACTTTCATAATGAATTATGCACATTTGACCCTGGGATGATGCACTTCAACCATGCACAATGGAAAGTGGACCTTTTTGAAGTCAATTTCCACTATGCACAGTGCACCTTTATTTTTTATAGTTCGGCCATCCAATATGCATTTTGTGCCTTGGTGTATTGCATTTCCACTATGCATAACGTACCTGGGTATAGTGCTCTCTCACCTCCTTGTACTTTGCACGAAAGTATGGTGTACTTCCACTATGCAACTTGCACATTACAATGATGAAGTTCCACCATTCACAAAGCACCGTACCCTATGGTATGGTGCACTTTCATAATGAATTATGCACATTTGACCCTGGTATGATGCACTTCAACCATGCACCATGGAAAGTGGACCTTTTTGAAGTCAATTTCCACTATGCACAGTGCACCTTTATTTTTTATAGTTCGGCCATCCAATATGCATTTTGTGCCTTGGTATAGTGCATTTCCACTATGCATAACGTACCTGGTATAGTGCTCTCTCACCTCCTTGTACTTTGCACGAAAGTATGCTGTACTTCCACTATGCAACTTGCACATTACAATGATGAAGTTCCACCATGCACAAAGCACCGTACCCTATGGTATGGTGCACTTTCATAATGAATTATGCACATTTGACCCTGGTATGATGCACTTCAAACATGCACCATGGATAGTGGACCTTTTTGAAGTCAATTTCCACTATGCACGATTGCACCTTTATTTTTTATAGTTCGGCCATCCAATATGCATTTTGTGCCTTGGTATAGTGCATTTCCACTATGCATAACGTACCTAGGTATAATGCTCTCTCACCTCCTTGTACTTTGCACGAAAGTATGGTGTACTTCCACTATGCAACTTGCACATTACAATGATGAAGTTCCACCATTCACAAAGCACCGTACCCTATGGTATGGTGCACTTTCATAATGAATTATGCACATTTGACCCTGGTATGATGCACTTCAACCATGCACCAGTGAAAGTGGACCTTTTTGAAGTCAATTTCCACTATGCACAGTGCACCTTTATTTTTTACGGTTCGGCCATCCAATATGCATTTTGTGCCTTGGTATAGTGCATTTCCACTATGCATAACGTACACAGGTATAGTGCTCTCTCACCTCCTTGTACTTTGCACGAAAGTATGCTGTACTTCCACTATGCAACTTGCACATTACAATGATGAAGTTCCACCATGCACAAAGCACCGTACCCTATGGTATGGTGCACTTTCATAATGAATTATGCACATTTGACCCTGGTATGATGCACTTCAAACATGCACCATGGATAGTGGACCTTTTTGAAGTCAATTTCCACTATGCACAGTGCACCTTTATTTTTTATAGTTCGGCCATCCAATATGCATTTTGTGCCTAGGTATAGTGCATTTCCACTATGCATAACGTACCTAGGTATAGTGCTCTCTCACCTCCTTGTACTTTGCACGAAAGTATGGTGTACTTCCACTATGCAACTTGCACATTACAATGATGAAGTTCCACCATTCACAAAGCACCGTACCCTATGGTATGGTGCACTTTCATAATGAATTATGCACATTTGACCCTGGTATGATGCACTTCAACCATGCACCATGGAAAGTGGACCTTTTTGAAGTCAATTTCTACTATGCACAGTGCACCTTTATTTTTTATAGTTCGGCCATCGAATATGCATTTTGTGCCTTGGTATAGTGCATTTCCACTATGCATAACGTACCTGGGTATAGCGCTCTCTCACCTCCTTGTACTTTGCACGAAAGTATGGTGTACTTCCACTATGCAACTTGCACATTACAATGATGAAGTTCCACCATTCACAAAGCACCGTACCCTATGGTATGGTGCACTTTCATAATGAATTATGCACATTTGACCCCGGTATGATGCACTTCAACCATGCACCATGGAAAGTGGACCTTTTTGAAGTCAATTTCCACTATGCACGGTGCACCTTTATTTTTTATAGTTCGGCCATCCAATATGCATTTTGTGCCTTGGTATAGTGCATTTCCACTATGCATAACGTACCAGGTATAGTGCTCTCTCACCTCCTTGTACTTTGCACGAAAGTATGGTGTACTTCCACTATGCAACTTGCACATTACAATGATGAAGTTCCACCATGCACAAAGCACCGTACCCTATGGTATGGTGCATTTTCATAATGAATTATGCACATTTGACCTTGGTATGTTGCACTTCAAACATGCACCATGGATAGTGGACCTTTTTGAAGTCAATTTCCACTATGCACAGTGCACCTTTATTTTTTATAGTTCGGCCATCCAATATGCATTTTGTGCCTTGGTATAGTGCATTTCCACTATGCATAACGTACCTAGGTATAGTGCTCTCTCACCTCCTTGTACTTTGCACGAAAGTATGGTGTACTTCCACTATGCAACTTGCACATTACAATGATGAAGTTCCACCATTCACAAAGCACCGTACCCTATGGTATGGTGCACTTTCATAATGAATTATGCACATTTGACCCCGGTATGATGCACTTCAACCATGCACCATGGAAAGTGGACCTTTTTGAAGTCAATTTCCACTATGCACGAGTGCACCTTTATTTTTTATAGTTCGGCCATCCAATATGCATTTTGTGCCTTGGTGTATTGCATTTCCACTATGCATAACGTACCTGGGTATAGTGCTCTCTCACCTCCTTGTACTTTGCACGAAAGTATGGTGTACTTCCACTATGCAACTTGCACATTACAATGATGAAGTTCCACCATTCACAAAGCACCGTACCCTATGGTATGGTGCACTTTCATAATGAATTATGCACATTTGACCCTGGTATGATGCACTTCAACCATGCACCATGGAAAGTGGACCTTTTTGAAGTCAATTTCCACTATGCATAGTGCACCTTTATTTTTTATAGTTCGGCCATCCAATATGCATTTTGTGCCTTGGTATAGTGCATTTCCACTATGCATAACGTACCTGGGTATAGTGCTCTCTCACCTCCTTGTACTTTGCACGAAAGTATGGTGTACTTCCACTATGCAACTTGCACATTACAATGATGAAGTTCCGCCATACACGAACCACCGTGCCCTATGGTATGGCGCACTTTCATAATGAATTATGCACATTTGACCCCGGTATGATGCACTTCAACCATGCACCATGGACAGTGGACCTTTTTGAAATCAATTTCCACTATGCACAGTGCACCTTTATTTTTTATGGTTGGGCCATCCAATATGCATTTTGTGCCATTATATAGTGCCATTCCACTATGCATAATGTACCTTTGTATAGTGCACTCTCACCTGCTTGTACTTTGCACAAAAGTATGGTGTACTTCCACTACGCACCTTGCACATTAGTATGATGTAGTTCCACCATTCAGAATGCACGGTGCCCTATGGTATGGTGCACTTTCATCATGAATTATGCACATTTGACCCTCGTATGCTGCACTTCAACCATGCACCATGGACAGTGGACCTTTGTATAGTCAATTTCCACTATGCAGAGTGCACCTTTATTTTCCGTAGTTCGACCATCCAATATGCATTTTGTGCCTTGGTATAGTGCATTTCCACTATGCATAACGTACCTTGGTATAGTGCTCTCTCACCTCCTTGTACTTTGCACAAAAGTATGGTGTACTTCCACTATGCAACTTCCATATTACAATGATGAAGTTCCACCATTCACAAAGCACCGTACCCTATGGTATGGTGCACTTTCATAATGAATTATGCACATTTGACCACTGGTATGATGCACTTCAACCATGCACCATGGAAAGTGGACCTTTTTGAAGTCAATTTCCACTATGCACGGTGCACCTTTATTTTTTATAGTTCGGCCATCCAATATGCATTTTGTGCCTTGGTATAGTGCATTTCCACTATGCATAACGTACCCGGGTATAGTGCTCTCTCACCTCCTTGTACTTTGCACGAAAGTATGGTGTACTTCCACTATGCAACTTGCACATTACAATGATGAAGTTCCACCATTCACAAAGCACCGTACCCTATGGTATGGTGCACTTTCATAATGAATTATGCACATTTGACCCTGGTATGATGCACTTCAACCATGCACCATGGAAAGTGGACCTTTTTGAAGTCAATTTCCACTATGCACGATTGCACCTTTATTTTTTATAGTTCGGCCATCCAATATGCATTTTGTGCCTTGGTATAGTGCATTTCCACTATGCATAACGTACCTGGGTATAGTGCTCTCTCACCTCCTTGTACTTTGCACGAAAGTATGGTGTACTTCCACTATGCAACTTGCACATTACAATGATGAAGTTCCGCCATACACGAACCACCGTGCCCTATGGTATGGCGCACTTTCATAATGAATTATGCACATTTGACCCTGGTATGATGCACTTCAACCATGCACCATGGACAGTGGACCTTTTTGAAATCAATTTCCACTATGCACAGTGCACCTTTATTTTTTATGGTTGGGCCATCCAATATGCATTTTGTGCCTTTATATAGTGCCATTCCACTATGCATAATGTACCTTTGTATAGTGCACTCTCACCTGCTTGTACTTTGCACAAAAGTATGGTGTACTTCCACTACGCACCTTGCACATTAGTATGATGTAGTTCCACCATTCGGAATGCACAGTGCCCTATGGTATGGTGCACTTTCATCATGAATTATGCACATTTGACCCTCGTATGCTGCACTTCAACCATGCACCATGGACAGTGGACCTTTGTATAGTCAATTTCCACTATGTAGAGTGCACCTTTATTTTCTGTAGTTCGACCATCCAATATGCATTTTGTGCCTTGGTATAGTGCATTTCCACTATGCATAACGTACCTTGGTATAGTGCTCTCTCACCTCCTTGTACTTTGCACAAAAGTATGGTGTACTTCCACTATGCAACTTCCATATTACAATGATGAAGTTCCACCATTCACAAAGCACCGTACCCTATGGTATGGTGCACTTTCATAATGAATTATGCACATTTGACCCTGGTATGATGCACTTCAACCATGCACCATGGAAAGTGGACCTTTTTGAAGTCAATTTCCACTATGCACGATTGCACCTTTATTTTTTATAGTTCGGCCATCCAATATGCATTTTGTGCCTTGGTATAGTGCATTTCCACTATGCATAACGTACCTGGGTATAGTGCTCTCTCACCTCCTTGTACTTTGCACGAAAGTATGGTGTACTTCCACTATGCAACTTGCACATTACAATGATGAAGTTCCACCATTCACAAAGCACCGTACCCTATGGTATGGTGCACTTTCATAATGAATTATGCACATTTGACCCTGGTATGATGCACTTCAACCATGCACCATGGAAAGTGGACCTTTTTGAAGTCAATTTCCACTATGCACAGTGCACCTTTATTTTTTATAGTTCGGCCATCCAATATGCATTTTGTGCCTTGGTATAGTGCATTTCCACTATGCATAACGTACCTTGGTATAGTGCTCTCTCACCTCCTTGTACTTTGCACGAAAGTATGGTGTACTTCCACTATGCAACTTGCACATTACAATGATGAAGTTCCGCCATACACGAACCACCGTGCCCTATGGTATGGCGCACTTTCATAATGAATTATGCACATTTGACCCTGGTATGATGCACTTCAACCATGCACCATGGACGGTGGACCTTTTTGAAGTCAATTTCCACTATGCACAGTGCACCTTTATTTTTTATGGTTGGGCCATCCAATATGCATTTTGTGCCTTTATATAGTGCCATTCCACTATGCATAATGTACCTTTGTATAGTGCACTCTCACCTGCTTGTACTTTGCACAATAGTATGGTGTACTTCCACTACGCACCTTGCACATTAGAATGATGTAGTTCCACCATACACGAACCACCGTCCCCTGTGGTATGGTGCACTTTCATCATGAATTATGCACATTTGACCCTCGTATGCTGCACTTCAACCATGCACCATGGACGGTGGACCTTTGTATAGTCAATTTCCACTATGCGAGTGCACCTTTATTTTTTGTAGTTCGACCATCCAATATGCATTTTGTGCCTTGGTATAGTGCATTTCCACTATGCATAACGTACCTTGGTATAGTGCTCTCTCACCTCCTTGTACTTTGCACGAAAGTATGGTGTACTTCCACTATGCAACTTCCATATTACAATGATGAAGTTCCACCATTCACAAAGCACCGTACCCTATGGTATGGTGCACTTTCATAATGAATTATGCACATTTGACCCCGGTATGATGCACTTCAACCATGCACCATGGAAAGTGGACCGTTTTGAAGTCAATTTCCACTATGCACAGTGCACCTTTATTTTTTATAGTTCGGCCATCCAATATGCATTTTGTGCCTTGGTATAGTGCATTTCCACTATGCATAACGTACCTGGGTATAGTGCTCTCTCACCTCCTTGTACTTTGCACGAAAGTATGGTGTACTTCCACTATGCAACTTGCACATTACAATGATGAAGTTCCACCATTCACAAAGCACCGTACCCTATGGTATGGTGCACTTTCATAATGAATTATGCACATTTGACCCTGGTATGATGCACTTCAACCATGCACCATGGAAAGTGGACCTTTTTGAAGTCAATTTCCACTATGCACGGTGCACCTTTATTTTTTATAGTTCGGCCATCCAATATGCATTTTGTGCCTTGGTATAGTGCATTTCCACTATGCATAACGTACACAGGTATAGTGCTCTCTCACCTCCTTGTACTTTGCACGAAAGTATGGTGTACTTCCACTATGCAACTTGCACATTACAATGATGAAGTTCCGCCATACACGAACCACCGTGCCCTATGGTATGGCGCACTTTCATAATGAATTATGCACATTTGACCCTGGTATGATGCACTTCAACCATGCACCATGGACGGTGGACCTTTTTGAAGTCAATTTCCACTATGCACGGTGCACCTTTATTTTTTATGGTTGGGCCATCCAATATGCATTTTGTGCCTTTATATAGTGCCATTCCACTATGCATAATGTACCTTTGTATAGTGCACTCTCACCTCCTTGTACTTTGCACAATAGTATGGTGTACTTCCACTACGCACCTTGCACATTAGAATGATGTAGTTCCACCATACACGAACCACCGTCCCCTCGTGGTATGGTGCACTTTCATCATGAATTATGCACATTTGACCCTCGTATGCTTGCACTTCAACCATGCACCATGGACGGTGGACCTTTGTATAGTCAATTTCCACTATGCGAGTGCACCTTTATTTTCCGTAGTTCGACCATCCAATATGCATTTTGTGCCTTGGTATAGTGCATTTCCACTATGCATAACGTACCTTGGTATAGTGCTCTCTCACCTCCTTGTACTTTGCACGAAAGTATGGTGTACTTCCACTATGCAACTTCCATATTACAATGATGAAGTTCCACCATTCACAAAGCACCGTACCCTATGGTATGGTGCACTTTCATAATGAATTATGCACATTTGACCCTGGTATGATGCACTTCAACCATGCACCATGGAAAGTGGACCGTTTTGAAGTCAATTTCCACTATGCACGGTTGCACCTTTATTTTTTATAGTTCGGCCATCCAATATGCATTTTGTGCCTTGGTATAGTGCATTTCCACTATGCATAACGTACCTGGGTATAGTGCTCTCTCACCTCCTTGTACTTTGCACGAAAGTATGGTGTACTTCCACTATGCAACTTGCACATTACAATGATGAAGTTCCGCCATACACGAACCACCGTGCCCTATGGTATGGCGCACTTTCATAATGAATTATGCACATTTGACCACGGTATGATGCACTTCAACCATGCACCATGGACGGTGGACCTTTTTGAAGTCAATTTCCACTATGCACGATTGCACCTTTATTTTTTATGGTTGGGCCATCCAATATGCATTTTGTGCCTTTATATAGTGCCATTCCACTATGCATAATGTACCTTTGTATAGTGCACTCTCACCTGCTTGTACTTTGCACAATAGTATGGTGTACTTCCACTACGCACCTTGCACATTAGAATGATGTAGTTCCACCATACACGAACCACCGTCCTCCTGGTATGGTGCACTTTCATCATGAATTATGCACATTTGACCCTCGTATGCTGCACTTCAACCATGCACCATGGACGGTGGACCTTTGTATAGTCAATTTCCACTATGCAGAAGTGCACCTTTATTTTTCGTAGTTCGACCATCCAATATGCATTTTGTGCCTTGGTATAGTGCATTTCCACTATGCATAACGTACCTTGGTATAGTGCTCTCTCACCTCCTTGTACTTTGCACGAAAGTATGGTGTACTTCCACTATGCAACTTCCATATTACAATGATTAAGTTCCACCATTCACAAAGCACCGTACCCTATGGTATGGTGCACTTTCATAATGAATTATGCACATTTGACCCTGGTATGATGCACTTCAACCATGCACCATGGAAAGTGGACCTTTTTGAAGTCAATTTCCACTATGCACAGTGCACCTTTATTTTTTATAGTTCGGCCATCCAATATGCATTTTGTGCCTTGGTATAGTGCATTTCCACTATGCATAACGTACACGGGTATAGTGCTCTCTCACCTCCTTGTACTTTGCACGAAAGTATGGTGTACTTCCACTATGCAACTTGCACATTACAATGATGAAGTTCCGCCATACACGAACCACCGTGCCCTATGGTATGGCGCACTTTCATAATGAATTATGCACATTTGACCCCGGTATGATGCACTTCAACCATGCACCATGGACAGTGGACCTTTTTTGAAGTCAATTTCCACTATGCACGGTGCACCTTTATTTTTTATGGTTGGGCCATCCAATATGCATTTTGTGCCTTTATATAGTGCCATTCCACTATGCATAATGTACCTTTGTATAGTGCACTCTCACCTGCTTGTACTTTGCACAAAAGTATGGTGTACTTCCACTACGCACCTTGCACATTAGAATGATGTAGTTCCACCATACACGAACCACCGTCCCCTGTGGTATGGTGCACTTTCATCATGAATTATGCACATTTGACCCTCGTATGCTGCACTTCAACCATGCACCATGGACAGTGGACCTTTGTATAGTCAATTTCCACTATGCAGAGTGCACCTTTATTTTTTGTAGTTCGACCATCCAATATGCATTTTGTGCCTTGGTATAGTGCATTTCCACTATGCATAACGTACCTTGGTATAGTGCTCTCTCACCTCCTTGTACTTTGCACGAAAGTATGGTGTACTTCCACTATGCAACTTCCATATTACAATGATGAAGTTCCACCATTCACAAAGCACCGTACCCTATGGTATGGTGCACTTTCATAATGAATTATGCACATTTGACCCCGGTATGATGCACTTCAACCATGCACCATGGAAAGTGGACCTTTTTGAAGTCAATTTCCACTATGCACGGTGCACCTTTATTTTTTATAGTTCGGCCATCCAATATGCATTTTGTGCCTTGGTATAGTGCATTTCCACTATGCATAACGTACCCGGGTATAGTGCTCTCTCACCTCCTTGTACTTTGCACGAAAGTATGGTGTACTTCCACTATGCAACTTGCACATTACAATGATGAAGTTCCACCATTCACAAAGCACCGTACCCTATGGTATGGTGCACTTTCATAATGAATTATGCACATTTGACCCCGGTATGATGCACTTCAACCATGCACCATGGAAAGTGGACCTTTTTGAAGTCAATTTCCACTATGCACGGTGCACCTTTATTTTTTATAGTTCGGCCATCCAATATGCATTTTGTGCCTTGGTATAGTGCATTTCCACTATGCATAACGTACCTGGGTATAGTGCTCTCTCACCTCCTTGTACTTTGCACGAAAGTATGGTGTACTTCCACTATGCAACTTGCACATTACAATGATGAAGTTCCGCCATACACGAACCACCGTGCCCTATGGTATGGCGCACTTTCATAATGAATTATGCACATTTGACCCCGGTATGATGCACTTCAACCATGCACCATGGACGGTGGACCTTTTTGAAGTCAATTTCCACTATGCACGTGCACCTTTATTTTTTATGGTTGGGCCATCCAATATGCATTTTGTGCCTTTATATAGTGCCATTCCACTATGCATAATGTACCTTTGTATAGTGCACTCTCACCTGCTTGTACTTTGCACAATAGTATGGTGTACTTCCACTACGCACCTTGCACATTAGAATGATGTAGTTCCACCATACACGAACCACCGTCCCCTGTGGTATGGTGCACTTTCATCATGAATTATGCACATTTGACCCTCGTATGCTGCACTTCAACCATGCACCATGGACGGTGGACCTTTGTATAGTCAATTTCCACTATGCAAGTGCACCTTTATTTTCCGTAGTTCGACCATCCAATATGCATTTTGTGCCTTGGTATAGTGCATTTCGACTATGCATAACGTACCTTGGTATAGTGCTCTCTCACCTCCTTGTACTTTGCACGAAAGTATGGTGTACTTCCACTATGCAACTTCCATATTACAATGATTAAGTTCCACCATTCACAAAGCACCGTACCCTATGGTATGGTGCACTTTCATAATGAATTATGCACATTTGACCCCGGTATGATGCACTTCAACCATGCACCATGGAAAGTGGACCTTTTTGAAGTCAATTTCCACTATGCACGGTGCACCTTTATTTTTTATAGTTCGGCCATCCAATATGCATTTTGTGCCTTGGTATAGTGCATTTCCACTATGCATAACGTACCTGGGTATAGTGCTCTCTCACCTCCTTGTACTTTGCACGAAAGTATGGTGTACTTCCACTATGCAACTTGCACATTACAATGATGAAGTTCCGCCATACACGAACCACCGTGCCCTATGGTATGGCGCACTTTCATAATGAATTATGCACATTTGACCCCGGTATGATGCACTTCAACCATGCACCATGGACAGTGGACCTTTTTGAAGTCAATTTCCACTATGCACAAGTGCACCTTTATTTTTTATGGTTGGGCCATCCAATATGCATTTTGTGCCTTTATATAGTGCCATTCCACTATGCATAATGTACCTTTGTATAGTGCACTCTCACCTCCTTGTACTTTGCACAATAGTATGGTGTACTTCCACTACGCACCTTGCACATTAGAATGATGTAGTTCCACCATACACGAACCACCGTCCCCTGTGGTATGGTGCACTTTCATCATGAATTATGCACATTTGACCCTCGTATGCTGCACTTCAACCATGCACCATGGACAGTGGACCTTTGTATAGTCAATTTCCACTATGCAGAGTGCACCTTTATTTTCTGTAGTTCGACCATCCAATATGCATTTTGTGCCTTGGTATAGTGCATTTCGACTATGCATAACGTACCTTGGTATAGTGCTCTCTCACCTCCTTGTACTTTGCACGAAAGTATGGTGTACTTCCACTATGCAACTTCCATATTACAATGATTAAGTTCCACCATTCACAAAGCACCGTACCCTATGGTATGGTGCACTTTCATAATGAATTATGCACATTTGACCCCGGTATGATGCACTTCAACCATGCACCATGGAAAGTGGACCTTTTTGAAGTCAATTTCCACTATGCACAGTGCACCTTTATTTTTTATAGTTCGGCCATCCAATATGCATTTTGTGCCTTGGTATAGTGCATTTCCACTATGCATAACGTACCCGGGTATAGTGCTCTCTCACCTCCTTGTACTTTGCACGAAAGTATGGTGTACTTCCACTATGCAACTTGCACATTACAATGATGAAGTTCCGCCATACACGAACCACCGTGCCCTATGGTATGGCGCACTTTCATAATGAATTATGCACATTTGACCCCGGTATGATGCACTTCAACCATGCACCATGGACGGTGGACCTTTTTGAAGTCAATTTCCACTATGCACAAGTGCACCTTTATTTTTTATGGTTGGGCCATCCAATATGCATTTTGTGCCTTTATATAGTGCCATTCCACTATGCATAATGTACCTTTGTATAGTGCACTCTCACCTCGCTTGTACTTTGCACAAAAGTATGGTGTACTTCCACTACGCACCTTGCACATTAGAATGATGTAGTTCCACCATACACGAACCACCGTCCCCCGTGGTATGGTGCACTTTCATCATGAATTATGCACATTTGACCCTCGTATGCTGCACTTCAACCATGCACCATGGACGGTGGACCTTTGTATAGTCAATTTCCACTATGCAAGTGCACCTTTATTTTCCGTAGTTCGACCATCCAATATGCATTTTGTGCCTTGGTATAGTGCATTTCCACTATGCATAACGTACCTTGGTATAGTGCTCTCTCACCTCCTTGTACTTTGCACGAAAGTATGGTGTACTTCCACTATGCAACTTCCATATTACAATGATGAAGTTCCACCATTCACAAAGCACCGTACCCTATGGTATGGTGCACTTTCATAATGAATTATGCACATTTGACCCCGGTACGATGCACTTCAACCATGCACCATGGAAAGTGGACCTTTTTGAAGTCAATTTCCACTATGCACGGTGCACCTTTATTTTTTATAGTTCGGCCATCCAATATGCATTTTGTGCCTTGGTATAGTGCATTTCCACTATGCATAACGTACCCTGGGTATAGTGCTCTCTCACCTCCTTGTACTTTGCACGAAAGTATGGTGTACTTCCACTATGCAACTTGCACATTACAATGATGAAGTTTCGCCATACACGAACCACCGTGCCCTATGGTATGGCGCACTTTCATAATGAATTATGCACATTTGACCCTGGTATGATGCACTTCAACCATGCACCATGGACAGTGGACCTTTTTGAAGTCAATTTCCACTATGCACAGTGCACCTTTATTTTTTATGGTTGGGCCATCCAATATGCATTTTGTGCCTTTATATAGTGCCATTCCACTATGCATAATGTACCTTTGCATAGTGCACTCTCACCTACTTGTACTTTGCACAAAAGTATGGTGTACTTCCACTACGCACCTTGCACATTAGAATGATGTAGTTCCACCATACACGAACCACCGTCCCCTGTGGTATGGTGCACTTTCATCATGAATTATGCACATTTGACCCTCGTATGCTGCACTTCAACCATGCACCATGGACGGTGGACCTTTGTATAGTCAATTTCCACTATGCAGAGTGCACCTTTATTTTCTGTAGTTCGACCATCCAATATGCATTTTGTGCCTTGGTATAGTGCATTTCCACTATGCATAACGTACCTTGGTATAGTGCTCTCTCACCTCCTTGTACTTTGCACGAAAGTATGGTGTACTTCCACTATGCAACTTCCATATTATAATGATGAAGTTCCACCATTCACAAACCACCGTACCCTATGGTATGGTGCACTTTCATAATGAATTATGCACATTTGACCCTGGTATGATGCACTTCAACCATGCACCATGGAAAGTGGACCTTTTTGAAGTCAATTTCCACTATGCACAGTGCACCTTTATTTTTTATAGTTCGGCCATCCAATATGCATTTTGTGCCTTGGTATAGTGCATTTCCACTATGCATAACGTACCTGGGTATAGCGCTCTCTCACCTCCTTGTACTTTGCACGAAAGTATGGTGTACTTCCACTATGCAACTTGCACATTACAATGATGAAGTTCCGCCATACACGAACCACCGTGCCCTATGGTATGGCGCACTTTCATAATGAATTATGCACATTTGACCCCGGTATGATGCACTTCAACCATGCACCATGGAAGGTGGACCTTTTTGAAGTCAATTTCCACTATGCACGGTGCACCTTTATTTTTTATGGTTGGGCCATCCAATATGCATTTTGTGCCTTTATATAGTGCCATTCCACTATGCATAATGTACCTTTGTATAGTGCACTCTCACCTCCTTGTACTTTGCACGAAAGTATGGTGTACTTCCACTACGCACCTTGCACATTAGAATGATGTAGTTCCACCATACACGAACCACCGTCCCCTGTGGTATGGTGCACTTTCATCATGAATTATGCACATTTGACCCTCGTATGCTGCACTTCAACCATGCACCATGGACAGTGGACCTTTGTATAGTCAATTTCCACTATGCAGAGTGCACCTTTATTTTCTGTAGTTCGACCATCCAATATGCATTTTGTGCCTTGGTATAGTGCATTTCCACTATGCATAACGTACCTTGGTATAGTGCTCTCTCACCTCCTTGTACTTTGCACGAAAGTATGGTGTACTTCCACTATGCAACTTCCATATTACAATGATGAAGTTCCACCATTCACAAAGCACCGTACCCTATGGTATGGTGCACTTTCATAATGAATTATGCACATTTGACCCTGGTACGATGCACTTCAACCATGCACCATGGAAAGTGGACCTTTTTGAAGTCAATTTCCACTATGCACCGTGCACCTTTATTTTTTATAGTTCGGCCATCCAATATGCATTTTGTGCCTTGGTATAGTGCATTTCCACTATGCATAACGTACCTGGGTATAGTGCTCTCTCACCTCCTTGTACTTTGCACGAAAGTATGGTGTACTTCCACTATGCAACTTGCACATTACAATGATGAAGTTTCGCCATACACGAACCACCGTGCCCTATGGTATGGCGCACTTTCATAATGAATTATGCACATTTGACCCCGGTATGATGCACTTCAACCATGCACCATGGACAGTGGACCTTTTTGAAGTCAATTTCCACTATGCACGATGCACCTTTATTTTTTATGGTTGGGCCATCCAATATGCATTTTGTGCCTTTATATAGTGCCATTCCACTATGCATAATGTACCTTTGCATAGTGCACTCTCACCTACTTGTACTTTGCACAAAAGTATGGTGTACTTCCACTACGCACCTTGCACATTAGAATGATGTAGTTCCACCATACACGAACCACCGTCCCCTCGTGGTATGGTGCACTTTCATCATGAATTATGCACATTTGACCCTCGTATGCCGCACTTCAACCATGCACCATGGACGGTGGACCTTTGTATAGTCAATTTCCACTATGCAGAGTGCACCTTTATTTTCTGTAGTTCGACCATCCAATATGCATTTTGTGCCTTGGTATAGTGCATTTCCACTATGCATAACGTACCTTGGTATAGTGCTCTCTCACCTCCTTGTACTTTGCACGAAAGTATGGTGTACTTCCACTATGCAACTTCCATATTATAATGATGAAGTTCCACCATTCACAAACCACCGTACCCTATGGTATGGTGCACTTTCATAATGAATTATGCACATTTGACCCCGGTATGATGCACTTCAACCATGCACCATGGAAAGTGGACCTTTTTGAAGTCAATTTCCACTATGCACAGTGCACCTTTATTTTTTATAGTTCGGCCATCCAATATGCATTTTGTGCCTTGGTATAGTGCATTTCCACTATGCATAACGTACCTGGGTATAGCGCTCTCTCACCTCCTTGTACTTTGCACGAAAGTATGGTGTACTTCCACTATGCAACTTGCACATTACAATGATGAAGTTCCACCATTCACCAAGCACCGTACCCTATGGTATGGTGCACTTTCATAATGAATTATGCACATTTGACCCTCGGTATGATGCACTTCAACCATGCACCATGGAAAGTGGACCTTTTTGAAGTCAATTTCCACTATGCACAATGCACCTTTATTTTTTATAGTTCGGCCATCCAATATGCATTTTGTGCCTTGGTATAGTGCATTTCCACTATGCATAACGTACCTTGGTATAGTGCTCTCTCACCTCCTTGTACTTTGCACGAAAGTATGGTGTACTTCCACTATGCAACTTCCATATTACAATGATGAAGTTCCACCATTCACAAACCACCGTACCCTATGGTATGGTGCACTTTCATAATGAATTATGCACATTTGACCCCGGTATGATGCACTTCAACCATGCACCATGGAAAGTGGACCTTTTTGAAGTCAATTTCCACTATGCACGAGTGCACCTTTATTTTTTATAGTTCGGCCATCCAATATGCATTTTGTGCCTTGGTATAGTGCATTTCCACTATGCATAACGTACCTAGGTATAGCGCTCTCTCACCTCCTTGTACTTTGCACGAAAGTATGGTGTACTTCCACTATGCAACTTGCACATTACAATGATGAAGTTCCACCATTCACCAAGCACCGTACCCTATGGTATGGTGCACTTTCATAATGAATTATGCACATTTGACCCTCGGTATGATGCACTTCAACCATGCACCATGGAAAGTGGACCTTTTTGAAGTCAATTTCCACTATGCACGGTGCACCTTTATTTTTTATAGTTCGGCCATCCAATATGCATTTTGTGCCTTGGTATAGTGCATTTCCACTATGCATAACGTACCCGGGTATAGCGCTCTCTCACCTCCTTGTACTTTGCACGAAAGTATGGTGTACTTCCACTATGCAACTTGCACATTACAATGATGAAGTTCCACCATTCACCAAGCACCGTACCCTATGGTATGGTGCACTTTCATAATGAATTATGCACATTTGACCCTCGGTATGATGCACTTCAAGCATGCACCATGGAAAGTGGACCTTTTTGAAGTCAATTTCCACTATGCACGTGCACCTTTATTTTTTATAGTTCGGCCATCCAATATGCATTTTGTGCCTTGGTATAGTGCATTTCCACTATGCATAACGTACCTTGGTATAGTGCTCTCTCACCTCCTTGTACTTTGCACGAAAGTATGGTGTACTTCCACTATGCAACTTCCATATTACAATGATGAAGTTCCACCATTCACAAACCACCGTACCCTATGGTATGGTGCACTTTCATAATGAATTATGCACATTTGACCCTGGTATGATGCACTTCAACCATGCACCATGGAAAGTGGACCTTTTTGAAGTCAATTTCCACTATGCACGATGCACCTTTATTTTTTATAGTTCGGCCATCCAATATGCATTTTGTGCCTTGGTATAGTGCATTTCCACTATGCATAACGTACCCGGGTATAGCGCTCTCTCACCTCCTTGTACTTTGCACGAAAGTATGGTGTACTTCCACTATGCAACTTGCACATTACAATGATGAAGTTCCACCATTCACCAAGCACCGTACCCTATGGTATGGTGCACTTTCATAATGAATTATGCACATTTGACCCTGGTATGATGCACTTCAACCATGCACCATGGAAAGTGGACCTTTTTGAAGTCAATTTCCACTATGCACGAGTGCACCTTTATTTTTTATAGTTCGGCCATCCAATATGCATTTTGTGCCTTGGTATAGTGCATTTCCACTATGCATAACGTACCTGGGTATAGTGCTCTCTCACCTCCTTGTACTTTGCACGAAAGTATGGTGTACTTCCACTATGCAACTTGCACATTACAATGATGAAGTTCCGCCATACACGAACCACCGTTCCCTATGGTATGGCGCACTTTCATAATGAATTATGCACATTTGACCCCGGTATGATGCACTTCAACCATGCACCATGGAAAGTGGACCTTTTTGAAGTCAATTTCCACTATGCACGAGTGCACCTTTATTTTTTATGGTTGGGCCATCCAATATGCATTTTGTGCCTTTATATAGTGCCATTCCACTATGCATAATGTACCTTTGTATAGTGCACTCTCACCTCCTTGTACTTTGCACAAAAGTATGGTGTACTTCCACTACGCACCTTGCACATTAGAATGATGTAGTTCCACCATACACGAACCACCGTCCCCTGTGGTATGGTGCACTTTCATCGTGAATTATGCAAATTTGACCCTCGTATGCTGCACTTCAACCATGCACCATGGACAGTGGACCTTTGTATAGTCAATTTCCACTATGCAGAGTGCACCTTTATTTTTTATAGTTCGACCATCCAATATGCATTTTGTGCCTTGGTATAGTGCATTTCCACTATGCATAACGTACCTTGGTATAGTGCTCTCTCACCTCCTTGTACTTTGCACGAAAGTATGGTGTACTTCCACTATGCAACTTCCATATTACAATGATGAAGTTCCACCATTCACCAAGCACCGTACCCTATGGTATGGTGCACTTTCATAATGAATTATGCACATTTGACCCTGGTATGATGCACTTCAAGCATGCACCATGGAAAGTGGACCTTTTTGAAGTCAATTTCCACTATGCAGTGCACCTTTATTTTTTATAGTTCGGCCATCCAATATGCATTTTGTGCCTTGGTATAGTGCATTTCCACTATGCATAACGTACCTTGGTATAGTGCTCTCTCACCTCCTTGTACTTTGCACGAAAGTATGGTGTACTTCCACTATGCAACTTCCATATTACAATGATGAAGTTCCACCATTCACAAACCACCGTACCCTATGGTATGGTGCACTTTCATAATGAATTATGCACATTTGACCCTGGTATGATGCACTTCAACCATGCACCATGGAAAGTGGACCTTTTTGAAGTCAATTTCCACTATGCACGATGCACCTTTATTTTTTATAGTTCGGCCATCCAATATGCATTTTGTGCCTTGGTATAGTGCATTTCCACTATGCATAACGTACCCAGGTATAGCGCTCTCTCACCTCCTTGTACTTTGCACGAAAGTATGGTGTACTTCCACTATGCAACTTGCACATTACAATGATGAAGTTCCACCATTCACCAAGCACCGTACCCTATGGTATGGTGCACTTTCATAATGAATTATGCACATTTGACCCTGGTATGATGCACTTCAACCATGCACCATGGAAAGTGGACCTTTTTGAAGTCAATTTCCACTATGCACGGTGCACCTTTATTTTTTATAGTTCGGCCATCCAATATGCATTTTGTGCCTTGGTATAGTGCATTTCCACTATGCATAACGTACCTGGGTATAGTGCTCTCTCACCTCCTTGTACTTTGCACGAAAGTATGGTGTACTTCCACTATGCAACTTGCACATTACAATGATGAAGTTCCGCCATACACGAACCACCGTTCCCTATGGTATGGCGCACTTTCATAATGAATTATGCACATTTGACCCCGGTATGATGCACTTCAACCATGCACCATGGACGGTGGACCTTTTTGAAGTCAATTTCCACTATGCACAGTGCACCTTTATTTTTTATGGTTGGGCCATCCAATATGCATTTTGTGCCTTTATATAGTGCCATTCCACTATGCATAATGTACCTTTGTATAGTGCACTCTCACCTGCTTGTACTTTGCACAAAAGTATGGTGTACTTCCACTACGCACCTTGCACATTAGAATGATGTAGTTCCACCATACACGAACCACCGTCCCCTGTGGTATGGTGCACTTTCATCGTGAATTATGCAAATTTGACCCTCGTATGCTGCACTTCAACCATGCACCATGGACGGTGGACCTTTGTATAGTCAATTTCCACTATGCAGTGCACCTTTATTTTTTGTAGTTCGACCATCCAATATGCATTTTGTGCCTTGGTATAGTGCATTTCCACTATGCATAACGTACCTTGGTATAGTGCTCTCTCACCTCCTTGTACTTTGCACGAAAGTATGGTGTACTTCCACTATGCAACTTCCATATTACAATGATGAAGATCCACCATTCACAACGCACCGTGCCCTATGGTATGGTGAACTTTAATAATGAATTATGCACATTTGACCCTGGTATGATGCACTTCAACCATGCACCATGGAAAGTGGACCTTTTTGAAGTCAATTTCCACTATGCACAGTGCACCTTTATTTTTTATAGTTCGGCCATCCAATATGCATTTTGTGCCTTGGTATAGTGCATTTCCACTATGCATAACGTACCCGGGTATAGTGCTCTCTCACCTCCTTGTACTTTGCACGAAAGTATGGTGTACTTCCACTATGCAACTTGCACATTACAATGATGAAGTTCCGCCATACACGAACCACCGTTCCCTATGGTATGGCGCACTTTCATAATGAATTATGCACATTTGACCCCGGTATGATGCACTTCAACCATGCACCATGGAAAGTGGACCTTTTTGAAGTCAATTTCCACTATGCATAGTGCACCTTTATTTTTTATGGTTGGGCCATCCAATATGCATTTTGTGCCTTTATATAGTGCCATTCCACTATGCATAATGTACCTTTGTATAGTGCACTCTCACCTGCTTGTACTTTGCACAAAAGTATGGTGTACTTCCACTACGCACCTTGCACATTAGAATGATGTAGTTCCACCATACACGAACCCCCGTCCCCTGTGGTATGGTGCACTTTCATCATGAATTATGCAAATTTGACCCTCGTATGCTGCACTTCAACCATGCACCATGGACAGTGGACCTTTGTATAGTCAATTTCCACTATGCAGAGTGCACCTTTATTTTCTCGTAGTTCGACCATCCAATATGCATTTTGTGCCTTGGTATAGTGCATTTCCACTATGCATAACGTACCTTGGTATAGTGCTCTCTCACCTCCTTGTACTTTGCACGAAAGTATGGTGTACTTCCACTATGCAACTTCCATATTACAATGATGAAGATCCACCATTCACAACGCACCGTGCCCTATGGTATGGTGCACTTTCATAATGAATTATGCACATTTGACCCTGGTATGATGCACTTCAACCATGCACCATGGAAAGTGGACCTTTTTGAAGTCAATTTCCACTATGCACGGTGCACCTTTATTTTTTATAGTTCGGCCATCCAATATGCATTTTGTGCCTTGGTATAGTGCATTTCCACTATGCATAACGTACCAGGTATAGCGCTCTCTCACCTCCTTGTACTTTGCACGAAAGTATGGTGTACTTCCACTATGCAACTTGCACATTACAATGATGAAGTTCCACCATTCACCAAGCACCGTACCCTATGGTATGGTGCACTTTCATAATGAATTATGCACATTTGACCCTGGTATGATGCACTTCAAGCATGCACCATGGAAAGTGGACCTTTTTGAAGTCAATTTCCACTATGCACAGTGCACCTTTATTTTTTATAGTTCGGCCATCCAATATGCATTTTGTGCCTTGGTATAGTGCATTTCCACTATGCATAACGTACCTGGGTATAGTGCTCTCTCACCTCCTTGTACTTTGCACGAAAGTATGGTGTACTTCCACTATGCAACTTGCACATTACAATGATGAAGTTCCGCCATACACGAACCACCGTTCCCTATGGTATGGCGCACTTTCATAATGAATTATGCACATTTGACCCTGGTATGATGCACTTCAACCATGCACCATGGACAGTGGACCTTTTTGAAGTCAATTTCCACTATGCACAGTGCACCTTTATTTTTTATGGTTGGGCCATCCAATATGCATTTTGTGCCTTTATATAGTGCCATTCCACTATGCATAATGTACCTTTGTATAGTGCACTCTCACCTGCTTGTACTTTGCACAAAAGTATGGTGTACTTCCACTACGCACCTTGCACATTAGAATGATGTAGTTCCACCATACACGAACCACCGTCCCCTGTGGTATGGTGCACTTTCATCGTGAATTATGCAAATTTGACCCTCGTATGCTGCACTTCAACCATGCACCATGGACAGTGGACCTTTGTATAGTCAATTTCCACTATGCAGAGTGCACCTTTATTTTCTGTAGTTCGACCATCCAATATGCATTTTGTGCCTTGGTATAGTGCATTTCCACTATGCATAACGTACCTTGGTATAGTGCTCTCTCACCTCCTTGTACTTTGCACGAAAGTATGGTGTACTTCCACTATGCAACTTCCATATTACAATGATGAAGATCCACCATTCACAAAGCACCGTACCCTATGGTATGGTGAACTTTCATAATGAATTATGCACATTTGACCCTGGTATGATGCACTTCAACCATGCACCATGGAAAGTGGACCTTTTTGAAGTCAATTTCCACTATGCACGGTGCACCTTTATTTTTTATAGTTCGGCCATCCAATATGCATTTTGTGCCTTGGTATAGTGCATTTCCACTATGCATAACGTACCCGGGTATAGTGCTCTCTCACCTCCTTGTACTTTGCACGAAAGTATGGTGTACTTCCACTATGCAACTTGCACATTACAATGATGAAGTTCCGCCATACACGAACCACCGTTCCCTATGGTATGGCGCACTTTCATAATGAATTATGCACATTTGACCCTGGTATGATGCACTTCAACCATGCACCATGGACAGTGGACCTTTTTGAAGTCAATTTCCACTATGCATAGTGCACCTTTATTTTTTATGGTTGGGCCATCCAATATGCATTTTGTGCCTTTATATAGTGCCATTCCACTATGCATAATGTACCTTTGTATAGTGCACTCTCACCTGCTTGTACTTTGCACAAAAGTATGGTGTACTTCCACTACGCACCTTGCACATTAGAATGATGTAGTTCCACCATACACGAACCACCGTCCCCTGTGGTATGGTGCACTTTCATCATGAATTATGCAAATTTGACCCTCGTATGCTGCACTTCAACCATGCACCATGGACAGTGGACCTTTGTATAGTCAATTTCCACTATGCAGAGTGCACCTTTATTTTCTGTAGTTCGACCATCCAATATGCATTTTGTGCCTTGGTATAGTGCATTTCCACTATGCATAACGTACCTTGGTATAGTGCTCTCTCACCTCCTTGTACTTTGCACGAAAGTATGGTGTACTTCCACTATGCAACTTCCATATTACAATGATGAAGATCCACCATTCACAACGCACCGTGCCCTATGGTATGGTGCACTTTCATAATGAATTATGCACATTTGACCCTGGTATGATGCACTTCAACCATGCACCATGGAAAGTGGACCTTTTTGAAGTCAATTTCCACTATGCACCGTGCACCTTTATTTTTTATAGTTCGGCCATCCAATATGCATTTTGTGCCTTGGTATAGTGCATTTCCACTATGCATAACGTACCTAGGTATAGCGCTCTCTCACCTCCTTGTACTTTGCACGAAAGTATGGTGTACTTCCACTATGCAACTTGCACATTACAATGATGAAGTTCCACCATTCACCAAGCACCGTACCCTATGGTATGGTGCACTTTCATAATGAATTATGCACATTTGACCCTGGTATGATGCACTTCAACCATGCACCATGGAAAGTGGACCTTTTTGAAGTCAATTTCCACTATGCACAGTGCACCTTTATTTTTTATAGTTCGGCCATCCAATATGCATTTTGTGCCTTGGTATAGTGCATTTCCACTATGCATAACGTACCTGGGTATAGTGCTCTCTCACCTCCTTGTACTTTGCACGAAAGTATGGTGTACTTCCACTATGCAACTTGCACATTACAATGATGAAGTTCCGCCATACACGAACCACCGTTCCCTATGGTATGGCGCACTTTCATAATGAATTATGCACATTTGACCCTGGTATGATGCACTTCAACCATGCACCATGGACAGTGGACCTTTTTGAAGTCAATTTCCACTATGCATAGTGCACCTTTATTTTTTATGGTTGGGCCATCCAATATGCATTTTGTGCCTTTATATAGTGCCATTCCACTATGCATAATGTACCTTTGTATAGTGCACTCTCACCTGCTTGTACTTTGCACAAAAGTATGGTGTACTTCCACTACGCACCTTGCACATTAGAATGATGTAGTTCCACCATTCAGAATGCACGGTGCCCTATGGTATGGTGCACTTTCATCATGAATTATGCACATTTGACCCTCGTATGCTGCACTTCAACCATGCACCATGGACAGTGGACCTTTGTATAGTCAATTTCCACTATGCAGAGTGCACCTTTATTTTCTGTAGTTCGACCATCCAATATGCATTTTGTGCCTTGGTATAGTGCATTTCCACTATGCATAACGTACCTGGGTATAGTGCTCTCTCACCTCCTTGTACTTTGCACGAAAGTATGGTGTACTTCCACTATGCAACTTCCACATTACAATGATGAAGATCCACCATTCACAACACACCGTGCCCTATGGTATGGTGAACTTTCATAATGAATTATGCACATTTGACCCTGGTATGATGCACTTCAACCATGCACCATGGACAGTGGACCTTTTTGAAGTCAATTTCCACTATGCACAGTGCACCTTTATTTTTTATAGTTCGGCCATCAATATGCATTTTGTGCCTTTGTATAGTGCAATTCCACTATGCATAATGTACCTTAGTATAGTGCACTCTCACCTCCTTGTACTTTGCACCAAAGTATGGTGTACTTCCACTACGCACCTTGCACATTAGAATGATGTTGGTCCATCATTCGGAAATGCACGGTGCCCTATGGTATGG
Organism: Linum usitatissimum; assembly: GCA_030674075.2. Classification (NCBI taxonomy): domain Eukaryota; kingdom Viridiplantae; phylum Streptophyta; class Magnoliopsida; order Malpighiales; family Linaceae; genus Linum; species Linum usitatissimum. The sequence continues at coordinate 239,497 of JAUJYP020000611.1, read as the reverse complement.
TGCACTTTCATCATGAATTATGCACATTTGACCCTCGTATGATGCACTTCAACCATGCACCATGGACAGTGGACCTTTGGAATGTCAATTTTGACTATGCACAGTGCATCTTTCTTTTTTGTTGTTCGACCATCCAATATGCGTTTTGTGCCTTGGTATAGTGCAATTCCACTATGCATAACGTACCTTGGTATAGTGCTCTCTCACCTCCTTGTACTTTGCACGAAAGTATGGTGTACTTCCACTATGCAACTTGCACATTACAATGATGAAGTTCCACCATTCACAAAGCACCGTACCCTATGGTATGGTGCACTTTCATAATGAATTATGCACATTTGACCCTGGTATGATGCACTTCAACCATGCACCATGGACAGTGGACCTTTGTAAAGTCAATTTCCACTATGCAGAGTGCACCTTTATTTTCTGTAGTTCGGCCATCCAATATGCATTTTTTGCCTTGGTATAGTGTATTTCCACTATGCATAACGTACCTTGGTATAGTGCTCTCTCACCTCCTTGTACTTTGCACCAAAGTATGGTGTACTTCCATTATGTAACTTGCACATTACAATGATGAAGTTCCACCATACACGAATCACCGTCCCCTGTGGTATGGTGCACTTTCATAATGAATTATGCACATTTGACCCTGGTTTGTTGCACTTCAACCATGCACCATGGACAGTGGACCTTTTTGAAGTCAATTTCCACTATGCACAGTGCACCTTTATTTTTTATGGTTGGGCCATCCAATATGAATTTTTTTGCCTTTGTATAGTGCAATTCCACTATGCATAATGTACCTTTGTATAGTGCACTCTCACCTTCTTGTACTTTGCACAAAAGTATGGTGTACTTCCACTATGCAACTTGCACATTACAATGATGAAGTTCCACCATTCACAACGCACCGTGCCCTATGGTATGGTGAACTTTCATAATGAATTATGCACATTTGACCCTGGTATGATGCACTTCAACCATGCACCATGGACAGTGCACCTTTTTGAAGTCAATTTCCACTATGCACAGTGCACCTTTATTTTGTATAGTTCGGTCATCCAATATGCATTTTGTGCCTTTGTATAGTGCAATTCCACTATGCATAATGTACCATAGTATAGTGCACTCTCACCTCCTTGTACTTTGCACCAAAGTATGGTGTACTTCCACTACGCACCTTGCACATTAGAATGATGTTGGTCCATCATTCACAATGCACCGTGCCCTATGGTATGGTGCACTTTCATCATGAATTATGCACATTTGACCCTGGTATGATGCACTTCAACCATGCACCATGGACAGTGGACCTTTTTGAAGTCAATTTCCACTATGCACAGTGCATCTTTTTTTTTTGTAGTTCGACCATCCAAATATGCATTTTGTGCCTTGGTATAGTGCATTTCCACTATGCATAACGTACCTAGGTATAGTGCTCTCTCACCTCCTTGTACTTTGCATGAAAGTATGGTGTACTTCCACTATGCAACTTGCACATTACAATGATGAAGTTCCACCATTCACAAAGCACCGTACCCTATGGTATGGTGCACTTTCATAATGAATTATGCACATTTGACCCTGGTATGATGCACTTCAACCATGCACCATGGAAAGTGGACCTTTTTGAAGTCAATTTCCACTATGCACAGTGCACCTTTATTTTTTATAGTTCGGCCATCCAATATGCGTTTTGTGCGTTGGTATAGTGCATTTCCACTATGCATAACGTACCTGGGTATAGTGTTCTCTCACCTCCTTGTACTTTGCACGAAAGTATGCTGTACTTCCACTATGCAACTGGCACATTACAATGATGAAGTTCCACCATTCAGAATGCACAGTGCCCTATGGTATGGTGCACTTTCATCATGAATTATGCACATTTGACCCTGGTATGATGCACTTCAAACATGCACCATGGATAGTGGACCTTTTTGAAGTCAATTTCCACTATGCACAGTGCACCTTTATTTTTTATAGTTCGGCCATCCAATATGCATTTTGTGCCTTGGTATAGTGCATTTCCACTATGCATAACGTACCTAGGTATAGTGCTCTCTCACCTCCTTGTAGTTTGCACGAAAGTATGGCGTACTTCCACTATGCAACTTGCACATTACAATGATGAAGTTCCACCATTCACAAAGCACCGTACCCTATGGTATGGTGCACTTTCATAATGAATTATGCACATTTGACCCTGGTACGATGCACTTCAACCATGCACCATGGAAAGTGGACCTTTTTGAAGTCAAGTTCCACTATGCACAGTGCACCTTTATTTTTTATAGTTCGGCCATCCAATATGCATTTTGTGCCTTGGTATAGTGCATTTCCACTATGCATAACGTACCCTGGTATAGTGCTCTCTCACCTCCTTGTACTTTGCACGAAAGTATGGTGTACTTCCACTATGCAACTTGCACATTACAATGATGAAGTTCCACCATACACGAACCACCGTGCCCTATGGTATGGCGCACTTTCATAATGAATTATGCACATTTGACCCTGGTATGATGCACTTCAACCATGCACCATGGACAGTGGACCTTTTTGAAGTCAATTTCCACTATGCACAGTGCACCTTTATTTTTTATGGTTGGGCCATCCAATATGCATTTTGTGCCTTTGTATAGTGCCATTCCACTATGCATAATGTACCTTTGTATAGTGCACTCTCACCTGCTTGTACTTTGCACAAAAGTATGGTGTACTTCCACTACGCACCTTGCACATTAGAATGATGTAGTTCCACCATTCAGAATGCACGGTGCCCTATGGTATGGTGCACTTTCATCATGAATTATGCACATTTGACCCTCGTATGATGCACTTCAACCATGCACCATGGACAGTGGACCTTTGTATAGTCAATTTCCACTATGCAGAGTGCACCTTTATTTTCTTTAGTTCGACCATCCAATATGCATTTTGTGCCTTGGTATAGTGCATTTCCACTATGCATAACGTACCTTGGTATAGTGCTCTCTCACCTCCTTGTACTTTGCACGAAAGTATGGTGTACTTCCACTATGCAACTTGCACATTACAATGATGAAGTTCCACCATGCACAAAGCACCGTACCCTATGGTATGGTGCACTTTCATAATGAATATGCACATTTGACCCTGGTATGATGCACTTCAACCATGCACCATGGACAGTGGACCTTTTTTAAGTCAATTTCCACTATGCACAGTGCACCTTTATTTTTTATAGTTCGGCCATCCAATATGCATTTTGTGCCTTGGTATATTGCATTTCCACTATGCATAACGTACCTTAGGTATAGTGCTCTCTCACCTCCTTGTACTTTGCACGAAAGTATGGTGTACTTCCACTATGCAACTTGCACATTACAATGATGAAGTTCCACCATTCACAAAGCACCGTACCCTATGGTATGGTGCACTTTCATAATGAATTATGCACATTTGACCCTCGGTATGATGCACTTCAACCATGCACCATGGAAAGTGGACCTTTTTGAAGTCAATTTCCACTATGCATAGTGCACCTTTATTTTTTATAGTTCGGCCATCCAATATGCATTTTGTGCCTTGGTATAGTGCATTTCCACTATGCATAACGTACCTTGGTATAGTGCTCTCTCACCTCCTTGTACTTTGCACGAAAGTATGGTGTACTTCCACTATGCAACTTGCACATTACAATGATGAAGTTCCACCATACACGAACCACCGTGCCCTATGGTATGGTGCACTTTCATAATGAATTATGCACATTTGACCCTGGTATGATGCACTTCAACCATGCACCATGGACAGTGGACCTTTTTGAAGTCAATTTCCACTATGCACAGTGCACCTTTATTTTTTATGGTTGGGCCATCCAATATGCATTTTGTGCCTTTGTATAGTGCAATTCCACTATGCATAATGTACATTTGTATAGTGCACTCTCACCTCCTTGTACTTTGCAGAAAAGTATGGTGTACTTCCACTACGCACCTTGCACATTAGAATGATGTAGTTCCACCATTCACGAATGCACGGTGCCCTATGGTATGGTGCACTTTCATCATGAATTATGCACATTTGACCCTCGTATGATGCACTTCAACCATGCACCATGGACGGTGGACCTTTGTATAGTCAATTTCCACTATGCACGAGTGCACCTTTATTTTTTTTAGTTCGACCATCCAATATGCATTTTGTGCCTTGGTATAGTGCAATTCCACTATGCATAACGTACCTTGGTATAGTGCTCTCTCACCTCCTTGTACTTTGCACGAAAGTATGGTGTACTTCCACTATGCAACTTCCACATTACAATGATGAAGTTCCACCATTCACAACGCACCGTGCCCTATGGTATGGTGAACTTTCATAATGAATTATGCACATTTGACCCTGGTATGATGCACTTCAACCATGCACCATGGACGGTGGACCTTTTTGAAGTCAATTTCCACTATGCACGAGTGCACCTTTATTTTTTATAGTTCGGCCATCCAATATGCATTTTGTGCTTTGGTATAGTGCAATTCCACTATGCATAACGTACCTTGGTATAGTGCTCTCTCACCTCCTTGTACTTTGCACCAAAGTATGGTGTACTTCCACTATGCAACTTGCACATTACAATGATGAAGTTCCACCATTCACAAACCACCGTGCCCTATGGTATGGTGCACTTTCATAATGAATTATGCACATTTGACCCTCGTATGATGCACTTCAACCATGCACCATGGACAGTGGACCTTTTTAAGTCAATTTCCACTATGCAAGTGCACCTTTATTTTTTTTAGTTCGACCATCCAATATGCATTTTGTGCCTTGGTATAGTGCATTTCCACTATGCATAACGTACCTTGGTATAGTGCTCTCTCACCTCCTTGTACTTTGCACGAAAGTATGGTGTACTTCCACTATGCAACTTCCACATTACAATGATGAAGTTCCACCATTCACAACGCACCGTGCCCTATGGTATGGTGAACTTTCATAATGAATTATGCACATTTGACCCTGGTATGATGCACTTCAACCATGCACCATGGACAGTGGACCTTTTTGAAGTCAATTTCCACTATGCAAAGTGCACCTTTATTTTTTATAGTTCGGCCATCCAACATGCATTTTGTGCCTTTGTATAGTGCAATTCCACTATGCATAATGTACCTTAGTATAGTGCACTCTCACCTCCTTGTACTTTGCACCAAAGTATGGTGTACTTCCACTACGCACCTTGCACATTAGAATGATGTTGGTCCATCATTCAGAATGCACGGTGCCCTATGGTATGGTGCACTTTCATCATGAATTATGCACATTTGACCCTCGTATGATGCACTTCAACCATGCACCATGGACAGTGGACCTTTGGAAAGTCAATTTTGACTATGCACAGTGCATCTTTCTTTTTTGTAGTTCGACCATCCAATATGCATTTTGTGCCTTGGTATAGTGCAATTCCACTATGCATAACGTACCTTGGTATAGTGCTCTCTCACCTCCTTGTACTTTGCACCAAAGTATGGTGTACTTCCACTATGCAACTTGCACATTACAATGATGAAGTTCCATCATTCACAACGCACCGTGCTCTATGGTATGGTGAACTTTCATAATGAATTATGCATATTTGACCCTGGTATGATGCACTTCAACCATGCACCATGGACAGTGGACCTTTTTGAAGTCAATTTCCACTATGCATAGTGCACCTTTATTTTTTATAGTTCGGCCATCCAATATGCATTTTGTGCCTTTGTATAGTGCAATTCCACTATGCATAATGTACCTTAGTATAGTGCACTCTCACCTCCTTGTACTTTGCACCAAAGTATGGTGTACTTCCACTACGCACCTTGCACATAAGAATGATGTTGGTCCATCATTCGAATGCACGGTGCCCTATGGTATGGTGCACTTTCATCATGAATTATGCACATTTGACCCTGGTATGATGCACTTCAACCATGCACCATGGACAGTGGACCTTTGGAAAGTCAATTTTGACTATGCACAATGCATCTTTATTTTTTGTAGTTCGACCATCCAATATGTGTTTTGTGCCTTGGTATAGTGCAATTCCACTATGCCTAACGTACCTTGGTATAGTGCTCTCTCACCTCCTTGTACTTTGCACGAAAGTATGGTGTACTTCCACAATGTAACTTGCACATTACAATGATGAAGTTCCACCATTCACAAAGCACCGTACCCTATGGTATGGTACACTTTCATAATGCATTATGCACATTTGACCCTAGTATGATGCACTTCAACCATGCATCATGGAAAGTGGACCTTTTTGAAGTCAATTTCCACTATGCACAGTGCACCTTTATTTTTTATAGTTCGGCCATCCAATATGCATTTTGTGCCTTGGTATAGTGCATTTCCACTATGCATAACGTACCTTGGTATAGTGCTCTCTCACCTCCTTGTACTTTGCACGAAAGTATGGTGTACTTCCACTATGCAACTTGCACATTACAATGATGAAGTTCCACCATACACGAACCACCGTGCCCTATGGTATGGCGCACTTTCATAATGAATTAGGCACATTTGACCCTGGTATGATGCACTTCAACCTTGCACCATGGACAGTGGACCTTTTTGAAGTCAATTTCCACTATGCACAGTGCACCTTTATTTTTTATGGTTGGGCCATCCAATATGCATTTTGTACCTTGGTATAGTGCATTTCCACTATGCATAATGTACCTTTGTATAGTGCACTCTCACCTGCTTGTACTTTGCACAAAAGTATGGTGTACTTCCACTATGCAACTTGCACATTAGAATGATGTAGTTCCACCATTCAGAATGCACGGTGCCCTATGGTATGGTGCACTTTCATCACGAATTATGCACATTTGACCCTCGTATGATGCACTTCAACCATGCACCATTGACAGTGGACCTTTGTATAGTCAATTTCCACTATGCGAGTGCACCTTTATTTTTTGTAGTTCGACCATCCAATATGCATTTTGTGCCTTGGTATAGTGCATTTCCACTATGCATAACGTACCTTGGTATAGTGCTCTCTCACCTCCTTGTACTTTGCACGAAAGTATGGTGTACTTCCACTATGCAACTTGCACATTACAATGATGAAGTTCCACCATTCACAACGCACCGTGCCCTATGGTATGGTGAACTTTCATAATGAATTAGGCACATTTGACCCTGGTATGATGCACTTCAACCTTGCACCATGGACAGTGGACCTTTTTGAAGTCAATTTCCACTATGCACAGTGCACCTTTATTTTTTATGGTTGGGCCATCCAATATGCATTTTGTACCTTTGTATTGTGCAATTCCACTATGCATAATGTACATTTGTATAGTGCACTCTAACCTCCTTGTACTTTGCACAAAAGTATGGTGTACTTCCACTACGCACCTTGCACATTAGAAGGATGTAGTTCCACCATTCAGAATGCACGGTGCCGTACGGTATGGTGCACTTTCATCATGAATTATGCACATTTGACCCTCGTATGATGCACTTCAACCATGCACCATGGACAGTGGACCTTTGTAAAGTCAATTTTGACTATGCACAGTGCATCTTTATTTTTTGTAGTTCGACCATCCAATATGCGTTTTGTGCCTTGGTATAGTGCAATTCCACTATGCATAACGTACCTTGGTATAGTGCTCTCTCACCTCCTTGTACTTTGCACGAAAGTATGTTGTACTTCCACTATGCAACTTGCACATTACAATGATGAAGTTCCACCATTCACAAAGCACCGTACCCTATGGTATGGTGCACTTTCATAATGAATTATGCACATTTGACCCTGGTATGATGCACTTCAACCATGCACCATGGACGGTGGACCTTTTTGAAGTCAATTTCCACTATGCACAGTGCACCTTTATTTTTTATAGTTCGGCCATCCAATATGCATTTTGTGCCTTGGTATAGTGCATTTCCACTATGCATAACGTACCTGGGTATAGTGCTCTCTCACCTCCTTGTACTTTGCATGAAAGTATGGTGTACTTCCACTATGGAACTTGCACATTACAATGATGAAGTTCCACAATACACGAACCACCGTGCCCTATGGTATGGCGCACTTTAATAATGAATTATGCACATTTGACCCTGGTATGATGCACTTCCGCCATGCACCATGGACAGTGGACCTTTTTGAAGTCAATTTCCACTATGCATAGTGCACCTTTATTTTTTATAGTTCGGCCATCCAATATGCATTTTGTGCCTTTGTATAGTGCAATTCCACTATGCATAATGTACCTTAGTATAGTGCACTATCACCTCCTTGTACTTTGAACCAAAGTATGGTGTACTACCACTACGCACCTTGCACAATAGAATGATGTTGGTCCATCATTCAGAATGCACGGTGCCCTATGGTATGGTGCACGTTCATCATGAATTATGCACATTTGACCCTGGTATGATGCACTTCAACCTTGCACCATGGACAATGGACCTTTTTGAAGTCAATTTCCACTATGCATAGTGCACCTTTATTTTTTATTGTTCGGCCATCCAATATGCATTTTGTGCCTTTGTATAGTGCAATTCCACTATGCATAATGTACCTTAGTATAGTGCACTCTCACCTCCTTGTACTTTGCACCAAAGTATGGTGTACTTCCACTACGCACCTTGCACAATAGAATGATGTAGTTCCACCATTCAGAATGCACGGTGCCGTACGGTATGGTGCACTTTCATCATGAATTATGCACATATGACCCTCGTATGATGCACTTCAACCATGCACCATGGACAGTGGACCTTTGTAAAGTCAATTTTGACTATGCACAGTGCATCTTTATTTTTTGTAGTTCGACCATCCAATATGCGTTTTGTGCCTTGGTATAGTGCAATTCCACTATGCATAACGTACCTTGGTATAGTGCTCTCTCACCTCCTTGTACTTTGCACGAAAGTATGCTGTACTTCCACTATGCAACTTGCACATTACAATGATGAAGTTCCACCATTCACAAAGCACCGTACCCTATGGTATGGTGCACTTTCATAATGAATTATGCACATTTGACCCTGGTATGATGCACTTCAACCATGCACCATGTACAGTGGACCTTTTTGTAGTCAATTTCCACTATGCACAGTGCACCTTTATTTTTTATAGTTCGGCCATCCAATATGCATTTTGTGCCTTGGTATAGTGCATTTCCACTATGCATAACGTACCTTGGTATAGTACTCTCTCACCTCCTTGTACTTTGCACGAAAGTATGGTGTACTTCTACTATGCAACTTGCACATTACAATGATGAAGTTCCACCATACACGAACCACCGTGCCCTATGGTATGGCGCACTTTCATAATGAATTTTGCACATTTGACCCTGGTATGATATACTTCAACCATGCACCATGGACAGTGGGCCGTTTTAAAGTCAATTTCCACTATGCACAGTGCACCTTTATTTTTTATGGTTGGGCCATCCAATATGCATTTTGTGCCTTTGTATAGTGCAATTCCACTATGAATAATGTACATTTGTATAGTGCACTCTCACCTCCTTGTACTTTGCAGAAAAGTATGGTGTACTTCCACTACGCACCTTGCACATTAGAATGATGTAGTTCCACCATTCAGAATGCACGGTGCCCTACGGTATGGTGCACTTTCATCATGAATTCTGCACATTTGACCCTCGTATGATGCACTTCAACCATGCACCATGGACAGTGGACCTTTGTAAAGTCAATTTTGACTATGCACAGTGCATCTTTATTTTTTGTAGTTCGACCATCCAATATGCGTTTTGTGCCTTGGTATAGTGCAATTCCACTATGCATAACGTACCATGGTCGAACTAAAAAATATAAAGGTCCACTGTGTATAGTGGAAAATCACCATACAAAGGTCCACGGTCTATTATACATTGTGGAAGTGCATCATACTAGGGTCAAATTCGCATAATGCATGATGTAAGTGCACCGTACCATAGGGCACGATGCATTGTGAATGGTTGAACTGCATGATTCTAATGTGCAAGGTGCATAGTGGACGTACACCATACTAAAGTGCAAAGTACAAGGAGGTGAGAGAGCACTATACCAAGTTACATTTTGCATAGTGGAATCACACTAGATCAAGGCACACAATGCTTATTTCATGGTCGAACCACAAAATATAAAGGTGCACTGTGGAGTTTTGAAATTGATTATACAAAGGTCCACTGCCCATTGTGCATGGTGGAAATAAATCATACCAGGGTCAAATTCGCATAATGCATGATGAAAGTGCTCCATACGATAGGGCACGGTGCATTGTGATTGGGGGAACTACATGATTCTAATTTGCAAGGTGCATAGTGGAAGTACACCATACAAAGGTGCAAAGGACAAGGAGGTAAGAGAGCACCATACCAAGTTGCATAGAGGAATTGCACTAGATCAAGGCACACAATGCTTATCGCATGGTCGAACTACAAAATTTAAAGGTCCATTGTGCATAGTGGAAAATCACGATACAAAGGTCTAGGGTCTATTATACATTGTGGAAGTGCATCATACTAGGGTCAAATTCACATAATGCATGATGTAAGTGCACCGTACCATAGGGCACGATGCATTGTGAAAGGTCGAACTGCATGATTCTAATGTGCAAGGTGCATAGTGGAAGTACACCATACTAAGGTGCAAAGTACATGGAGGTGAGAGAGCACTATACCAAGTTACATTTTACATAGTGGATTTGCACTAGATCAAGGCACACAATGTTTATTCCATGGTCGAACTACAAAATATAAAGGTGCCTTTTGCATAGTGGAAAATCACTATACACAGGTCCACTGTCTATTGTACATGGTGGAAGTGCTTCATACTAGGATCAAATTCGCATAATGCATGATATAAGTACAGCTTACCATAGGGCACGGTGGATTATGAATGGTTGAACTGCATGATTGTCATGTGCAAGGTGCATAGTGGAAGTACACCATACAAAGGTGAAAAGTACAAGGAGGTAAGATAGCACTATACCAAGTTACATTTGCATAGTTGAATCGCACTAGATCAAGGCACACAATCCTTATTCAATGGTCGAACTACAAAATATAAAGGTGCACTTTGCATAGTGGAAATTCACTATACAAAGGTCTACTGCCCATTGTGCATGGTGGAAATGCATCATACCAGGGTCAAATTCGCATAAAGCATGATGAAAGTGCACCATACCATAGGGCACGGTGCATTGTGACTTGTGGAACTACATTATTCTAATGTGCAAGGTGCATAGTGGAAGTACACTATACAAAGGTGCAAAGTACAAGGAGGTAAGAGATCACTATACCAAGTTACATTTTGCATAGTGGAACAGCATTAGATCAAGGCACACAATGCTTATTGCATGGTCGAACTACAAAATATAAAGGTTCACTGTGAATAGTGGAAAATCACTATACAAAGGTCCACTGCCCATTGTGCATGGTGGAAATACATCATACCAGGGTCAAATTCGCATAATGCATGATGAAAGTAAACAATACCATAGTTACATTTTTCATAGTGGAATTGCACTAGATCAAGGCACACAATGCTTATTGCATGGTCGAACTTCAAAATATAAAGGTGCACTATGGATAGTAGAAAATCACTATCCACAGGTCCACTGTTTATTGTACATGGTAGAAGTGCATCATACTACGGTCAAATTCGCATAATGCATGATGTAAGTGCACGTTACCATAGGGCACGGTGCATTGTGAATGGTTGAACTGTATGATTCTAATGTGCAAGGTGCATAGTGGAAGTACACCATACAAAGGTGAAAAGGACAAGGAGGTAAGAGAGCACTATACCAAGTTACATTTTGCATAGAGGAATTGCACTAGATAAAGGCACACAATGCTTATTGCATGGTCGAACTACAAAATATAAAGGTCCACTGTGTATAGTGGAAAATCACCATACAAAGGTCCACGGTCTATTATACATTGTGGAAGTGCATCATACTAGGGTCAAATTCGCATAATGCATGATGTAAGTGCACCGTACCATAGGGTACGATGCGTTGTGAATGGTTGAACTGCATGATTGTAATGTGCAAGGTGCATAGTGGACGTACACCATACTAAGGTGCAAAGTACAAGGAGGTGAGAGAGCACTATACCAAGTTACATTTTGCATAGTGGAATCACACTAGATCAAGGCACACAATGCTTATTTCATGGTCGAACCACAAAATATAAAGGTGCACTGTGGAGTTTTGGAATTGATTATACAAAGGTCCACTGCCCATTGTGCATGGTGGAAATAAATCATATCAGGGTCAAATTCGCATAATGCATGATGAAAGTGCTCCATACCATAGGGCACGGTGCATTTAGATTGGGGGAACTACATGATTCTAATTTGCAAGGTGCATAGTGGAAGTACACCATACAAAGGTGCAAAGGACAAGGATGTAAGAGAGCACCATACCAAGTTGCATAGAGGAATTGCACTAGATCAAGGCACACAATGCTTATCGCATGGTCGAACTACAAAATATAAAGGTCCACTGTGCATAGTGGAAAATCGCGATACAAAGGTCCAGGGTCTATTATACATTGTGGAAGTGCATCATACTAGGGTCAAATTCACATAATGCATGATGTAAGTGCACCGTACCATAGGGCACGACGCATTGTGAATGGTCGAACTGCATGATTCTAATGTGCAAGGTGCATAGTGGAAGTACACCATACTAAGGTGCAAAGTACAAGGAGGTGAGAGAGCACTATACCAAGTTACATTTTACATGGTGGATTTGCACTAGATCAAGGCACACAATGTTTATTCCATGGTCGAACTACAAAATATAAAGGTGCCTTTTGCATAGTGGAAAATCACTATACATAGGTCCACTGTCTATTGTACATGGTGGAAGTGCTTCATAATAGGGTCAAATTTGCATAATGCATGATGTAAGTACAGCTTACCATAGGGCACGGTGGATTATGAATGATTGAACTGCATGATTGTCATGTGCAAGGTGCATAGTGGAAGTACACCATACAAAGGTGAAACGTACAATGAGGTAAGATAACACTATACCAAGTTACATTTTGCATAGTTGAATCGCACTAGATCAAGGCACACAATGCTTATTCAATGGTCGAACTACAAAATATAAAGGTGCACTGTGCATAGTGGAAATTCACTATACAAAGGTCTACTGCCCATTGTGCATGGTGGAAATGCATCATACCAGGGTCAAATTCGCATAAAGTATGATGAAAGTGCACCACACCATAGGGCACGGTGCATTGTGATTTGTGGAACTACATGATTCTGATGTGCAAGGTGCATAGTGGAAGTACACCATACAAAGGTGCAAAGTACAAGGAGGTAAGAGAGCACTATACCAAGTTACATTCTGCATAGAGGAATTGCACTAGATCAAGGCACACAATGCTTATTGCATGGTCAAACTATAAAATATAATGGTGCACAGTGCATAGTGGAAAATCACTATACACATGTCCACGGTCTATTGTACATGGTAGAAGTGCATCATACTAGGGTCAAATTCGCATAATGCATGATGTAAATGCATCTTTCCATAGGGCATAGTCCATTGTGAATGGTTCAACTGCATGATTTTGATGTGCAAGGTGCATAGTGGAGGTACACCAAACAAAGGTGCAAAGTAGAAAGAGGTAAGAGAGCACTATATCAAGTTATATTTTGCATAGTGGAATTGCACTAGATCATGGCACGCAATGCTTATTGCATGGTCGAACTACAAAATATAAAGGTGCACTATGCATAGTGGAAATTCATTATACAAAGGTCCACTGCCCATTGTGCATGTTGGTAATGAATCATACCGGTGTCAAATTCGCATAATGCATCATGAACATGCTCCATACCATAGGGCACGGTGCATTGTGATTTGTGGAACTACATGATTCTAATGTGCAAGGTGCATAGTGGAAGTACACCATACAAAGGTGCAAAGTACAAGGAGGTAAGAGAGCACTTTACCAAATTACATTTTGCATAGTGGAATTACACTAGATCAAGGCACACAATGCTTATTGCATGGTAGAACTACAAAATATAAAGGTGCACTGTGCATAGTGGAAAATCACTATACAAAGGTCCACTGCCCATTGTGCATGGTGGAAATGCATTATACTAGGGTCAAATTCGCATAATGCATAATGAAAGTGCACAATACCATAGTTACATTTTGCATAGTCGAATTGCACTACATCAAGGCATACAATGCTTATTGCATGGTCGAACTACAAAATATAAAGGTGCACTATGCATAATGGAAAATCACAATATACAGGTCCACTGTCTATTGTACATGGTGGAAGTGCATCATACTACGGTCAAATTCGCATAATGCATGATGTAAGTGCACGTTACCATAGGGCAAGGTGGATTATGAATGGTTGAACTGCATGATTGTCATGTGCAAGGTGCATAGTGGAAGTACACCATACAAAGGTGAAAAGTACAATGAGGTAAGATAGCACTATACCAAGTTACATTTTGCATAGTTGAATCGCACTAGATCAAGACACACAATGCTTATTCAATGGTCGAACTACAAAATATAAAGGTGCACTGTGCATGGGTGAAATTCACTATACAAAGGTCTACTGCCCATTATGCATGGTGGAAATGCATCATACCAGGGTCAAATTCGCATACAGTATGATGAAAGTGCACCATTCCATAGGGCACGGTGCATTGTGATTTGTGGAACTACATGATTCTGATGTGCAAGGTGCATAGTGGAAGTACACCATACAAAGGTGCAAAGTACAAGGAGGTAAGAGAGCACTATAAAAAGTTACATTCTGCATAGAGGAATTGCACTAGATCAAGGCACACAATGCTTATTGCATGGTCAAACTATAAAATATAATGGTGCACAGTGCATAGTGGAAAATCACTATACACATGTGCACGGTCTATTGTACATGGTAGAAGTGCATCATGCTAGGGTCAAATTCGCATAATGCATGATGTAAATGCATCTTTCCATAGGGCATAGTCCATTGTGAATGGTTCAACTGCATGATTTTAATGTGCAAGGTGCATAGTGGAGGTACACCAAACAAAGGTGCAAAGTAGAAAGAGGTAAGAGAGCACTATATCAAGTTACATTTTGCATAGTGGACTCACACTAGATCAAGGCACACAATGCTTATTGCATGGTCGAACTACAAAATATAAAGGTGCACTGTGCATAGTGGAAATTCATTATACAAAGGTCCACTACCCATTTTGCATGGTGGCAATGCATCATACCAGGGTCAAATTTGCATAAAGAATGATGAAAGTGCACTATTCCATAGGGCACGGTGCATTGTGATTTGTGGAACTACATGATTCTAATGTGAAGGTTCATAGTGGAATTACAACATAAAAAGGTGCAAAGTACAAGGTGGTAAGAGAGTACTATACCAAGTTACATTTTGCATAGTGGAATTGCATTAGATCAAGGCACACAATGCTTATTCAATGGTCGAACTACAAAATATAAAGGTGCACTGTGCATAGTGGAAATTCACTATACAAAGGTCTACTGCCCATTGTGCATGGTGGAAATGCATCATACCAGGGTCAAATTCGCATAAAGTATGATGAAAGTGCACCATACCATAGGGCACGGTGCATTGTGATTTGTGGAACTACATGATTCTGATGTGCAAGGTGCATAGTGGAAGTACACCATACAAAGGTGCAAAGTACAAGGAGGTAAGAGAGCACTATACCAAGTTACATTCTGCATAGAGGAATTGCACTAGATCAAGGCACACAATGCTTATTGCATGGTCAAACTATAAAATATAATGGTGCACAGTGCATAGTGGAAAATCACTATACACATGTCCACGGTCTATTGTACATGGTAGAAGTGCATCATACTAGGGTCAAATTCGCATAATGCATGATGTAAATGCATCTTTCCATAGGGCATAGTCCATTGTGAATGGTTCAACCGCATGATTTTAATGTGCAAGGTGCATAGTGGAGGTACACCAAACAAAGGTGCAAAGTAGAAAGTGGTAAGAGAGCACTATATCAAGTTATATTTTGCATAGTGGAATTGCACTAGATCATGGCACGCAATGCTTATTGCATGGTCGAACTACAAAATATAAAGGTGCACTATGCATAGTGGAAATTCATTATACAAAGGTCCACCGCCCATTGTGCATGTTGGTAATGAATCATACCGGTGTCAAATTCGCATAATGCATCATGAACATGCTCCATACCATAGGGCACGGTGCATTGTGATTTGTGGAACTACATGATTCTAATGTGCAAGGTGCATAGTGGAAGTACACCATACAAAGGTGCAAAGTACAAGAACGTAAGAGAGCACTTTACCAAATTACATTTTGCATAGTAGAATTACACTAGATCAAGGCACACAATGCTTATTGCATGGTCGAACTACAAAATATAAAGGTGCACTGTGCATAGTGGAAATTCACTATACAAAGGTCTACTGCCCATTGTGCATGGTGGAAATGCATCATACCAGGGTCAAATTCTCATAAAGTATGATGAAAGTGCACCATACCATAGGGCACGGTGCATTGTGATTTGTGGAACTACATGATTCTGATGTGCAAGGTGCATAGTGGAAGTACACCATACAAAGGTGCAAAGTACAAGGAGGTAAGAGAGAACTATACCAAGTTACATTCTGCATAGAGGAATTGCACTAGATCAAGGCACACAATGCTTATTGCATGGTCAAACTATAAAATATAATGGTGCACAGTGCATAGTGGAAAATCACTATACACATGTCCACGGTCTATTGTACATGGTAGAAGTGCATCATACTAGGGTCAAATTCGCATAATGCATGATGTAAATGCATCTTTCCATAGGGCATAGTCCATTGTGAATGGTTCAACCGCATGATTTTAATGTGCAAGGTGCATAGTGGAGGTACACCAAACAAAGGTGCAAAGTAGAAAGAGGTAAGAGAGCACTATATCAAGTTATATTTTGCATAGTGGAATTGCACTAGATCATGGCACGCAATGCTTATTGCATGGTCGAACTACAAAATATAAAGGTGCACTATGCATAGTGGAAATTCATTATACAAAGGTCCACCGCCCATTGTGCATGTTGGTAATGAATCATACCAGTGTCAAATTCGCATAATGCATCACGAACATGCTCCATACCATAGGGCACGGTGCATTGTGATTTGTGGAACTACATGATTCTAATGTGCAAGGTGCATAGTGGAAGTACACCATACAAAGGTGCAAAGTACAAGGAGGTAAGAGAGCACTTTACCAAATTACATTTTGCATAGTGGAATTACACTAGATCAAGGCACACAATGCTTATTGAATGGTCGAACTACAAAATATAAAGGTGCACCGTGCATAGTGGAAATTCATTATACAAAGGTCCACTACCCATTTTGCATAGTGGCAATGCATCATACCAGGGTCAAATTCTCATAAAGTATGATGAAAGTGCACCATACCATAGGGCACGGTGCATTGTGATTTGTGGAACTACATGATTCTGATGTGCAAGGTGCATAGTGGAAGTACACCATACAAAGGTGCAAAGTACAAGGAGGTAAGAGAGCACTATACCAAGTTACATTCTGCATAGAGGAATTGCACTAGATCAAGGCACACAATGCTTATTGCATGGTCAAACTATAAAATATAATGGTGCACAGTGCATAGTGGGAAATCACTATACACATGTCCACGGTCTATTGTACATGGTAGAAGTGCATCATACTAGGGTCAAATTCGCATAATGCATGATGTAACTGCATCTTTCCATAGGGCATAGTCCATTGTGAATGGTTCAACTGCATGATTTTAATGTGCAAGGTGCATAGTGGAGGTACACCAAACAAAGGTGCAAAGTAGAAAGTGGTAAGAGAGCACTATATCAAGTTATATTTTGCATAGTGGAATTGCACTAGATCATGGCACGCAATGCTTATTGCATGGTCGAACTACAAAATATAAAGGTGCACTATGCATAGTGGAAATTCATTATACAAAGGTCCACTGCCCATTGTGCATGTTGGTAATGAATCATACCGGTGTCAAATTCGCATAATGCATCATGAACATGCTCCATACCATAGGGCACGGTGCATTGTGATTTGTGGAACTACATGATTCTAATGTGCAAGGTGCATAGTGGAAGTACACCATACAAAGGTGCAAAGTACAAGAAGGTAAGAGAGCACTTTACCAAATTACATTTTGCATAGTAGAATTACACTAGATCAAGGCACACAATGCTTATTGCATGGTCGAACTACAAAATATAAAGGTGCACTGTGCATAGTGGAAATTCACTATACAAAGGTCTACTGCCCATTGTGCATGGTGGAAATGCATCATACCAGGGTCAAATTCGCATAAAGTATGATGAAAGTGCACCATGCCATAGGGCACGGTGCATTGTGATTTGTGGAACTACATGATTCTGATGTGCAAGGTGCATAGTGGAAGTACACCATACAAAGGTGCAAAGTACAAGGAGGTAAGAGAGCACTATACCAAGTTACATTCTGCATAGAGGAATTGCACTAGATCAAGGCACACAATGCTTATTGCATGGTCAAACTATAAAATATAATGGTGCACAGTGCATAGTGGAAAATCACTATACACATGTCCACGGTCTATTGTACATGGTAGAAGTGCATCATACTAGGGTCAAATTCGCATAATGCATGATGTAAATGCATCTTTCCATAGGGCATAGTCCATTGTGAATGGTTCAACCGCATGATTTTAATGTGCAAGGTGCATAGTGGAGGTACACCAAACAAAGGTGCAAAGTAGAAAGAGGTAAGAGAGCACTATATCAAGTTATATTTTGCATAGTGGAATTGCACTAGATCATGGCACGCAATGCTTATTGCATGGTCGAACTACAAAATATAAAGGTGCACTATGCATAGTGGAAATTCATTATACAAAGGTCCACTGCCCATTGTGCATGTTGGTAATGAATCATACCGGTGTCAAATTCGCATAATGCATCACGAACATGCTCCATACCATAGGGCACGGTGCATTGTGATTTGTGGAACTACATGATTCTAATGTGCAAGGTGCATAGTGGAAGTACACCATACAAAGGTGCAAAGTACAAGGAGGTAAGAGAGCACTTTACCAAATTACATTTTGCATAGTGGAATTACACTAGATCAAGGCACACAATGCTTATTGAATGGTCGAACTACAAAATATAAAGGTGCACTGTGCATAGTGGAAATTCATTATACAAAGGTCTACTGCCCATTGTGCATGGTGGAAATGCATCATACCAGGGTCAAATTCGCTTAAAGTATGATGAAAGTGCACCATGCCATAGGGCACGGTGCATTATGATTTGTGGAACTACATGATTCTGATGTGCAAAGTGCATAGTGGAAGTACACCATACAAAGGTGCAAAGTACAAGGAGGTAAGAGAGCACTATACCAAGTTACATTATGCATAGAGGAATTGCACTAGATCAAGGCACACAATGCTTATTGCATGGTCAAACTATAAAATATAATGGTGCACAGTGCATAGTGGAAAATCACTATACACATGTCCACGGTCTATTGTACATGGTAGAAGTGCATCATACTAGGGTCAAATTCACATAATGCATGATGTAAATGCATCTTTCCATAGGGCATAGTCCATTGTGAATGGTTCAACTGCATGATTTTAATGTGCAAGGTGCATAGTGGAGGTACACCAAACAAAGGTGCAAAGTAGAAAGTGGTAAGAGAGCACTATATCAAGTTATATTTTGCATAGTGGAATTGCACTAGATCATGGCACGCAATGCTTATTGCATGGTCGAACTACAAAATATAAAGGTGCACTATGCATAGTGGAAATTCATTATACAAAGGTCCACTGCCCATTGTGCATGTTGGTAATGAATCATACCGGTGTCAAATTCGCATAATGCATCATGAACATGCTCCATACCATAGGGCACGGTGCATTGTGATTTGTGGAACTACATGATTCTAATGTGCAAGGTGCATAGTGGAAGTACACCATACAAAGGTGCAAAGTACAAGAAGGTAAGAGAGCACTTTACCAAATTACATTTTGCATAGTAGAATTACACTAGATCAAGGCACACAATGCTTATTGCATGGTCGAACTACAAAATATAAAGGTGCACTGTGCATAGTGGAAATTCACTATACAAAGGTCTACTGCCCATTGTGCATGGTGGAAATGCATCATACCATGGTCAAATTCGCATAAAGTATGATGAAAGTGCACCATGCCATAGGGCACGGTGCATTGTGATTTGTGGAACTACATGATTCTGATGTGCAAGGTGCATAGTGGAAGTACACCATACAAAGGTGCAAAGTACAAGGAGGTAAGAGAGCACTATACCAAGTTACATTATGCATAGAGGAATTGCACTAGATCAAGGCACACAATGCTTATTGCATGGTCAAACTATAAAATATAATGGTGCACAGTGCATAGTGGAAAATCACTATACACATGTCCACGGTCTATTGTACATGGTAGAAGTGCATCATACTAGGGTCAAATTCGCATAATGCATGATGTAAAGGCATCTTTCCATAGGGCATAGTCCATTGTGAATGGTTCAACCGCATGATTTTAATGTGCAAGGTGCATAGTGGAGGTACACCAAACAAAGGTGCAAAGTAGAAAGAGGTAAGAGAGCACTATATCAAGTTATATTTTGCATAGTGGAATTGCACTAGATCATGGCACGCAATGCTTATTGCATGGTCGAACTACAAAATATAAAGGTGCACTATGCATAGTGGAAATTCATTATACAAAGGTCCACCGCCCATTGTGCATGTTGGTAATGAATCATACCAGTGTCAAATTCGCATAATGCATCACGAACATGCTCCATACCATAGGGCACGGTGCATTGTGATTTGTGGAACTACATGATTCTAATGTGCAAGGTGCATAGTGGAAGTACACCATACAAAGGTGCAAAGTACAAGGAGGTAAGAGAGCACTTTACCAAATTACATTTTGCATAGTGGAATTACACTAGATCAAGGCACACAATGCTTATTGAATGGTCGAACTACAAAATATAAAGGTGCACCGTGCATAGTGGAAATTCATTATACAAAGGTCTACTACCCATTGTGCATGGTGGAAATGCATCATACCGGTCAAATTCGCTTAAAGTATGATGAAAGTGCACCATGCCATAGGGCACGGTGCATTATGATTTGTGGAACTACATGATTCTGATGTGCAAAGTGCATAGTGGAAGTACACCATACAAAGGTGCAAAGTACAAGGAGGTAAGAGAGCACTATACCAAGTTACATTATGCATAGAGGAATTGCACTAGATCAAGGCACACAATGCTTATTGCATGGTCAAACTATAAAATATAGTGGTGCACGGCATAGTGGAAAATCACTATACACATGTCCACGGTCTATTGTACATGGTAGAAGTGCATCATACTAGGGTCAAATTCGCATAATGCATGATGTAAATGCATCTTTCCATAGGGCATAGTCCATTGTGAATGGTTCAACTGCATGATTTTAATGTGCAAGGTGCATAGTGGAGGTACACCAAACAAAGGTGCAAAGTAGAAAGAGGTAAGAGAGCACTATATCAAGTTATATTTTGCATAGTGGAATTGCACTAGATCATGGCACGCAATGCTTATTGCATGGTCGAACTACAAAATATAAAGGTGCACTATGCATAGTGGAAATTCATTATACAAAGGTCCACTGCCCATTGTGCATGTTGGTAATGAATCATACCAGTGTCAAATTCGCATAATGCATCACGAACATGCTCCATACCATAGGGCACGGTGCATTGTGATTTGTGGAACTAAATGATTCTAATGTGCAAGGTGCATAGTGGAAGTACACCATACAAAGGTGCAAAGTACAAGGAGGTAAGAGAGCACTTTACCAAATTACATTTTGCATAGTGGAATTACACTAGATCAAGGCACACAATGCTTATTGAATGGTCGAACTACAAAATATAAAGGTGCACTGTGCATAGTGGAAATTCATTATACAAAGGTCCACTACCCATTTTGTATAGTGGCAATGCATCATACCAGGGTCAAATTCTCATAAAGTATGATGAAAGTGCACCATACCATAGGGCACGGTGCATTGTGATTTGTGGAACTACATGATTCTGATGTGCAAGGTGCATAGTGGAAGTACACCATACAAAGGTGCAAAGTACAAGGAGGTAAGAGAGCACTATACCAAGTTACATTCTGCATAGAGGAATTGCACTAGATCAAGGCACACAATGCTTATTGCATGGTCAAACTATAAAATATAATGGTGCACAGTGCATAGTGGAAAATCACTATACACATGTCCACGGTCTATTGTACATGGTAGAAGTGCATCATACTAGGGTCAAATTCGCATAATGCATGATTTAAATGCATCTTTCCATAGGGCATAGTCCATTGTGAATGGTTCAACTGCATGATTTTAATGTGCAAGGTGCATAGTGGAGGTACACCAAACAAAGGTGCAAAGTAGAAAGAGGTAAGAGAGCACTATATCAAGTTATATTTTGCATAGTGGAATTGCACTAGATCATGGCACGCAATGCTTATTGCATGGTCGAACTACAAAATATAAAGGTGCACTATGCATAGTGGAAATTCATTATACAAAGGTCCACTGCCCATTGTGCATGTTGGTAATGAATCATACCAGTGTCAAATTCGCATAATGCATCACGAACATGCTCCATACCATAGGGCACGGTGCATTGTGATTTGTGGAACTACATGATTCTAATGTGCAAGGTGCATAGTGGAAGTACACCATACAAAGGTGCAAAGTACAACAACGTAAGAGAGCACTTTACCAAATTACATTTTGCATAGTAGAATTACACTAGATCAAGGCACACAATGCTTATTGCATGGTCGAACTACAAAATATAAAGGTGCACTGTGCATAGTGGAAATTCACTATACAAAGGTCTACCGCCCATTGTGCATGGTGGAAATGCATCATACTGGGGTCAAATTCGCATAAAGTATGATGAAAGTGCACCATGCCATAGGGCACGGTGCATTGTGATTTGTGGAACTACATGATTCTGATGTGCAAGGTGCATAGTGGAAGTACACCATACAAAGGTGCAAAGTACAAGGAGGTAAGAGAGCACTATACCAAGTTACATTACGCATAGAGGAATTGCACTAGATCAAGGCACACAATGCTTATTGCATGGTCAAACTATAAAATATAATGGTGCACAAGTGCATAGTGGAAAATCACTATACACATGTCCACGGTCTATTGTACATGGTAGAAGTGCATCATACTAGGGTCAAATTCGCATAATGCATGATGTAAATGCATCTTTCCATAGGGCATAGTCCATTGTGAATGGTTCAACCGCATGATTTTAATGTGCAAGGTGCATAGTGGAGGTACACCAAACAAAGGTGCAAAGTAGAAAGTGGTAAGAGAGCACTATATCAAGTTATATTTTGCATAGTGGAATTGCACTAGATCATGGCACGCAATGCTTATTGCATGGTCGAACTACAAAATATAAAGGTGCACTATGCATAGTGGAAATTCATTATACAAAGGTCCACTGCCCATTGTGCATGTTGGTAATGAATCATACCAGTGTCAAATTCGCATAATGCATCATGAACATGCTCCATACCATAGGGCACGGTGCATTATGATTTGTGTAACTACATGATTCTAATGTGCAAGGTGCATAGTGGAAGTACACCATACAAAGGTGCAAAGTACAAGAACGTAAGAGAGCACTTTACCAAATTACATTTTGCATAGTAGAATTACACTAGATCAAGGCACACAATGCTTATTGCATGGTCGAACTACAAAATATAAAGGTGCACTGTGCATAGTGGAAATTCACTATACAAAGGTCTACCGCCCATTGTGCATGGTGGAAATGCATCATACCAGGGTCAAATTCGCATAAAGTATGATGAAAGTGCACCATGCCATAGGGCACGGTGCATTGTGATTTGTGGAACTACATGATTCTGATGTGCAAGGTGCATAGTGGAAGTACACCATACAAAGGTGCAAAGTACAAGGAGGTAAGAGAGCACTATACCAAGTTACATTACGCATAGAGGAATTGCACTAGATCAAGGCACACAATGCTTATTGCATGGTCAAACTATAAAATATAATGGTGCACAGTGCATAGTGGAAAATCACTATACACATGTCCACGGTCTATTGTACATGGTAGAAGTGCATCATACTAGGGTCAAATTCGCATAATGCATGATGTAAATGCATCTTTCCATAGGGCATAGTCTATTGTGAATGGTTCAACTGCATGATTTTAATGTGCAAGGTGCATAGTGGAGGTACACCAAACAAAGGTGCAAAGTAGAAAGAGGTAAGAGAGCACTATATCAAGTTATATTTTGCATAGTGGAATTGCACTAGATCATGGCACGCAATGCTTATTGCATGGTCGAACTACAAAATATAAAGGTGCACTATGCATAGTGGAAATTCATTATACAAAGGTCCACCGCCCATTGTGCATGTTGGTAATGAATCATACCGGTGTCAAATTCGCATAATGCATCACGAACATGCTCCATACCATAGGGCACGGTGCATTGTGATTTGTGGAACTACATGATTCTAATGTGCAAGGTGCATAGTGGAAGTACACCATACAAAGGTGCAAAGTACAAGGAGGTAAGAGAGCACTTTACCAAATTACATTTTGCATAGTGGAATTACACTAGATCAAGGCACACAATGCTTATTGAATGGTCGAACTACAAAATATAAAGGTGCACTGTGCATAGTGGAAATTCATTATACAAAGGTCCACTACCCATTTTGCATAGTGGCAATGCATCATACCAGGGTCAAATTCGCATAAAGCATGATGAAAGTGCACTATTCCATAGGTCACGGTGCATTGTAATTTGTGGAACTACATGATTCTAATGTGAAGGTTCATAGTGGAAGTACACCATAAAAAGGTGCAAAGTACAAGGAGGTAAGAGAGCACTATACCAAGTTACATTCTGCATAGAGGAATTGCACTAGATCAAGGCACACAATGCTTATTGCATGGTCAAACTATAAAATATAATGGTGCATAGTGCATAGTGGAAAATCACTATACACATGTCCACGGTCTATTGTACATGGTAGAAGTGCATCATACTAGGGTCAAATTCGCATAATGCATGATGTAAATGCATCTTTCCATAGGGCATAGTCCATTGTGAATGGTTCAACTGCATGATTCTAATGTGCAAGGTGCATAGTGGAGGTACACCAAACAAAGGTGCAAAGTAGAAAGAGGTAAGAGAGCACTATATCAAGTTATATTTTGCATAGTGGAATTGCACTAGATCATGGCACGCAATGCTTATTGCATGGTAGAACTACAAAATAAAAAGGTGCACTCTGCATAGTGGAAATTCATTATACAAAGGTCCACTACCCATTGTGCATGTTGGTAATGAATCATACCAGTGTCAAATTCGCATAATGCATCATGAACATGCTCCATACCATAGGGCACGGTGCATTGTGATTTGTGGAACTACATGATTCTAATGTGCAAGGTGCATAGTGGAAGTACACCATACAAAGGTGCAAAGTACAAGAAGGTAAGAGAGCACTTTACCAAATTACATTTTGCATAGTAGAATTACACTAGATCAAGGCACACAATGCTTATTGCATGGTCGAACTACAAAATATAAAGGTGCACTCGTGCATAGTGGAAATTCACTATACAAAGGTCTACCGCCCATTGTGCATGGTGGAAATGCATCATACCGGGGTCAAATTCTCATAAAGTATGATGAAAGTGCACCATACCATAGGGCACGGTGCATTGTGATTTGTGGAACTACATGATTCTGATGTGCAAGGTGCATAGTGGAAGTACACCATACAAAGGTGCAAAGTACAAGGAGGTAAGAGAGAACTATACCAAGTTACATTCGCATAGAGGAATTGCACTAGATCAAGGCACACAATGCTTATTGCATGGTCAAACTATAAAATATAATGGTGCACAGTGCATAGTGGAAAATCACTATACACATGTCCACGGTCTATTGTACATGGTAGAAGTGCATCATACTAGGGTCAAATTCGCATAATGCATGATGTAAATGCATCTTTCCATAGGGCATAGTCCATTATGAATGGTTCAACTGCATGATTTTAATGTGCAAGGTGCATAGTGGAGGTACACCAAACAAAGGTGCAAAGTAGAAAGAGGTAAGAGAGCACTATATCAAGTTATATTTTGCATAGTGGAATTACACTAGATCATGGGACGCAATGCTTATTGCATGGTCGAACTACAAAATATAAAGGTGCACTATGCATAGTGGAAATTCATTATACAAAGGTCCACTGCCCATTGTGCATGTTGGTAATGAATCATACCAGTGTCAAATTCGCATAATGCATCATGAACATGCTCCATACCATAGGGCACGGTGCATTGTGATTTGTGGAACTACATGATTCTAATGTGCAAGGTGCATAGTGGAAGTACACCATACAAAGGTGCAAAGTACAAGAAGGTAAGAGAGCACTTTACCAAATTACATTTTGCATAGTAGAATTACACTAGATCAAGGCACACAATGCTTATTGCATGGTCGAACTACAAAATATAAAGGTGCACTGTGCATAGTGGAAATTCACTATACAAAGGTCTACTCGCCCATTGTGCATGGTGGAAATGCATCATACCAGGGTCAAATTCTCATAAAGTATGATGAAAGTGCACCATACCATAGGGCACGGTGCATTGTGATTTGTGGAACTACATGATTCTGATGTGCAAGGTGCATAGTGGAAGTACACCATACAAAGGTGCAAAGTACAAGGAGGTAAGAGAGCACTATACCAAGTTACATTCTGCATAGAGGAATTGCACTAGATCAAGGCACACAATGCTTATTGCATGGTCAAACTATAAAATATAATGGTGCACAGTGCATAGTGGAAAATCACTATACACATGTCCACGGTCTATTGTACATGGTAGAAGTGCATCATACTAGGGTCAAATTCGCATAATGCATGATGTAAATGCATCTTTCCATAGGGCATAGTCCATTGTGAATGGTTCAACTGCATGATTTTAATGTGCAAGGTGCATAGTGGAGGTACACCAAACAAAGGTGCAAAGTAGAAAGAGGTAAGAGAGCACTATATCAAGTTATATTTTGCATAGTGGAATTGCACTAGATCATGGCACGCAATGCTTATTGCATGGTCGAACTACAAAATATAAAGGTGCACTATGCATAGTGGAAATTCATTATACAAAGGTCCACTGCCCATTGTGCATGTTGGTAATGAATCATACCGGTGTCAAATTCGCATAATGCATCACGAACATGCTCCATACCATAGGGCACGGTGCATTGTGATTTGTGGAACTACATGATTCTAATGTGCAAGGTGCATAGTGGAAGTACACCATACAAAGGTGCAAAGTACAAGAAGGTAAGAGAGCACTTTACCAAATTACATTTTGCATAGTAGAATTACACTAGATCAAGGCACACAATGCTTATTGCATGGTCGAACTACAAAATATAAAGGTGCACTATGCATAGTGGAAATTCATTATACAAAGGTCCACTGCCCATTGTGCATGTTGGTAATGAATCATACCAGTGTCAAATTCGCATAATGCATCATGAACATGCTCCATACCATAGGGCACGGTGCATTGTGATTTATGGAACTACATGATTCTAATGTGCAAGGTGCATAGTGGAAGTACACCATACAAAGGTGCAAAGTACAAGAAGGTAAGAGAGCACTTTGCCAAATTACATTTTGCATAGTAGAATTACACTAGATCAAGGCACACAATGCTTATTGCATGGTCGAACTACAAAATATAAAGGTGCACTGTGCGTGGAAATTCACTATACAAAGGTCTACTGCCCATTGTGCATGGTGGAAATGCATCATACCAGGGTCAAATTCGCATAAAGTATGATGAAAGTGCACTATACCATAGGGCACGGTGCATTGTGATTTGTGGAACTACATGATTCTGATGTGCAAGGTGCATAGTGGAAGTACACAATACAAAGGTGCAAAGTACAAGGAGGTAGAAAGCACTATACCAAGTTACATTCTGCATAGAGGAATTGCACTAGATCAAGGCACACAATGCTTATTGCATGGTCAAACTATAAAATATAATGGTGCACAGTGCATAGTGGAAAATCACTATACACATGTCCATGGTCTATTGTACATGGTAGAAGTGCATCATACTAGGGTCAAATTCGCATAATGCATGATGTAAATGCATCTTTCCATAGGGCATAGTCCATTATGAATGGTTCAACTGCATGATTTTAATGTGCAAGGTGCATAGTGGAGGTACACCAAACAAAGGTGCAAAGTAGAAAGAGGTAAGAGAGCACTATATCAAGTTATATTTTGCATAGTGGAATTGCACTAGATCATGGCACGCAATGCTTATTGCATGGTCGAACTACAAAATATAAAGGTGCACTATGCATAGTGGAAATTCATTATACAAAGGTCCACTTGCCCATTGTGCATGTTGGTAATGAATCATACCAGTGTCAAATTCGCATAATGCATCATGAACATGCTCCATACCATAGGGCACGGTGCATTGCGATTTGTGGAACTACATGATTCTAATGTGCAAGGTGCATAGTGGAAATACACCATACAAAGGTGCAAAGTACAAGAAGGTAAGAGAGCACTTTACGAAATTACATTTTGCATAGTAGAATTACACTAGATCAAGGCACACAATGCTTATTGCATGGTCGAACTACAAAATATAAAGGTGCACTGTGCATAGTGGAAATTCACTATACAAAGGTCTACTGCCCATTGTGCATGGTGGAAATGCATCATACCAGGGTCAAATTCGCATAAAGTATGATGAAAGTGCACCATACCATAGGGCACGGTGCATTGTGATTTGTGGAACTACATGATTCTGATGTGCAAGGTGCATAGTGGAAGTACACCATACAAAGGTGCAAAGTACAAGGAGGTAAGAGAGCACTATACCAAGTTACATTCTGCATAGAGGAATTGCACTAGATCAAGGCACACAATGCTTATTGCATGGTCAAACTATAAAATATAATGGTGCACAGTGCATAGTGGAAAATCACTATACACATGTCCACGGTCTATTGTACATGGTAGAAGTGCATCATACTAGGGTCAAATTCGCATAATGCATGATGTAAATGCATCTTTCCATAGGGCATAGTCCATTATGAATGGTTCAACTGCATGATTTTAATGTGCAAGGTGCATAGTGGAGGTACACCAAACAAAGGTGCAAAGTAGAAAGAGGTAAGAGAGCACTATATCAAGTTATATTTTGCATAGTGGAATTGCACTAGATCATGGCACGCAATGCTTATTGCATGGTCGAACTACAAAATATAAAGGTGCACTATGCATAGTGGAAATTCATTATACAAAGGTCCACTGCCCATTGTGCATGTTGGTAATGAATCATACCAGTGTCAAATTCGCATAATGCATCATGAACATGCTCCATACCATAGGGCACGGTGCATTGTGATTTGTGGAACTACATGATTCTAATGTGCAAGGTGCATAGTGGAAGTACACCATACAAAGGTGCAAAGTACAAGAAGGTAAGAGAGCACATTACCAAATTACATTTTGCATAGTAGAATTACACTAGATCAAGGCACACAATGCTTATTGCATGGTCGAACTACAAAATATAAAGGTGCACTGTGCATAGTGGAAATTCACTATACAAAGGTCTACTGCCCATTGTGCATGGTGGAAATGCATCATACCAGGGTCAAATTCGCATAAAGTATGATGAAAGTGCACCATACCATAGGGCACGGTGCATTGTGATTTGTGGAACTACATGATTCTGATGTGCAAGGTGCATAGTGGAAGTACACCATACAAAGGTGCAAAGTACAAGGAGGTAAGAGAGCACTATACCAAGTTACATTCTGCATAGAGGAATTGCACTAGATCAAGGCACAATGCTTATTGCATGGTCAAACTATAAAATATAATGGTGCATAGTGCATAGTGGAAAATCACTATACACATGTCCACGGTCTATTGTACATGGTAGAAGTGCATCATACTAGGGTCAAATTCGCATAATGCATGATGTAAATGCATCTTTCCATAGGGCATAGTCCATTGTGAATGGTTCAACCGCATGATTTTAATGTGCAAGGTGCATAGTGGAGGTACACCAAACAAAGGTGCAAAGTAGAAAGAGGTAAGAGAGCACTATATCAAGTTATATTTTGCATAGTGGAATTGCACTAGATCATGGCACGCAATGCTTATTGCATGGTCGAACTACAAAATATAAAGGTGCACTATGCATAGTGGAAATTCATTATACAAAGGTCCACTGCCCATTGTGCATGTTGGTAATGAATCATACCAGTGTCAAATTCGCATAATGCATCATGAACATGCTCCATACCATAGGGCATGGTGCATTGTGATTTGTGGAACTACATGATTCTAATGTGCAAGGTGCATAGTGGAAGTACACCATACAAAGGTGCAAAGTACAAGGAGGTAAGAGAGCACTTTACCAAATTACATTTTGCATAGTGGAATTACACTAGATCAAGGCACACAATGCTTATTGCATGGTCGAACTACAAAATATAAAGGTGCACTCTGCATAGTGGAAATTCACTATACAAAGATCCACTGCATTTGTGCATAGTGGAAGTGCATCATACTAGGGTCAAATTCGCATAATGCATGATGAAAGTGCACAATACCATAGTTACATTTTGCATAGTGGACTCACACTAGATCAAGGCACACAATGCTTATTGCATGGTTGAACTACAAAATATAAAGGTGCACTGTGCATAGTGGAAATTCATTATACAAAGGTCCACTACCCATTTTGCATAGTGGCAATGCATCATACCAGGGTCAAATTCGCATAAAGCATGATGAAAGTGCACTATTCCATAGGTCACGGTGCATTGTGATTTGTGGAACTACATGATTCTAATGTGAAGGTTCATAGTGGAAGTACACCATAAAAAGGTGCAAAGTACAAGGTGGTAAGAGAGTACTATACCAAGTTACATTTTGCATAGTGAATTTGCATTAGATCAAGGCACACAATGCTTATTGCATGGTCGAACTACAAAATATAAAGGTGCACTGTGCGTAGTGGAAAATCACTATACAAAGGTCCACTGCCCATTGTGCATGGTTGAAATGCTTCATACTAGGGTCAAATTCGCATAATGAATGATGAAAGTGAACAATACCATAGTTATATTTTGCATAGTGGAATTGCACTAGATCAAGGCACACAATGCTTATTGCGTGGTCGAACTACAAAATATAAAGGTGCACTATGCATAGTGGAAAATCACAATATACAGGTCCACTGTCTATTGTACATGGTGGAAGTGCATCATACTACGGTCAAATTCGCATAATGCATGATGTAAGTGCACATTACCATAGGGCACGGTGCATTGTGAATGGTTTCACATCATGATTGTAATGTGCAAGGTGCATAGTGGAAGTACACCATACAAAGGTGCAAAGTACAAGGAGGTAAGAGAGCACTGTACCAAGTTACATTTTGCATAGTGGAATCGCACCAGATAAAGGCACACAATACTTGTTCCATGTTCGAACTACAAAATATAAAGGTGCACTATGCATAGTGGAAAATCACTATACACATGTCCACTGTCTATTGTACATGGTGGAAGTGCATCATACTACGGTCAAATTCGCATAATGCATGATGTAAGTGCATGTTACCATAGGGAACGGTGCATTGTGATTGGTTGTACTGCATGATTTTAATGTGCAAGGTGCATAGTGGAAGTATACCATACAAAGGTGCAAGGTACAAAGAGGTAAGAGAGCACTATACCAAGTTACATTTTGCATAGTGGAATCGCACTAGATCAAGGCACACAATACTTATTGCATGATCGGACTACAAAATATAAAGGTCCACTATGCATAGTGGAAAATCACTATACAAAGGTACACTACACATTGTTCATGGTGGAAATGCATAATACTAGGGTCAAATTCCCATAAAGCATGATGAAAGTGCACCATAACATAGGGCACGGTGCATTGTGATTTGTGGAACTACATTATTCTAATGTGCAAGGTGCATAGTGGAAGTACACCATACAAAGGTGCAAAGTACAACGAGGTAAGAGAGCACTATACCAAGTTACATTTTGCATAGTGGAATTACACTAGATCAAGGCACACAATGCTTATTGAATG
Organism: Linum usitatissimum; assembly: GCA_030674075.2. Classification (NCBI taxonomy): domain Eukaryota; kingdom Viridiplantae; phylum Streptophyta; class Magnoliopsida; order Malpighiales; family Linaceae; genus Linum; species Linum usitatissimum. Next base: position 207,132 of record JAUJYP020000611.1, on the reverse strand, counting down.
GTCGAACTACAAAATATAAAGGTGCACTGTGCATAGTGGAAATTCATTATACAAAGGTCCACTACCCATTTTGCATAGTGGCAATGCATCATACCAGGGTCAAATTCGCATAAAGCATGATGAAAGTGCACTATTCCATAGGTCACGGTGCATTGTAATTTGTGGAACTACATGATTCTAATGTGAAGGTTCATAGTGGAAGTACACCATAAAAAGGTGCAAAGTACAAGGAGGTAAGAGAGCACTATACCAAGTTACATTCTGCATAGAGGAATTGCACTAGATCAAGGCACACAATGCTTATTGCATGGTCAAACTATAAAATATAATGGTGCACAGTGCATAGTGGAAAATCACTATACACATGTCCACGGTCTATTGTACATGGTAGAAGTGCATCATACTAGGGTCAAATTCGCATAATGCATGATGTAAATGCATCTTTCCATAGGGCATAGTCCATTGTGAATGGTTCAACTGCATGATTCTAATGTGCAAGGTGCATAGTGGAGGTACACCAAACAAAGGTGCAAAGTAGAAAGAGGTAAGAGAGCACTATATCAAGTTATATTTTGCATAGTGGAATTGCACTAGATCATGGCACGCAATGCTTATTGCATGGTAGAACTACAAAATATAAAGGTGCACTATGCATAGTGGAAATTCATTATACAAAGGTCCACTTGCCCATTGTGCATGTTGGTAATGAATCATACCGGTGTCAAATTCGCATAATGCATCATGAACATGCTCCATACCATAGGGCACGGTGCATTGTGATTTGTGGAACTACATGATTCTAATGTGCAAGGTGCATAGTGGAAGTACACCATACAAAGGTGCAAAGTACAAGAAGGTAAGAGAGCACTTTACCAAATTACATTTTGCATAGTAGAATTACACTAGATCAAGGCACACAATGCTTATTGCATGGTCGAACTACAAAATATAAAGGTGCACTGTGCGTAGTGGAAATTCACTATACAAAGGTCTACTGCCCATTGTGCATGGTGGAAATGCATCATACCAGGGTCAAATTCGCATAAAGTATGATGAAAGTGCACCATACCATAGGGCACGGTGCATTGTGATTTGTGGAACTACATTATTCTGATGTGCAAGGTGCATAGTGGAAGTACACCATACAAAGGTGCAAAGTACAAGGAGGTAAGAGAGCAGCACTATACCAAGTTACATTCTGCATAGAGGAATTGCACTAGATCAAGGCACACAATGCTTATTGCATGGTCAAACTATAAAATATAATGGTGCACAGTGCATAGTGGAAAATCACTATACACATGTCCACTGTCTATTGTACATGGTGGAAGTGCATCATACTACGGTCAGATTCGCATAATGCATGATGTAAGTGCATGTTACCATAGGGAACGGTGCATTGTGATTGGTTGTACTGCATGATTCTAATGTGCAAGGTGCATAGTGGAAGTACACCATACAAAGGTGCAAGGTACAAAGAGGTAAGAGAGCACTATACCAAGTTACATTTTGCATAGTGGAATCGCACTAGATCAAGGCACACAATACTTATTGCATGATCGGACTACAAAATATAAAGGTCCACTATGCATAGTGGAAAATCACTATACAAAGGTACACTACACATTGTTCATGGTGGAAATGCATAATACTAGGGTCAAATTCCCATAAAGCATGATGAAAGTGCACCATAACATAGGGCACGGTGCATTGTGATTTGTGGAACTACATTATTCTAATGTGCAAGGTGCATAGTGGAAGTACACCATACAAAGGTGCAAAGTACAACGAGGTAAGACAGCACTATACCAAGTTACATTTTGCATAGTGGAATTGCATTAGATCAAGGCACACAATGTTTATTGCATGGTCGAACTACAAAATATAAAGGTGCACTATGTATAGTGAAAAATCACTATACAAAGGACCACTGCCCATTATGCGTGGTGGAAATCCATCATACCAGAGTCAAATTCGCATAATGTATGATGAAAGTGCACAATGCAATAGTTACATTTGGCATAGTGGAATTGGACTAGATCAAGGCACAAAATGCTTATTGCATGGTCGAACTACAAAATATAAAGGTGCACTATGCATAGTGGAAAATCACTATACACATGTCCACTGTCTATTGTACATGGTGGAAGTGCATCATACTACTTTCAAATTCGCATAATGCATGATGTAATTGCACGTTACCATAGGGCACGGTGCATTGTGAATGGTTGAACTGCATGATTCTAATGTGCAAGGTGCATAGTGGAAGTACACTATACAAAGGTGCAAAGTACAAGGAGGTAAGAGATCACTATACCAAGTTACATTTTGCATAGTGGAATCGCACTAGACGAAGGCACATGATACTTATTGCATGGTTGAACTACAAAATGTAAAGGTGCACTTTGCATAGTGAAAATTCACTATACAAAGGTCCACTGCCCATTATGCATGGTGGAAGTGCATCATACCAGGGTCAAATTCCCATAAAGCATGATGAAAGTGCACAATGCAATAGCTACATTTTGCATAGTGGAATTGGACTAGATCAAGGCACAAAATGCTTATTGCATGGTCGAACTACAAAATATAAAGGTGCACTATGCACAGTGGAAAATCACTATACACATGTCCACTGTCTATTGTATATGGTGGAAGTGCATCATACTATGGTCAAATTCGCATAATGCATGATGTAAGTGCATGTTACCATAGGGCACGGTGCATTGTGAATGGTTGAACTCCATGATTGTAATGTGCAAGGTGCATAGTGGAAGTACACCATACAAAGGTGCAAAGTACAAGGAGGTAAGAGAGCACTATACCAAGTTACATTTTGCATAGTGGAATCGCACTAGATCGAGGAACACAATACTTATTGCATGATCGAACTACAAAATATAAACGTCCACTATGCATAGTGGAAAATCACTATGCAAAGGCACACAGCATATTGTTCATGGTGGAAATGCATAATACGAGGGTCAAATTCCCATAAAGCATTATGAAAGTGCACCATACCATAGGGCACGGTGCATTTTGATTTGTGGAACTACATTATTCTAATGTGCAAGGTGCATAGTGGAAGTACACCATACAAAGGTGCAAAGTACAACGAGGTAAGACAGCACTATACCAAGTTACAATTTGCATAGTGGAATTGCATTAGATCAAGGCACACAATGTCTATTGCATGGTCGAACTACAAAATATAAAGGTGCACTATGTATAGTGAAAAATCACTATACAAAGGACCACTGCCCATTGTGCGTGGTGGAAATCCATTATACCAGGGTCAAATTCGCATGATGTATGATGAAAGTGCACAATGCAATAGTTACATTTTGCATAGTGGAATTGGACTAGATCAAGGCACAAAATGCTTATTGCATGGTCGAACTACAAAATATAAAGGTGCTCTATGCATAGTGGAAAATCACTATACACATGTCCACTGTCTATTGTACATGGTGGAAGTGCATCATACTACTTTCAAATTCGCATAATGCATGATGTAATTGCACGTTACCATAGGGCACGGTGCATTGTGAATGGTTGAACTGCATGATTCTAATGTGCAAGGTGCATAGTGGAAGTACACCATACAAAGGTGCAAAGTACAAGGAGGTAAGAGATCACTATACCAAGTTACATTTTGCATAGTGGAATCGCACTAGACCAAGGCACATGATGCTTATTGCATGGTTGAACTACAAAATATAAAGGTGCACTTTGCATAGTGAAAATTCACTATACAAAGGTCCACTGCCCATTATGCATGGTGGAAGTGCATCATACCAGGGTCAAATTCCCATAAAGCATGATGAAAGTGCACAATGCAATAGCTACATTTTGCATAGTGGAATTGGATTAGATCAAGGCACAAAATGCTTATTCCATGGTCGAACTACAAAATATAAAGGTGCACTATGCACAGTGGAAAATCACTATACACATGTCCACTGTCTATTGTATATGGTGGAAGTGCATCATACTACGGTCAAATTCGCATAATGCATGATGTAAGTGCATGTTACCATAGGGCACGGTGCATTGTGAATGGTTGAACTCCATGATTGTAATGTGCAAGGTGCATAGTGGAAGTACACCATACAAAGGTGCAAAGTACAAGGAGGTAAGAGAGCACTATACCAAGTTACATTTTGCATAGTGGAATCGCACTAGATCGAGGAACACAATACTTATTGCATGATCGAACTACAAAATATAAAGGTCCACTATGCATAGTGGAAAATCATTATACAATGGCACACAACATATTGTTCATGGTGGAAATGCATAATACGAGGGTCAAATTCCCATAAAGCATTATGAAAGTGCACCATGCATTTTGATTTGTGGAACTACATTATTCTAATGTGCAAGGGGCATAGTGGAAGTACACCATACAAAGGTGCAAAGTACAACGAGGTAAGAGAGCACTATACCAAGTTACATTTTGCATAGTGGAATTGCATTAGATCAAGGCACACAATGTTTATTGCATGGTCGAACTACAAAATATAAAGGTGCACTGTGTATAGTGAAAAATCACTATACAAAGGACCACTGCCCATTGTGCATGGAGGAAATCCATCATACCAGGGTCAAATTCGCATAATGTATGATGAAAGTGCACAATGCAATAGTTACATTTTGCATAGTGGAATTGGACTAGATCAAGGAACAAAATGCTTATTGCATGGTCGAACTACAAAATATAAAGGTGCACTATGCATAGTGGAAATTCATTATACAAAGGTCCACTGCCCATTGTGCATGTTGGTAATGAATCATACCAGTGTCAAATTCGCATAATGCATCATGAACATGCTCCATACCATAGGGCACGGTGCATTGTGATTTGTGGAACTACATGATTCTAATGTGCAAGGTGCATAGTGGAAGTACACCATACAAAGGTGCAATGTACAACGCGGTAAGACGGCACTATACCAAGTTACATTTTGCATAGTGGAATTGCATTAGATCAAGGCACACAATGTTTATTGCATGGTCGAACTACAAAATATAAAGGTGCAATGTGTATAGTGAAAAATCACTATACAAAGTACTACTGCCCATTGTGCATGGTGGAAATCCATCATACCAGGGTCAAATTCGCATAATGTATGATGAAAGTGCACAATGCAATAGTTACATTTTGCATAGTGGAATTGGACTAGATCAAGGCACAAAATGCTTATTGCATGGTCGAACTACAAAATATAAAGGTGCACTATGCATAGTGGAAAATCACTATACACATGTCCACTGTCTATTGTACATGGTGGAAGTGCATCATACTACTTTCAAATTCGCATAATGCATGATGTAATTGCACGTTACCATAGGGCACGGTGCATTGTGAATGGTTGAACTGCATGATTCTAATGTGCAAGGTGCATAGTGGAAGTACACCATACAAAGGTGCAAAGTACAAGGAGGTAAGAGATCACTATACCAAGTTACATTTTGCATAGTGGAATCGCACTAGACCAAGGCACATGATGCTTATTGCATGGTTGAACTACAAAATATAAAGGTGCACTTTGCATAGTGAAAATTCACTATACAAAGGTCCACTGCCCATTATGCATGGTGGAAGTGCATCATACCAGGGTCAAATTCCCATAAAGCATGATGAAAGTGCACAATGCAATAGCTACATTTTGCATAGTGGAATTGGACTAGATCAAGGCACAAAATGCTTATTGCATGGTCGAACTACAAAATATAAAGGTGCACTATGCACAGTGGAAAATCACTATACACATGTCCACTTGTCTATTGTATATGGTGGAAGTGCATCATACTACGGTCAAATTCGCATAATGCATGATGTAAGTGCATGTTACCATAGGGCACGGTGCATTGTGAATGGTTGAACTCCATGATTGTAATGTGCAAGGTGCATAGTGGAAGTACACCATACAAAGGTGCAAAGTACAAGGAGGTAAGAGAGCACTATACCAAGTTACATTTTGCATAGTGGAATCGCACTAGATCGAGGAACACAATACTTATTGCATGATCGAACTACAAAATATAAAGGTCCACTATGCATAGTGGAAAATCACTATACAAAGGCACACAGCATATTGTTCATGGTGGAAATGCATAATACGAGGGTCAAATTCCCATAAAGCATTATGAAAGTGCACCATACCATAGGGCACGGTGCATTTTGATTTGTGGAACTACATTATTCTAATGAGCAAGGTGCATAGTGGAAGTACACCATACAAAGGTGCAAAGTACAACGAGGTAAGACAGCACTATACCAAGTTACATTTTGCATAGTGGAATTGCATTAGATCAAGGCACACAATGTTTATTGCATGGTCGAACTACAAAATATAAAGGTGCACTGTGTATAGTGAAAAATCACTATACAAAGGACCACTGCCCATTGTGCATGGTGGAAATCCATCATACCAGGGTCAAATTCGCATAATGTATGATGAAAGTGCACAATGCAATAGTTACATTTTGCATAGTGGAATTGGACTAGATCAAGGCACAAAATGCTTATTGCATGGTCGAACTACAAAATATAAAGGTGCACTATGCATAGTGGAAATTCATTATACAAAGGTCCACTGCCCATTGTGCATGTTGGTAATGAATCATACCAGTGTCAAATTCGCATAATGCATCATGAACATGCTCCATACCATAGGGCACGGTGCATTGTGTTTTGTGGAACTACATTATTCTAATGTGCAAGGTGCATAGTGGAAGTACACCATACAAAGGTGCAAAGTACAACGAGGTAAGACAGCACTATACCAAGTTACATTTTCATGGTGGAATTGCATTAGATCAAGGCACACAATGTTTATTGTATTGTCGAACTACAAAATATAAAGGTGCACTATGTATAGTGAAAAATCAGTATACAAAGGACCACTGCCCATTGTGCATGGTGGAAATCCATCATACCAGGGTCAAATTCGCATAATGTATGATGAAAGTGCATAATGCAATAGTTACATTTTGCATAGTGGAATTGGACTAGATCAAGGCACAAAATGCTTATTGCATGGTCGAACTACAAAATATAAAGGTGCACTGTGCATAGTGGAAAATCACTATACAGATGTCCACTGTCTATTGTACATGGTGGAAGTGCATCATACTACTTTCAAATTCGCATAATGCATGATGTAAGTGCACCTTACCATAGGGCACGGTGCATTGTGAATGGTTGAACTGCATGATTCTAATGTGCAAGGTGCATAGTGGAAGAACACCATACAAAGGTGCAAAGTACAAGGAGGTAAGAGATCACTATACCAAGTTACATTTTGCATAGCGTAATCGCACTAGATCAAGGCACATGATGCTTATTGCATGGTTGAACTACAAGATATAAAGGTGCACTTTGCATAGTGAAAATTCACTATACAAAGGTCCACTGCCCATTATGCATGGTGGAAGTGCATCATACCAGGGTCAAATTCCCATAAAGCATGATGAAAGTGCACAATGCAATAGCTACATTTTGCATAGTGGAATTGGACTAGATCAAGGAACAAAATTCTTATTGCATGGTCGAACTACAAAATATAAAGGTACACTGTGCATAGTGAAAAATCACTATACACATGTCCACTGTCTATTGTACATGGTGGAAGTGCATCATACTACGGTCAAATTCGCATAATGCATGATGTAATTGCATGTTACCATAGGGCATGGTGCATTGTGAATGGTTGAACTGCATGATTCTAATGTGCAAGGTGCATAGTGGAAGTACACCATACAAAGGTGCAAAGTACAAGGAGGTAAGACGGCACTATACCAAGTTACATTTTGCATAGTGGAATTGCATTAGATCAAGGCACACAATGTTTATTGCATGGTCGAACTACAAAATATAAAGGTGCACTGTGTATAGTGAAAAATCACTATACAAAGTACCACTGCCCATTGTGCATGGTGGAAATCCATCATACCAGGGTCAAATTCGCATAATGTATGATGAAAGTGCACAATGCAATAGTTACATTTTGCATAGTGGAATTGGACTAGATCAAGGCACAAAATGCTTATTGCATGGTCGAACTACAAAATATAAAGGTGCACTGTGCATAGTGGAAAATCACTATACACATGTCCACTGTCTATTGTACATGGTGGAAGTGCATCATACTACTTTCAAATTCGCATAATGCATGATGTAAGTGCACGTTACCATAGGGCATGGTGCATTGTGAATGGTTGAACTGCATGATTCTAATGTGCAAGGTGCATAGTGGAAGTACACCATACAAAGGTGCAAAGTACAAGGAGGTAAGAGAGCACTATACAAAGTTATATTTTGCATAGTGGAATCGCACTAGATCAAGGCACACAATACTTATTGCATGATCGAACTACAAAATATAAAGGTGCACTGTACATAGTGGGAAATCACTATACACAGGTCCACTATCTATTGTACATGGTAGAAGTGCATCATACTGGGTCAAATTCACATAATGCATGATGTAAGTGCACGATACCACAGGGCACGGTGCATTGTGAATGGTTGAACTCCATGAATGTAATGTGCAAGGTGCATAGAGGAAGTACACCATACAAAGGTGCAAAGTACAAGGAGGTAAGAGAGCACTATACCAAGTTACATTTTGCATAGTGGAATCACACTAGATCAAGGCACACAATACTTATTGCATGATCGAACTAGAAAATATAAAGGTGCACTGTACATAGTCGGAAATCACTATACACAGGTCCACTATCTATTGTACATGGTAGAAGTGCATCATACTGGGTCAAATTCACATAATGCATGATGTAAGTGCACGATACCACAGGGCACGGTGCATTGTGAATGGTTGAACTCCATGAATGTAATGTGCAAGGTGCATAGAGGAAGTACACCATACAAAGGTGCAAAGTACAAGGAGGTAAGAGAGCACTATACCAAGTTACATTTTGCATAGTGGAATCACACTAGATCAAGGCACACAATACTTATTGCATGATCGAACTAGAAAATATAAAGGTGCACTTGGACATAGTGGAAAATCACTATACATAGGTCCACTTGTCTCTTGTACATGGTAGAAGTGGATCATACTAGGGTCAAATTCGCATAATGCATGATGAAATTGCCCCTTCACATAGGGCACGGTGCATTATGAATGGTTGAACTCCATGATTGTAATGTGCAAGGTGCATAGTGGAAGTACACCATACAAAGGTGCAAAGTACAAGGAGGTAAGAGAGCACTATACCAAGTTACATTTTGCATAGTTGAATCGCACTAGATCAAGGAACACAATACTTATTGCATGATCGAACTACAAAATATAAAGGTCCACTATGCATAGTGGAAAATCACTATACAAAGGTACACAACATATTGTTCATGGTGGAAATGCATAATACCAGGGTCAAATTCCCATAAAGCATTATGAAAGTGCACCATACCATAGGGCATGGTGCATTGTGATTTGTGGAACTACATTATTCTAATGTTCAAGGTGCATAGTGGAAGTACACCATACAAAGGTAAAAAGTACAACGAGGTAAGAGAGCCCTATACCAAGTTACATTTTGCATAGTGGAATTGCATTAGATCAAGGCACACAATGTTTATTGCATGGTCGAACTACAAAATATAAAGGTGCACTGTGCATAGTGAAAAATTACTATACAAATGTCCATTGCCCATTGTGCATGGTGGAAAGCCATCATACCAGGGTCAAATTCGCATAATGTATGATGAAAGTGCACGATACCACAGGGCACGGTGCATTGTGAATGGTTGAACTCCATGAATGTAATGTGCAAGGTGCATAGTGGAAGTACACCATACAAAGGTGGAAAGTACAAGGAGGTAAGAGAGCACTATACCAAGTTACATTTTGCATAGTGGAATCACACTAGATCAAGGCACACAATACTTATTGCATGATCGAACTAGAAAATATAAAGGTGCACTGGACATAGTGGAAAATCACTATACATAGGTCCACTGTCTCTTGTACATGGTAGAAGTGGATCATACTAGGGTCAAATTCGCATAATGCATGATGAAATTTCCCCTTCCCATAGGGCACGGTGCATTATGAATGGTTGAACTCCATGATTGTAATGTGCAAGGTGCATAGTGGAAGTACACCATACAAAGGTGCAAAGTACAAGGAGGTAAGAGAGCACTATACCAAGTTACATTTTGCATAGTTGAATCGCACTAGATCAAGGAACACAATACTTATTGCATGATCGAACTACAAAATATAAAGGTCCACTATGCATAGTGGAAAATCACTATACAAAGGTACACATCATATTGTTCATGGTGGAAATGCATAATACCGAGGTCAAATTCCCATAAAGCATTATGAAAGTGCACCATACCATAGGGCATGGTGCATTGTGATTTGTGGAACTACATTATTCTAATGTTCAAGGTGCATAGTGGAAGTACACCATACAAAGGTAAAAAGTACAACGAGGTAAGAGAGCCCTATACCAAGTTACATTTTGCATAGTGGAATTGCATTAGATCAAGGCACACAATGTTTATTGCATGGTCGAACTACAAAATATAAAGGTGCACCGTGCATAGTGAAAAATTACTATACAAATGTCCATTGCCCATTGTGCATGGTGGAAAGCCATCATACCGGGGTCAAATTCGCATAATGTATGATGAAAGTGCACGATACCACAGGGCACGGTGCATTGTGAATGGTTGAACTCCATGAATGTAATGTGCAAGGTGCATAGTGGAAGTACACCATACAAAGGTGGAAAGTACAAGGAGGTAAGAGAGCACTATACCAAGTTACATTTTGCATAGTGGAATCACACTAGATCAAGGCACACAATACTTATTGCATGATCGAACTAGAAAATATAAAGGTGCACCGGACATAGTGGAAAATCACTATACATAGGTCCACTGTCTCTTGTACATGGTAGAAGTGGATCATACTAGGGTCAAATTCGCATAATGCATGATGAAATTGCCCCTTCCCATAGGGCACGGTGCATTATGAATATTTGAACTCCATGATTGTAATTTGCAAGGTGCATAGTGGAAGAACACCAAACAAAGGTGCAAAGTACAAGGAGGTAAGAGAGCACTATACCAAGTTACATTTTGCATAGTTGAATCGCACTAGATCAAGGAACACAATACTTATTGCATGATCGAACTACAAAATATAAAGGTCCACTATGCATAGTGGAAAATCACTATACAAAGGTACACAACATATTGTTCATGGTGGAAATGCATAATACCGGGGTCAAATTCCCATAAAGCATTATGAAAGTGCACCATACCATAGGGCATGGTGCATTGTGATTTGTGGAACTACATTATTCTAATGTTCAAGGTGCATGGTGGAAGTACACCATACAAAGGTGCAAAGTACAAGGAGGTAAGAGAGCACTATACAAAGTTATATTTTGCATAGTGGAATCGCACTAGATCAAGGCACACAATACTTATTGCATGATCGAACTACAAAATATAAAGGTGCACTGTACATAGTGGGAAATCACACATGTCCACTATCTATTGTACATGGTAGAAGTGCATCATACTAGGGTCTAATTCGCATAATGCATGATGTAAGTGCACGATACCACGGTGGCACGGTGCATTGTGAATGGTTGAACTCCATGAATGTAATGTGCAAGGTGCATAGTGGAAGTACACCATACAAAGGTGGAAAGTACAAGGAGGTAAGAGAGCACTATACCAAGTTACATTTTGCATAGTGGAATCACACTAGATCAAGGCACACAATACTTATTGCATGATCGAACTAGAAAATATAAAGGTGCACTGGACATAGTGGAAAATCACTATACATAGGTCCACTGTCTCTTGTACATGGTAGAAGTGGATCATACTAGGGTCAAATTCGCATAATGCATGATGAAATTGCCCCTTCCCATAGGGCACGGTGCATTATGAATGGTTGAACTCCATGATTGTAATGTGCAAGGTGCATAGTGGAAGTACACCATACAAAGGTGCAAAGTACAAGGAGGTAAGAGAGCACTATACCAAGTTACATTTTGCATAGTTGAATCGCACTAGATCAAGGAACACAATACTTATTGCATGATCGAACTACAAAATATAAAGGTCCACTATGCATAGTGGAAAATCACTATACAAAGGTACACATCATATTGTTCATGGTGGAAATGCATAATACCGTGGTCAAATTCCCATAAAGCATTATGAAAGTGCACCATACCATAGGGCATGGTGCATTGTGATTTGTGGAACTACATTATTCTAATGTTCAAGGTGCATAGTGGAAGTACACCATACAAAGGTAAAAAGTACAACGAGGTAAGAGAGCCCTATACCAAGTTACATTTTGCATAGTGGAATTGCATTAGATCAAGGCACACAATGTTTATTGCATGGTCGAACTACAAAATATAAAGGTGCACTGTGCATAGTGAAAAATTACTATACAAATGTCCATTGCCCATTGTGCATGGTGGAAAGCCATCATACCAGGGTCAAATTCGCATAATGTATGATGAAAGTGCACGATACCACAGGGCACGGTGCATTGTGAATGGTTGAACTCCATGAATGTAATGTGCAAGGTGCATAGTGGAAGTACACCATACAAAGGTGGAAAGTACAAGGAGGTAAGAGAGCACTATACCAAGTTACATTTTGCATAGTGGAATCACACTAGATCAAGGCACACAATACTTATTGCATGATCGATCTAGAAAATATAAAGGTGCACTGGACATAGTGGAAAATCACTATACATAGGTCCACTGTCTCTTGTACATGGTAGAAGTGGATCATACTAGGGTCAAATTCGCATAATGCATGATGAAATTGCCCCTTCCCATAGGGCACGGTGCATTATGAATATTTGAACTCCATGATTGTAATGTGCAAGGTGCATAGTGGAAGTACACCAAACAAATGTGCAAAGTACAAGGAGGTAAGAGAGCACTATACCAAGTTACATTTTGCATAGTTGAATCGCACTAGATCAAGGAACACAATACTTATTGCATGATCGAACTACAAAATATAAAGGTCCACTATGCATAGTGGAAAATCACTATACAAAGGTACACAACATATTGTTCATGGTGGAAATGCATAATACCAGGGTCAAATTCCCATAAAGCATTATGAAAGTGCACCATACCATAGGGCATGGTGCATTGTGATTTGTGGAACTACATTATTCTAATGTTCAAGGTGCATGGTGGAAGTACACCATACAAAGGTGCAAAGTACAAGGAGGTAAGAGAGCACTATACAAAGTTATATTTTGCATAGTGGAATCGCACTAGATCAAGGCACACAATACTTATTGCATGATCGAACTACAAAATATAAAGGTGCACTGTACATAGTGGGAAATCACACATGTCCACTATCTATTGTACATGGTAGAAGTGCATCATACTAGGGTCTAATTCGCATAATGCATGATGTAAGTGCACGATACCACGGGGCACGGTGCATTGTGAATGGTTGAACTCCATGAATGTAATGTGCAAGGTGCATAGTGGAAGTACACCATACAAAGGTGGAAAGTACAAGGAGGTAAGAGAGCACTATACCAAGTTACATTTTGCATAGTGGAATCACACTAGATCAAGGCACACAATACTTATTGCATGATCGAACTAGAAAATATAAAGGTGCACTGGACATAGTGGAAAATCACTATACATAGGTCCACTGTCTCTTGTACATGGTAGAAGTGGATCATACTAGGGTCAAATTCGCATAATGCATGATGAAATTGCCCCTTCCCATAGGGCACGGTGCATTATGAATGGTTGAACTCCATGATTGTAATGTGCAAGGTGCATAGTGGAAGTACACCATACAAAGGTGCAAAGTACAAGGAGGTAAGAGAGCACTATACCAAGTTACATTTTGCATAGTTGAATCGCACTAGATCAAGGAACACAATACTTATTGCATGATCGAACTACAAAATATAAAGGTCCACTATGCATAGTGGAAAATCACTATACAAAGGTACACATCATATTGTTCATGGTGGAAATGCATAATACCGGGGTCAAATTCCCATAAAGCATTATGAAAGTGCACCATACCATAGGGCATGGTGCATTGTGATTTGTGGAACTACATTATTCTAATGTTCAAGGTGCATAGTGGAAGTACACCATACAAAGGTAAAAAGTACAACGAGGTAAGAGAGCCCTATACCAAGTTACATTTTGCATAGTGGAATTGCATTAGATCAAGGCACACAATGTTTATTGCATGGTCGAACTACAAAATATAAAGGTGCACTGTGCATAGTGAAAAATTACTATACAAATGTCCATTGCCCATTGTGCATGGTGGAAAGCCATCATACCAGGGTCAAATTCGCATAATGTATGATGAAAGTGCACGATACCACAGGGCACGGTGCATTGTGAATGGTTGAACTCCATGAATGTAATGTGCAAGGTGCATAGTGGAAGTACACCATACAAAGGTGGAAAGTACAAGGAGGTAAGAGAGCACTATACCAAGTTACATTTTGCATAGTGGAATCACACTAGATCAAGGCACACAATACTTATTGCATGATCGAACTAGAAAATATAAAGGTGCACTGGACATAGTGGAAAATCACTATACATAGGTCCACTGTCTCTTGTACATGGTAGAAGTGGATCATACTAGGGTCAAACTCGCATAATGCATGATGAAATTGCCCCTTCCCATAGGGCACGGTGCATTATGAATGGTTGAACTCCATGATTGTAATGTGCAAGGTGCATAGTGGAAGTACACCAAACAAAGGTGCAAAGTACAAGGAGGTAAGAGAGCACTATACCAAGTTACATTTTGCATAGTTGAATCGCACTAGATCAAGGAACACAATACTTATTGCATGATCGAACTACAAAATATAAAGGTCCACTATGCATAGTGGAAAATCACTATACAAAGGTACACAACATATTGTTCATGGTGGAAATGCATAATACCGAGGTCAAATTCCCATAAAGCATTATGAAAGTGCACCATACCATAGG
This sequence comes from Linum usitatissimum, assembly GCA_030674075.2. NCBI lineage: Eukaryota > Viridiplantae > Streptophyta > Magnoliopsida > Malpighiales > Linaceae > Linum > Linum usitatissimum. The sequence goes on along the minus strand of JAUJYP020000611.1, from coordinate 192,093 downwards.
GCATGGTGCATTGTGATTTGTGGAACTACATTATTCTAATGTTCAAGGTGCGTGGTGGAAGTACACCATACAAAGGTGCAAAGTACAAGGAGGTAAGAGAGCACTATACAAAGTTATATTTTGCATAGTGGAATCGCACTAGATCAAGGCACACAATACTTATTGCATGATCGAACTACAAAATATAAAGGTGCACTGTACATAGTGGGAAATCACACATGTCCACTATCTATTGTACATGGTAGAAGTGCATCATACTAGGGTCTAATTCGCATAATGCATGATGTAAGTGCACGATACCACAGGGCACGGTGCATTGTGAATGGTTGAACTCCATGAATGTAATGTGCAAGGTGCATAGTGGAAGTACACCATACAAAGGTGGAAAGTACAAGGAGGTAAGAGAGCACTATACCAAGTTACATTTTGCATAGTGGAATCACACTAGATCAAGGCACACAATACTTATTGCATGATCGAACTAGAAAATATAAAGGTGCACCGGACATAGTGGAAAATCACTATACATAGGTCCACCGTCTCTTGTACATGGTAGAAGTGGATCATACTAGGGTCAAATTCGCATAATGCATGATGAAATTGCCCCTTCCCATAGGGCACGGTGCATTATGAATGGTTGAACTCCATGATTGTAATGTGCAAGGTGCATAGTGGAAGTACACCATACAAAGGTGCAAAGTACAAGGAGGTAAGAGAGCACTATACCAAGTTACATTTTGCATAGTTGAATCGCACTAGATCAAGGAACACAATACTTATTGCATGATCGAACTACAAAATATAAAGGTCCACTATGCATAGTGGAAAATCACTATACAAAGGTACACATCATATTGTTCATGGTGGAAATGCATAATACCAGGGTCAAATTCCCATAAAGCATTATGAAAGTGCACCATACCATAGGGCATGGTGCATTGTGATTTGTGGAACTACATTATTCTAATGTTCAAGGTGCATAGTGGAAGTACACCATACAAAGGTAAAAAGTACAACGAGGTAAGAGAGCCCTATACCAAGTTACATTTTGCATAGTGGAATTGCATTAGATCAAGGCACACAATGTTTATTGCATGGTCGAACTACAAAATATAAAGGTGCACTTGTGCATAGTGAAAAATTACTATACAAATGTCCATTGCCCATTGTGCATGGTGGAAAGCCATCATACCGTGGTCAAATTCGCATAATGTATGATGAAAGTGCACGATACCACAGGGCACGGTGCATTGTGAATGGTTGAACTCCATGAATGTAATGTGCAAGGTGCATAGTGGAAGTACACCATACAAAGGTGGAAAGTACAAGGAGGTAAGAGAGCACTATACCAAGTTACATTTTGCATAGTGGAATCACACTAGATCAAGGCACACAATACTTATTGCATGATCGAACTAGAAAATATAAAGGTGCACTGGACATAGTGGAAAATCACTATACATAGGTCCACTGTCTCTTGTACATGGTAGAAGTGGATCATACTAGGGTCAAATTCGCATAATGCATGATGAAATTGCCCCTTCCCATAGGGCACGGTGCATTATGAATGGTTGAACTCCATGATTGTAATGTGCAAGGTGCATAGTGGAAGTACACCAAACAAAGGTGCAAAGTACAAGGAGGTAAGAGAGCACTATACCAAGTTACATTTTGCATAGTTGAATCGCACTAGATCAAGGAACACAATACTTATTGCATGATCGAACTACAAAATATAAAGGTCCACTATGCATAGTGGAAAATCACTATACAAAGGTACACAACATATTGTTCATGGTGGAAATGCATAATACCAGGGTCAAATTCCCATAAAGCATTATGAAAGTGCACCATACCATAGGGCATGGTGCATTGTGATTTGTGGAACTACATTATTCTAATGTTCAAGGTGCGTGGTGGAAGTACACCATACAAAGGTGCAAAGTACAAGGAGGTAAGAGAGCACTATACAAAGTTATATTTTGCATAGTGGAATCGCACTAGATCAAGGCACACAATACTTATTGCATGATCGAACTACAAAATATAAAGGTGCACTGTACATAGTGGGAAATCACTATACACATGTCCACTATCTATTGTACATGGTAGAAGTGCATCATACTAGGGTCTAATTCGCATAATGCATGATGTAAGTGCACGATACCACAGGGCACGGTGCATTGTGAATGGTTGAACTCCATGATTGTAATGTGCAAGGTGCATAGTGGAAGTACACTATAAAAAGGTACAAAGTACAAGGAGGTAAGAGAGCACTATACAAAGTTATATTTTGCATAGTGGAATCGCACTAGATCAAGGCACACAATACTTATTGCATGATCGAACTACAAAATATAAAGGTGCACCGTACATAGTGGGAAATCACTATACACAGGTCCACTATCTATTGTACATGGTAGAAGTGCATCATACTAGGGTCTAATTCGCATAATGCAAGATGTAAGTGCACGATACCACAGGGCACGGTGCATTGTGAATGGTTGAACTCCATGATTGTAATGTGCAAGGTGCATAGAGGAAGTACACCATAAAAAGGTGCAAAGTACAAGGAGGTAAGAGAGCACTATACAAAGTTATATTTTGCATAGTGGAATCGCACTAGATCGAGGCACACAATACTTATTGCATGATCGAACTACAAAATATAAAGGTGCACTGTACATAGTGGGAAATCACTATACACAGGTCCACTATCTATTGTACATGGTAGAAGTGCATCATACTAGGGTCAAATTCGCATAATGCATGATGTAAGTGCACGATACCACAGGGCAAGGTGCATTGTGAATGGTTGAACTCCATGATTGTAATGTGCAAGGTGCATAGTGGAAGTACACCATACAAAGGTGCAAAGTACAAGGAGGTAAGAGAGCACTATACCAAGTTACATTTTGCATAGTGGAATCGCACTAGATCAAGGCACACAATACTTATTGCATGTTCGAACTAGAAAATATAAAGGTGCACTGTACATAGTGGAAAATCACTATGCATAGGTCCACTGTCTCTTGTACATGGTAGAAGTGGATCATACTAGGTCAAATTCGCATAATGCATGATGAAATTGCCCCTTCCCATAGAGCACGGTGCATTATGGATGGTTGAACTCCATGATTGTAATGTGCAAGGTGCATAGTGGAAGTACACCATACAAAGGTGCAAAGTACAAGGAGGTAAGAGAGCACTATACCAAGTTACATTTTGCATAGTTGAATCGCACTAGATCAAGGAACACAATACTTATTGCATGATCGAACTACAAAATATAAAGGTCCACTATGCATAGTGGAAAATCACTATACAAAGGTACACAACATATTGTTCATGGTGGAAATGCATAATACCGGGGTCAAATTCCCATAAAGCATTATGAAAGTGCACCATACCATAGGGCATGGTGCATTGTGATTTGTGGAACTACATTATTCTAATGTTCAAGGTGCATAGTGGAAGTACACCATACAAAGGTAAAAAGTACAACGAGGTAAGAGAGCCCTATACCAAGTTACATTTTGCATAGTGGAATTGCATTAGATCAAGGCACACAATGTTTATTGCATGGTCGAACTACAAAATATAAAGGTGCACCGTGCATAGTGAAAAATTACTATACAAATGTCCATTGCCCATTGTGCATGGTGGAAAGCCATCATACCGGGGTCAAATTCGCATAATGTATGATGAAAGTGCACGATACCACAGGGCACGGTGCATTGTGAATGGTTGAACTCCATGAATGTAATGTGCAAGGTGCATAGTGGAAGTACACCATACAAAGGTGGAAAGTACAAGGAGGTAAGAGAGCACTATACCAAGTTACATTTTGCATAGTGGAATCACACTAGATCAAGGCACACAATACTTATTGCATGATCGAACTAGAAAATATAAAGGTGCACCGGACATAGTGGAAAATCACTATACATAGGTCCACCGTCTCTTGTACATGGTAGAAGTGGATCATACTAGGGTCAAATTCGCATAATGCATGATGAAATTGCCCCTTCCCATAGGGCACGGTGCATTATGAATGGTTGAACTCCATGATTGTAATGTGCAAGGTGCATAGTGGAAGTACACCATACAAAGGTGCAAAGTACAAGGAGGTAAGAGAGCACTATACCAAGTTACATTTTGCATAGTTGAATCGCACTAGATCAAGGAACACAATACTTATTGCATGATCGAACTACAAAATATAAAGGTCCACTATGCATAGTGGAAAATCACTATACAAAGGTACACATCATATTGTTCATGGTGGAAATGCATAATACCGGGGTCAAATTCCCATAAAGCATTATGAAAGTGCACCATACCATAGGGCATGGTGCATTGTGATTTGTGGAACTACATTATTCTAATGTTCAAGGTGCATAGTGGAAGTACACCATACAAAGGTAAAAAGTACAACGAGGTAAGAGAGCCCTATACCAAGTTACATTTTGCATAGTGGAATTGCATTAGATCAAGGCACACAATGTTTATTGCATGGTCGAACTACAAAATATAAAGGTGCACTGTGCATAGTGAAAAATTACTATACAAATGTCCATTGCCCATTGTGCATGGTGGAAAGCCATCATACCAGGGTCAAATTCGCATAATGTATGATGAAAGTGCACAATACCACAGGGCACGGTGCATTGTGAATGGTTGAACTCCATGAATGTAATGTGCAAGGTGCATAGTGGAAGTACACCATACAAAGGTGGAAAGTACAAGGAGGTAAGAGAGCACTATACCAAGTTACATTTTGCATAGTGGAATCACACTAGATCAAGGCACACAATACTTATTGCATGATCGAACTAGAAAATATAAAGGTGCACTGGACATAGTGGAAAATCACTATACATAGGTCCACTGTCTCTTGTACATGGTAGAAGTGGATCATACTAGGGTCAAATTCGCATAATGCATGATGAAATTGCCCCTTCCCATAGGGCACGGTGCATTATGAATGGTTGAACTCCATGATTGTAATGTGCAAGGTGCATAGTGGAAGTACACCAAACAAAGGTGCAAAGTACAAGGAGGTAAGAGAGCACTATACCAAGTTACATTTTGCATAGTTGAATCGCACTAGATCAAGGAACACAATACTTATTGCATGACCGAACTACAAAATATAAAGGTCCACTATGCATAGTGGAAAATCACTATACAAAGGTACACAACATATTGTTCATGGTGGAAATGCATAATACCGGGGTCAAATTCCCATAAAGCATTATGAAAGTGCACCATACCATAGGGCATGGTGCATTGTGATTTGTGGAACTACATTATTCTAATGTTCAAGGTGCATGGTGGAAGTACACCATACAAAGGTGCAAAGTACAAGGAGGTAAGAGAGCACTATACAAAGTTATATTTTGCATAGTGGAATCGCACTAGATCAAGGCACACAATACTTATTGCATGATCGAACTACAAAATATAAAGGTGCACTGTACATAGTGGGAAATCACACATGTCCACTATCTATTGTACATGGTAGAAGTGCATCATACTAGGGTCTAATTCGCATAATGCATGATGTAAGTGCACGATACCACGGGGCACGGTGCATTGTGAATGGTTGAACTCCATGAATGTAATGTGCAAGGTGCATAGTGGAAGTACACCATACAAAGGTGGAAAGTACAAGGAGGTAAGAGAGCACTATACCAAGTTACATTTTGCATAGTGGAATCACACTAGATCAAGGCACACAATACTTATTGCATGATCGAACTAGAAAATATAAAGGTGCACTGGACATAGTGGAAAATCACTATACATAGGTCCACTGTCTCTTGTACATGGTAGAAGTGGATCATACTAGGGTCAAATTCGCATAATGCATGATGAAATTGCCCCTTCCCATAGGGCACGGTGCATTATGAATGGTTGAACTCCATGATTGTAATGTGCAAGGTGCATAGTGGAAGTACACCATACAAAGGTGCAAAGTACAAGGAGGTAAGAGAGCACTATACCAAGTTACATTTTGCATAGTTGAATCGCACTAGATCAAGGAACACAATACTTATTGCATGATCGAACTACAAAATATAAAGGTCCACTATGCATAGTGGAAAATCACTATACAAAGGTACACATCATATTGTTCATGGTGGAAATGCATAATACCGGGTCAAATTCCCATAAAGCATTATGAAAGTGCACCATACCATAGGGCATGGTGCATTGTGATTTGTGGAACTACATTATTCTAATGTTCAAGGTGCATAGTGGAAGTACACCATACAAAGGTAAAAAGTACAACGAGGTAAGAGAGCCCTATACCAAGTTACATTTTGCATAGTGGAATTGCATTAGATCAAGGCACACAATGTTTATTGCATGGTCGAACTACAAAATATAAAGGTGCACTGTGCATAGTGAAAAATTACTATACAAATGTCCATTGCCCATTGTGCATGGTGGAAAGCCATCATACCGGGTCAAATTCGCATAATGTATGATGAAAGTGCACGATACCACAGGGCACGGTGCATTGTGAATGGTTGAACTCCATGAATGTAATGTGCAAGGTGCATAGTGGAAGTACACCATACAAAGGTGGAAAGTACAAGGAGGTAAGAGAGCACTATACCAAGTTACATTTTGCATAGTGGAATCACACTAGATCAAGGCACACAATACTTATTGCATGATCGAACTAGAAAATATAAAGGTGCACCGGACATAGTGGAAAATCACTATACATAGGTCCACTTGTCTCTTGTACATGGTAGAAGTGGATCATACTAGGGTCAAATTCGCATAATGCATGATGAAATTGCCCCTTCCCATAGGGCACGGTGCATTATGAATGGTTGAACTCCATGATTGTAATGTGCAAGGTGCATAGTGGAAGTACACCAAACAAAGGTGCAAAGTACAAGGAGGTAAGAGAGCACTATACCAAGTTACATTTTGCATAGTTGAATCGCACTAGATCAAGGAACACAATACTTATTGCATGATCGAACTACAAAATATAAAGGTCCACTATGCATAGTGGAAAATCACTATACAAAGGTACACAACATATTGTTCATGGTGGAAATGCATAATACCGTGGGTCAAATTCCCATAAAGCATTATGAAAGTGCACCATACCATAGGGCATGGTGCATTGTGATTTGTGGAACTACATTATTCTAATGTTCAAGGTGCGTGGTGGAAGTACACCATACAAAGGTGCAAAGTACAAGGAGGTAAGAGAGCACTATACAAAGTTATATTTTGCATAGTGGAATCGCACTAGATCAAGGCACACAATACTTATTGCATGATCGAACTACAAAATATAAAGGTGCACTGTACATAGTGGGAAATCACTATACACATGTCCACTATCTATTGTACATGGTAGAAGTGCATCATACTAGGGTCTAATTCGCATAATGCATGATGTAAGTGCACGATACCACAGGGCACGGTGCATTGTGAATGGTTGAACTCCATGATTGTAATGTGCAAGGTGCATAGTGGAAGTACACTATAAAAAGGTACAAAGTACAAGGAGGTAAGAGAGCACTATACAAAGTTATATTTTGCATAGTGGAATCGCACTAGATCAAGGCACACAATACTTATTGCATGATCGAACTACAAAATATAAAGGTGCACTGTACATAGTGGGAAATCACTATACACAGGTCCACTATCTATTGTACATGGTAGAAGTGCATCATACTAGGGTCTAATTCGCATAATGCAAGATGTAAGTGCACGATACCACAGGGCACGGTGCATTGTGAATGGTTGAACTCCATGATTGTAATGTGCAAGGTGCATAGAGGAAGTACACCATAAAAAGGTGCAAAGTACAAGGAGGTAAGAGAGCACTATACAAAGTTATATTTTGCATAGTGGAATCGCACTAGATCAGGGCACACAATACTTATTGCATGATCGAACTACAAAATATAAAGGTGCACTGTACATAGTGGGAAATCACTATACACAGGTCCACTATCTATTGTACATGGTAGAAGTGCATCATACTAGGGTCAAATTCGCATAATGCATGATGTAAGTGCACGATACCACAGGGCACGGTGCATTGTGAATGGTTGAACTCCATGATTGTAATGTGCAAGGTGCATAGTGGAAGTACACCATACAAAGGTGCAAAGTACAAGGAGGTAAGAGAGCACTATACCAAGTTACATTTTGCATAGTGGAATCGCACTAGATCAAGGCACACAATACTTATTGCATGTTCGAACTAGAAAATATAAAGGTGCACTTGTACATAGTGGAAAATCACTATGCATAGGTCCACTGTCTCTTGTACATGGTAGAAGTGGATCATACTAGGTCAAATTCGCATAATGCATGATGAAATTGCCCCTTCCCATAGAGCATGGTGCATTATGGATGGTTGAACTCCATGATTGTAATGTGCAAGGTGCATAGTGGAAGTACACCATACAAAGGTGCAAAGTACAAGGAGGTAAGAGAGCACTATACCAAGTTACATTTTGCATAGTTGAATCGCACTAGATCAAGGAACACAATACTTATTGCATGATCGAACTACAAAATATAAAGGTCCACTATGCATAGTGGAAAATCACTATACAAAGGTACACAACATATTGTTCATGGTGGAAATGCATAATACCGGGGTCAAATTCCCATAAAGCATTATGAAAGTGCACCATACCATAGGGCATGGTGCATTGTGATTTGTGGAACTACATTATTCTAATGTTCAAGGTGCATAGTGGAAGTACACCATACAAAGGTAAAAAGTACAACGAGGTAAGAGAGCACTATACCAAGTTACATTTTGCATAGTGGAATTGCATTAGATCAAGGCACACAATATTTATTGCATGGTCGAACTACAAAATATAAAGGTGCACTGTGCATAGTGAAAAATTACTATACAAATGTCCATTGCCCATTGTGCATGGTGGAAAGCCATCATAATGTATGATGAAAGTGCACAATGCAATAGTTACATTTTACATAGTGGAATTGGACTAGATAAAGGCACAAAATGCTTATTGCATGATCGAACTACAAAATATAAAGGTGCACTATGCATAGTGGAAAATCACTATACACATGTCCACTGTCTATTGTACATGGTGGAAGTGCATCATACTACGATCAAATTCGCATAATGCATGATGTAAGTGCATGTTACCATAGGTCATGGTGCATTGTGAATGGTTGAACTGCATGATTTAATGTGCAAGGTGCATGGTGGAAGTACACCATACAAAGGTGCAAAGTACAAGGAGGTAAGAGAGCACTATACAAAGTTATATTTTGCATAGTGGAATCGCACTAGATCAAGGCACACAATACTTATTGCATGATCGAACTACAAAATATAAAGGTGCACTGTACATAGTGGAAAATCACTATACATAGGTCCACTGTCTCTTGTACATGGTAGAAGTGGATCATACTAGGGTCAAATTCGCGTAATGCATGATGCAATTGCCCCTTACCATAGGGCACGGTGCATTATGAATGGTTGAACTCCGTGATTGTAATGTGCAAGGTGCATAGTGGAAGTACACCATACAAACGTGCAAAGTACAAGGAGGTAAGAGAGCACTATACAAAGTTATATTTTGCATAGTGGAATCGCACTAGATCAAGGCACACAATACTTATTGCATGATCGAACTACAAAATATAAAGGTGCACTGTACATAGTGGGAAATCACTATACACAGGTCCACTATCTATTGTACATGGTAGAAGTGCATCATACTAGGGTCTAATTCGCATAATGCAAGATGTAAGTGCACGATACCACAGGGCACGGTGCATTGTGAATGGTTGAACTCCATGATTGTAATGTGCAAGGTGCATAGTGGAAGTACACTATAAAAAGGTGCAAAGTACAAGGAGGTAAGAGAGCACTATACAAAGTTATATTTTGCATAGTGGAATCGCACTAGATCAAGGCACACAATACTTATTGCATGATCGAACTACAAAATATAAAGGTGCACTGTACATAGTGGGAAATCACTATACACAGGTCCACTATCTATTGTACATGGTAGAAGTGCATCATACTAGGGTCTAATTCGCATAATGCAAGATGTAAGCGCACGATACCACAGGGCACGGTGCATTGTGAATGGTTGAACTCCATGATTGTAATGTGTAAGGTGCATAGTGGAAGTACACCATAACAAGGTGCAAAGTACAAGGTTGTAAGAGAGCACTATACAAAGTTATATTTTGCATAGTGGAATCGCACTAGATCAGGGCACACAATACTTATTGCATGATCGAACTACAAAATATAAAGGTGCACTGTACAAAGTGGGAAATCACTATACACAGGTCCACTATCTATTGTACATGGTAGAAGTGCATCATACTAGGGTCAAATTCGCATAATGCATGATGTAAGTGCACGATACCACAGGGCACGGTGCATCGTGAATGGTTGAATGTAATTTGCAAGGTGCATAGTGGAAGTACACCATACAAAGGTGCAAAGTACAAGGAGGTAAGAGAGCACTATACCAAGTTACATTTTGCATAGTTGAATCGCACTAGATCAAGGAACACAATACTTATTGCATGATCGAACTACAAAATATAAAGGTCCACTATGCATAGTGGAAAATCACTATACAAAGGTACACAACATATTGTTCATGGTGGAAATGCATAATACCAGGGTCAAATTCCCATAAAGCATTATGAAAGTTCACCATACCATAGGGCATGGTGCATTGTGATTTGTGGAACTACATTATTCTAATGTTCAAGGTGCATAGTGGAAGTACACCATACAAAGGTAAAAAGTACAACGAGGTAAGAGAGCACTATACCAAGTTACATTTTGCATAGTGGAATTGCATTAGATCAAGGCACACAATGTTTATTGCATGGTCGAACTACAAAATATAAAGGTGCACTGTGCATAGTGAAAAATTACTATACAAATGTCCATTGCCCATTGTGCATGGTGGAAATCCATCATACCAGGGTCAAATTCGCATAATGTATGATGAAAGTGCACAATGCAATAGTTACATTTTACATAGTGGAATTGGACTAGATAAAGGCACAAAATACTTATTGCATGGTCGAACTACAAAATATAAAGGTGCACTATGCATAGTGGAAAATCACTATACACATGTCCACTGTCTATGGTACATGGTGGAAGTGCATCATACTACGATCAAATTCGCATAATGCATGATGTAAGTGCATGTTACCATAGGTCATGGTGCATTGTGAATGGTTGAACTGCATGATCTAATGTGCAAGGTGCATGGTGGAAGTAGACCATACAAAGGTGCAAAGTACAAGGAGGTAAGAGAGCACTATACAAAGTTATATTTTGCATAGTTGAATCGCACTAGATCAAGGCACACAATACTTATTGCATGATCGAACTACAAAATATAAAGGTGCACTGTACATAGTGGGAAATCACTATACACATGTCCACTATCTATTGTACATGGTAGAAGTGCATCATACTAGGGTCTAATTCGCATAATGCATGATGTAAGTGCACGATACCACAGGGCACGGTGCATTGTGAATGGTTGAACTCCATGATTGTAATGTGCAAGGTGCATAGTGGAAGTACACTATAAAAAGGTGCAAAGTACAAGAAGGTAAGAGAGCACTATACAAAGTTATATTTTGCATAGTGGAATCGCACTAGATCAAGGCACACAATACTTATTGCATGATCGAACTACAAAATATAAAGGTGCACTGTACATAGTGGGAAATCACTATACACGGAGTCCACTATCTATTGTACATGGTAGAAGTGCATCATACTAGGGTCTAATTCGCATAATGCAAGATGTAAGTGCACGATACCACATGGCACGGTGCATTGTGAATGGTTGAACTCCATGATTGTAATGTGCAAGGTGCATAGTGGAAGTACACCATACAAAGGTGCAAAGTACAAGGAGGTAAGAGAGCACTATACCAAGTTACATTTTGCATAGTGGAATCGCACTAGATCAAGGCACACAATACTTATTGCATGATCGCACTAGAAAATATAAAGGTGCACTGTACATAGTGGAAAATCACTATACATAGGTCCACTGTCTCTTGTACATGGTAGAAGTGGATCATACTAGGGTCAAATTCGCATAATGCATGATGAAATTGCCCCTTCCCATAGGGCACGGTGCATTATGAATGGTTGAACTCCATGATTGTAATGTGCAAGGTGCATAGTGGAACTACACCATACAAAGGTGCAAAGTACAAGGAGGTAAGAGAGCACTATACCAAGTTACATTTTGCATAGTTGAATCGCACTAGATTAAGGAACACAATACTTATTGCATGATCGAACTACAAAATATAAAGGTCCACTATGCATAGTGGAAAATCACTATACAAAGGTACACAACATATTGTTCATGGTGGAAATGCATAATACCAGGGTCAAATTCCCATAAAGCATTATGGAAGTGCACCATACCATAGGGCACGGTCCATTGTGATTTGTGGAACTACATTATTCTAATGTTCAAGGTGCATAGTGGAAGTACACCATACAAAGGTAAAAAGTACAACGAGGTAAGAGAGCACTATACCAAGTTACATTTTGCATAGTTGAATTGCATTAGATCAAGGCACACAATGTTTATTGCATGGTCGAACTACAAAATATAAAGGTGCAGTGTGCATAGTGAAAAATTTCTATACAAATGTCCATTGCCCATTGTGCATGGTCGAAATCCATCATACCAGGGTCAAATTCGCATAATGTATGATGAAAGTGCACAATACAATAGTTACATTTTGCATAGTGGAATTGGACTAGATAAAGGCACAAAATGCTTATTGCATGGTCGAACTACAAAATATAAAGGTGCACTATGCATAGTGGAAAATCACTATACACATGTCCACTGTCTATTGTACATGGTGGAAGTGCATTATACTACGGTCAAATTCGCATAATGCATGATGTAAGTGCATGTTACCATAGGGTATGGTGCATTGTGAATGGTTGAACTGCATGATTCTAATGTGCAAGGTGCATGGTGGAAGTACACCATACAAAGGTGCAAAGTACAAGGAGGTAAGAGAGCACTATACAAAGTTATATTTTGCAAAGTGGAATCGCACTAGATCAAGGCACACAATACTTATTGCATGATCGAACTACAAAATATAAAGGTGCACTGTACATAGTGGGAAATCACTATACACATGTCCACTATCTATTGTACATGGTAGAAGTGCATCATACTAGGGTCTAATTCGCATAATGCATGATGTAAGTGCACGATACCACAGGGCACGGTGCATTGTGAATGGTTGAACTCCATGATTGTAATGTGCAAGGTGCATAGTGGAAGTACACCATAAAAAGGTGCAAAGTACAAGGAGGTAAGAGAGCACTATACAAAGTTATATTTTGCATAGTGGAATCGCACTAGATCAAGGCACACAATACTTATTGCATAATCGAACTACAAAATATAAAGGTGCATTGTACATAGTGGGAAATCACTATACACAGGTCCACTATCTATTGTACATGGTAGAAGTGCATCATACTAGGGTCTAATTCGCATAATGCATGATGTAAGTGCACGATACCACAGGGCATGGTGCATTGTGAATGGTTGAACTCCATGAATGTAATGTGCAAGGTGCATAGTGGAAGTACACCATACAAAGGTGCAAAGTACAAGGAGGTAAGAGAGCACTATACCAAGTTACATTTTGCATAGTGGAATCGCACTAGATCAAGGCACACAATACTTATTGCATGATCGAACTAGAAAATATAAAGGTGCACTGTACATAGTGGAAAATCACTATACATAGGTCCACTGTCTCTTGTACATGGTAGAAGTGGATCATACTAGGGTCAAATTCGCATAATGCATGATGAAATTGCCCCTTCCCATAGGGCACGGTGCATTATGAATGGTTGAACTCCATGATTGTCATGTGCAAGGTGCATAGTGGAAGTACACCATACAAAGGTGCAAAGTCCAAGGAAGTAAGAGAGCACTATACCAAGTTACATTTTGCATAGTTGAATCGCACTAGATCAAGGAACACAATACATATTGCATGATCAAACTACAAAATAGAAAGGTACACTATGCATAGTGGAAAATCACTATACAAAGGTACACAACATATTGTTCATGGTGGAAATGCATAATACCAGGGTCAAATTCCCATAAATCATTATGAAAGTGCACCATACCACAGGGCACGGTGCATTGTGATTTGTGGAACTACGTTATTCTAATGTGCAAGGTGCATAGTGGAAGTACACCATACAAAGGTCCAAAGTACAACGAGGTAAGAGAGCACTATACCAAGTTACATTTTGCATAGTGGCATTTCATTAGATCAAGGCACACAATGTTTATTGAATGGTCGAACTACAAAATATAAAGGTGCACTGTGCATAGTGAAAAATCACTATACACATGTCCACTATCCATTGTACATGGTAGAAGTGCATCATACTAGGGTCTAATTCGCATAATCCATGATGTAAGTGCACGATACCACAGGGCACGGTGCATTGTGAATGGTTGAACTCCATGATTGTAATGTGCAAGGTGCATAGTGGAAGTACACTATAAAAAGGTGCAAAGTACAAGGAGGTAAGAGAGCACTATACAAAGTTATATTTTGCATAGTGGAATCGCACTAGATCAAGGCACACAATACTTATTGCATGGTCGAACTACAAAATATAAAGGTGCACTTGCATAGTGGAAAATCACTATTCAAAGGTACACAACATATTGTTCGTGGTGGAAATGCATAATACCAGGGTCAAATTCCCATGAAGCATTATGAAAGTGCACCATACCATAGGGCATGGTGCATTGTGAATGGTTGAACTGCATGATTCTAATGTGCAAGGTGCATAGTGGAAGTACACCATACAAAGGTGCAAAGTACAAGCAGGTAAGAGAGCACTATACCAAGTTACATTTTGCATAGTGGAATCGCACTAGATGAAGGCACACAATACTTATTGCATGATCGAACTAGAAAATATAAAGGTGCACTGTATATAGTGGAAAATCACTATACATAGGTCCACTGTCTCTTGTGCATGGGAGAAGTGGATCATACTAGGGTCAAATTCGCTTATTGCATGATGCAATTGCCCCTTCCCATAGTGCACGGTGCATTATGAATGGTTGAACTCCATGATTGTAATGTGCAAGGTGCATAGTGGAAGTACACCATACAAAGGTGCGTACAAGGAACTAAGAGAGCACTATACCAAGTTACATTTTGCATAGTGGCATTTCATTAGATCAAGGCACACAATGTTTATTGCATGGTCGAACTACAAAATATAAAGGTCCACTATGCATATTGGAAAATCACTATACAAAGGTACACTGCACATTGTTCATGGCGGACATGCATAATACCAGGGTCAAATTCCCATAAAGCATGATGAAAGTGGACCATACCATAGGGCACGGTGCATTGTGATTTGTGGAACTACATTATTCTAATGTGCAAGGTGCATAGTGGAAGTACACCATACAAAGGTGCAAAGTACAACGAGGTAAGAGAGCACTATACCAAGTTACATTTTGCATAGTGGAATTGTATTAGATCAAGGCACACAATGTTTATTGCATGGTCAAAGTACAAAATATAAAGGTGCACTGTGCATAGTGAAAAATCACTGTACAAAGGTCCATTGCCCATTGTGCATGGTGGAAATCCATCATACCAGGGTAAAATTCACATAATGTATGTTGAAATTGCACAATGCAATAGTTACATTTTGCATAGTGGAATTGGACTAGATCAAGGAACAAAATGTTTATTGCATGGTCGAACTACAAAATATAAAGGTGCACTGTGCATAGTGGAAAATCACTATTCAAAGGTACACAACATATTGTTCGTGGTGGAAATGCATAATACCAGGGTCAAATTCCCATGAAGCATTATGAAAGTGCACCATACCATAGGGCATGGTGCATTGTGAATGGTTGAACTGCATGATTCTAATGTGCAAGGTGCATAGTGGAAGTACACCATACAAAGGTGCAAAGTACAAGCAGGTAAGAGAGCACTATACAAAGTTATATTTTGCATAGTGGAATCGCACTAGATCAAGGCACACAATACTTATTGCATGATCGAACTACAAAATATAAAGGTGCACTATATATAGTGGGAAATCACTATACACAGGTCCACTATCTATTGTACATGGTAGAAGTGCATCATACTAGGGTCAAATTCGCATAATGCATGATGTAAGTGCACGATACCACAGGGCACGGTGCATTGTGAATGGTTGAACTCCATGATTGAAATGTGCAAGGTGCATTGTGGAAGTACACCATACAAAGGTGTAATGTACAAGGAGGTAAAAGAGCACTATACCAAGTTACATTTTGCATAGTGGAATCGCACTACATCAAGGCACACAATACTTATTACATGATCGAACTAGAAAATATAAAGGTGCACTGTACATAGTGGAAAATCACTATACATAGGTCCACTGTCTCTTGTACATGGTAGAAGTGGATAATACTAGGGTCAAATTCGCATAATGCATGATGCAATTGCCCCTTACCATAGGGCACGGTGCATTGTGAATGGTTGAACTCCATGATTGTAATGTGCAAGGTGCATAGTGGAAGTACACCATACAAAGGTGCAAAGTACAAGGAGGTAAGAGAGCACTATACCAAGTTACATTTTGCATAGTGGAATCGCACTAGATGAAGGCACACAATACTTATTGCATGATCGAACTAGAAAATATAAAGGTGCACTGTATATAGTGGAAAATCACTATACATAGGTCCACTGTCTCTTGTGCATGGGAGAAGTGGATCATACTAGGGTCAAATTCGCATATTGCATGATGCAATTGCCCCTTCCCATAGTGCACGGTGCATTATGAATGGTTGAACTCCATGATTGTAATGTGCAAGGTGCATAGTGGAAGTACACCATACAAAGGTGCGTACAAGGAACTAAGAGAGCACTATACCAAGTTACATTTTGCATAGTGGCATTTCATTAGATCAAGGCACACAATGTTTATTGCATGGTCGAACTACAAAATATAAAGGCCCACTATGCATATTGGAAAATCACTATACAAAGGTACACTGCACATTGTTCATGGCGGATATGCATAATACCAGGGTCAAATTCCCATAAAGCATGATGAAAGTGGACCATACCATAGGGCACGGTGCATTGTGATTTGTGGAACTACATTATTCTAATGTGCAAGGTGCATAGTGGAAGTACACCATACAAAGGTGCAAAGTACAACGAGGTAAGAGAGCACTATACCAAGTTACATTTTGCATAGTGGAATTGTATTAGATCAAGGCACATAATGTTTATTGCATGGTCAAAGTACAAAATATAAAGGTGCACTGTCCATAGTGAAAAATCACTGTACAAAGGTCCATTGCCCATTGTGCATGGTGGAAATCCATCATACCAGGGTAAAATTCGCATAATGTATGTTGAAATTGCACAATGCAATAGTTACATTTTGCATAGTGGAATTGGACTAGATCAAGGAACAAAATGCTTATTGCATGGTCGAACTACAAAATATAAAGGTGCACTGTGCATAGTGGAAAATCACTATTCAAAGGTACACAACATATTGTTCGTGGTGGAAATGCATAATACCAGGGTCAAATTCCCATGAAGCATTATGAAAGTGCACCATACCATAGGGCATGGTGCATTGTGAATGGTTGAACTGCATGATTCTAATGTGCAAGGTGCATAGTGGAAGTACACCATACAAAGGTGCAAAGTACAAGCGTAAGAGAGCACTATACAAAGTTATATTTTGCATAGTGGAATCGCACTAGATCAAGGCACACAATACTTATTGCATGATCGAACTACAAAATATAAAGGTGCACTATATATAGTGGGAACTCAATATACACAGGTCCACTATCTATTGTACATGTTAGAAGTGCATCATACTAGGGTCAAATTCGCATAATGCATGATGTAAGTGCACGATACCACAGGGAACGGTGCATTGTGAATGGTTGAACTCCATGATTGAAATGTGCAAGGTGCATTGTGGAAGTACACCATACAAAGGTGCAATGTACAAGGAGGTAAAAGAGCACTATACCAAGTTACATTTTGCATAGTGGAATCGCACTACATCAAGGCACACAATACATATTACATGATCGAACTAGAAAATATAAAGGTGCACTGTACATAGTGGAAAATCACTATACATAGGTCCACTGTCTCTTGTACATGGTAGAAGTGGATCATACTAGGGTCAAATTCGCATAATGCATGATGCAATTGCCCCTTACCATAGGGCACGGTGCATTATGAATGGTTGAACTCCATGATTGTAATGTGCAAGGTGCATAGTGGAAGTACACCATACAAAGGTGCAAAGTACAAGGAGGTAAGAGAGCACTATACCAAGTTACATTTTGCATAGTGGAATCGCACTAGAACAAGGAACACAATACTTATTGCATGATCGAACTACAAAATATAAAGGTCCACTATGCATAGTGGAAAATCACTATACAAAGGTACACTGCATATTGTTCATGGTGGAAATGCATAATACCAGGGTCAAATTCGCATAATGTATGATGAAAGTGCACAATGCAATAGTTACATTTTGCCTAGTGGAATTGGACTAGACCAAGGCACAAAATGCTTATTGCATGGTCGATCTACAAAATATAAAGGTGCACTGTGCATAGTGGAAAATCACTATACACATGTCCACTGTCTATTGTACATGGTGGAAGTGCATCATACTACGGTCAAATTCGCATAATGCATGATGTAAGTGCACTTTACCATAGGGCACGGTGCATTGTGAATGGTTGAACTCCATGATTGTAATGTGCAAGGTGCATAGTGGAAGTACACCATACAAAGGTGCAAAGTACAAGGAGGTAAGAGAGCACTATACCAAGTTACATTTTGCATAGTGGAATCGCACTAGAACAAGGAACACAATACTTATTGCATGATCGAACTACAAAATATAAAGGTCCACTATGCATAGTGGAAAATCACTATACAAAGGTACACAACATATTGTTCGTGGTGGAAATGCATAATACCAGGGTCAAATTCCCATGAAGCATTATGAAAGTGCACCATACCATAGGGCATGGTGCATTGTGAATGGTTGAACTGCATGATTCTAATGTGCAAGGTGCAAAGTGGAAGTACACCATACAAAGGTGCAATGTACAAGGAGGTAAAAGAGCACTATACCAAGTTACATTTTGCATAGTGGAATCGCACTACATCAAGGCACACAATACATATTACATGATCGAACTAGAAAATATAAAGGTGCACTGTACACAATGGAAAATCACTATACATAGTTCCACTGTCTCTTGTACATGGTAGAAGTGGATCATACTAGGGTCAAATTCGCATAATGCATGATGCAATTGCCCCTTACCATAGGGCACGGTGCATTATGAATGGTTGAACTCCATGATTGTAATGTGCAAGGTGTATAGTGGAAGTACACCATACAAAGGTGCAAAGTACAAGGAGGTAAGAGAGCACTATACCAAGTTACATTTTGCATAGTGGAATCGCACTAGAACAAGGAACACAATATTTATTGCATGATCGTACTACAAAATATAAAGGTCCACTATGCATAGTGGAAAATCACTATACAAAGGTACACTGCATATTTTTCATGGTGGAAATGCATAATACCAGGGTCAAATTCCCACAAAGCATTATGAAAGTGCACCATACCATAGGGCAAGCTGCATTGTGATTTGTGGAACTACATTATTCTAATGTGCAAGGTGCATAGTGGAAGTACACCATACAAAGGTGCAAAGTACAATGAGGTAAGAGAGCACTTTACCAAGTTACATTTTGCATAGTGGAATTGCATTAGATCAAGGCACACAATGCTTATTGCATGTTCGAACTACAAAATATAAAGGTGAACTGTGCATAGTGAAAAATCACTATACAAAGGTCCACTGCCCATTGTGCATGGTGGAAATCCATCATTCCAGGGTCAAATTCGCATAATGCATGATGAAAGTGCATAATACAATAGTTACATTTTGCATAGTGGAATTGGACTAGATCAAGCCACAAAATGCTTATTGCATTGTCGAACTACAAAATATAAAGGTGCACTGTGCATAGTGGAAAATCACTATACACATGTCCACTTTCTATTGTACATGGTGGAAGTCCATCATACTATAGTCAAATTCGCATAATGCATGATGTAAGTGCACGTTACCATAGGGCATGGTGCATTGCGAATGGTTGAACTGCATGATTCTAATGCGCAAGGTGCATAGTGGAAGTACACCATACAAAGGTGCAAAGTACAAGGAGGTAAGAGAGCACTATACAAAGTTACATTTTGCATAGTGGAATCGAACTAGATCAAGGCACACAATACTTATTTCATGATCAAACTAAAAAATATAATGGTCCACTATGCATAGTGGAAAATCACTATACAAAGGTACACTGCATATTTTTCAAGGTGGAAATGCATAATACCAGGGTCAAATTCCCACAAAGCATTATGAAAGTGCACCATACCATAGGGCAAGGTGCATTGTGATTTGTGGAACTACATTATTCTAATGTGCAAGGTGCATAGTGGAAGTACACCATCCAAAGGTGCAAAGTACAATGAGGTAAGAGAGCACTTTACCAAGTTACATTTTGCATAGTGGAATTGCATTAGATCAAGGCACACAATGCTTATTGCATGTTCGAACTACAAAATATAAAGGTGAACTGTGCATAGTGAAAAATCACTATACAAAGGTCCACTGCCCATTGTGCATGGTAGAAGTGGATCGTACTAGGGTCAAATTCGCATAATGCATGATGCAATTGCACCTTACCATAGGGCACGGTGCATTGTGAATGGTTGAACTCTATGATTGTAATGTGCAAGGTGCATAGTGGAAGTACACCATACAAAGGTGCAAAGTACAAGGAGGTAAGAGAGCACTATACCAAGTTACGTTTTGCATAGTGGAATCGCACTAGATCAAGGCACACAATACTTATTGCATGATCGTACTAGAAAATATAAAGGTCCACTATGCATAGTGGAAAATCACTATACAAAGGTACACTGCATATTGTTCATGGTGGAAATGCATAATACCAGGGTCAAATTCCCACAAAGCATTATGAAAGTGCACCATACCATAGGGCAAGGTGCATTGTGATTTGAGGAACTACATTATTCTAATGTGCAAGGTGCATAGTGGAAGTACACCATACAAAGGTGCAAAGTACAATGAGGTAAGAGAGCACTTTACCAAGTTACATTTTGCATAGTGAAATTGCATTAGATCAAGGCACACAGTGCTTATTGCATGTTCGAACTACAAAATATAAAGGTGAACTGTGCATAGTGAAAAATCACTATACAAAGGTCAACTTCCCATTGTGCATGGTGGAAATCCATCATACCAGGGTCAAATTCGCATAATGCATGATGAAAGTGCATAATACAATAGTTACATTTTGCATAGTGGAATGGGACTAGATCAAGGCACAAAATGCTTATTGCATGGTCGAACTACAAAATATAAAGGTGCACTGTGCATAGTGGAAAATCACTATACACAGGTCCACTGTCTCTTGTACGTGGTAGAAGTGGATCGTACTAGGGTCAAATTCGCATAATGCATGATGTAAGTGCACGTTACCATAGGGCACGGTGCATTGCGAATTGTTGAATTCCATGATTGTAATGTGCAAGGTGCATAGTGGAAGTACACCATACAAAGGTGCAAAGTACAAGGAGGTAAGAGAGAACTATACCAAGTTACATTTTGCATAGTGGAATCACACTAGGTCAAGGCACACAATACCTATTGCATGATCGAACTACAAAATATTAAGGTCCACTATGCATAGTGGAAAATCACTATACAAAGGTCCACTGCCCATTGTGCATGGTGGAAATCCATGATACCAGGGTCAAATTCACATAATGCATGATGAAAGTGCATAATACAATAGTTACATTTTGCATAGTGGAATTGGACTAGATCAAGGCACAAAATGCTTATTGCATGGTCGAACTACAAAATATAAAGGTGCACTGTGCATAGTGGAAAATCACTATACACATGTCCACTGTCTATTGTACATGGTGGAAGTCCATCATACTATGGTCAAATTCGCATAATGCATGATGTAAGTGTACGTAACCATAGGGCATGGTGCATTGCGAATGGTGCAACTGCATGATTCTAATGTGCAAGGTGCATAGTGGAAGTACACCATACAAAGGTGCAAAGTACAAGGAGGTAAGAGAGAACTATACCAAGTTACATTTTGCATAGTGGAATCGCACAAGATCAAGGCACACAATACTAATTGCATGATCGAACTAGAAAATATAAAGGTGCACTGTACATAGTGGAAAATCACTATACACAGGTCCGCTGTCTCTTGTACATGGTAGAAGTGGATCGTACTAGGGTCAAATTCGCATAATGCATGATGCAATTGCACCATACCATAGGGCACAGTGCATTGTGAATGGTTGAACTCTATGATTGTAATGTGCAAGGTGCATAGTGGAAGTACACCATACAAAGGTGCAAAGTACAAGGAGGTAAGAGAGCACTATACCAAGTTACGTTTTGCATAGTGGTATCGCACTAGATCAAGGCACACAATACTTATTGCATGATCGAACTACAAAATATAAAGGTCCACTGTGCATAGTGGAAAATCACTATACAAAGTTACACTGCATATTGTTCATGGTGGAAATGCATAATACCAGGGTTAAATTCCCACAAAGCATTATGAAAGTGCACCATACCATAGGGCAAGGGGCATTGTGATTTGTGGAACTACATTATTCTAATGTGCAAGGTGCATAGTGGAAGTACACCATACAAAGGTGTAAAGTACAATGACGTAAGAGAGCACTTTACCAAGTTCCATTTTGCATAGTGGAATTGCATTACATCAAGGCACACAGTGCTTATTGCATGTTCGAACTACAAAATATAAAGGTGAACTGTGCATAGTGAAAAATTACTATACAAAGGTCCACTGCCCATTATGCATGGTGGAAATCCATCATACCAGGGTCAAATTCGCATAATGCATGATGAAAGTGCACAATACAATAGTTACATTTTGCATGGTGGAATTGCACTAGATCAAGGCACAAAATGCTTATTGCATTGTTGAACTACAAAATATAAAGGTGCACTGTGGATAGTGGAAAATCACTATACACATGTCCACTGTCTATTATACATGGTGGAAGTCCATCATACTACGGTCAAATTCGCATAATGCATGATGTAAGTGCACGTTACCATAGGGCATGGTTCATTGCGAATGGTTGAACAGCATGATTCTAATGTCCAAGGTGCATAGTGGAAGTACACCATACAAAGGTGCAAAGTACAAGGAGGTAAGAGAGCACTATATAAAGTTACATTGTGCATAGTGGAATCGCACTAGATCAAGGCACACAATAGTTATTGCATGATCAAACTACAAAATATAAAGGTGCACTATACATAGTGGAAAATCACTATACAAAGGTACATTGCATATTGTTCATGGTGGAAATGCATAATACAAGGGTCACATTAAGCATTATGAAAGTGCACCATACCATAAGGCAAGGTGCATTGTGATTTATGGAACTACATTATTCTAATGTGCAAGGTGCATAGTGGAAGTCCGCCATACAAAGGTGCAAAGTACAACGAGGTAAGAGAGCACTATACCAAGTTACATTTTGCATAGTGGAATTGCATTAGATCAAGGCACACAATGCTTATTGCATGTTCGAACTACACAATATAAAGGTGAACTGTGCATAGTGAAAAATCACTATACAAAGGTCCACTGCCCACTGTCCATGGTGGAAATCCATCATACCAGGGTCAAATTCGCATAATCCATGATGAAAGTACATAATACAATAGTTACATTTTGCATTGTAGAATTGGACTAGATCAAGGCACAAAATGCTTATTGCATGGTCGAACTACAAAATATAAAGGTGCACTTTGCATAGTGGAAAATCACTATACACATGTCCACTGTCTATTTTACATGGTGGAAGTCCATCATACTACGGTCAAATTCGCATAATGCATGATGTAAGTGCACGTTACCATAGGGCATGGTGCATTGCGAATGGTTGAACTCCATGATTCTAATGTGCAAGGTGCATAGTAGAAAAACACCATACAAAGGTACAAAGTACAAGGAGGTAAGAGAGCACTATACAAAGTTACATTTTGCAAAGTGGAATCGCACTAGATCAATGCACACAATACTTATTGCATGATCAAACTACAAAATATAAAGTTGCACTATACATAGTGGAAAATCACTATACAAAGGTACACTGCATATTGTTCATGGTGGAAATGCATAATACCAGGGTCAAATTCCCATAAAGAATTATGAAAGTGCACCATACCATAGGGCAAGGTGCATTGTGATTTGTGGAACTACATTATTCTAAAGTGCAAGGTGCATAGTGGAAGTCTGCCATACAAAGGTGCAAAGTACAACGAGGTAAGAGAGCACTATACCAAGGTACATTTTGCACAGTGGAATTGCATTAGATCAAGGCACACAATGCTTATTGCATGTTCGAACTACAAAATATAAAGGTGAACTGTGCATAGTGAAAAATCACTATACAGAGGTCCACTGCCCATTGTGCATGGTGGAAATCATCAGACCAGGGTCAAATTCGCATAATGCATGATGAAAGTGCATAATACAATAGTTACATTTTGCATAGTGGAATTGGACTAGTTCAAGGCACAAAATGCTTATTGCATGGTCGAACTACAAAATATAAAGGTGCACTGTGCATAGTGGAAAATCACTATACACATGTCCACTGTCTATTGTACATGGTGGAAGTCCATCATACTACGGTAATATTCGCATAATGCATGATGTAAGTGCACATTACCATAGGGCATGGTGCATTGCGAATGGTTGAACTGCATGATTCTAATGTGCAAGGTGCATAGTAGAAGTACACCATACAAAGGTACAAAGTACAAAGAGGTAAGAGAGCACTGTACAAAGTTACATTTTGCATAGTGGAATCACACTAGATCAAGGAACACAATACTTATTGCATGATCGAACTACAAAATATAAAGGTCCACTATGCATAGTGGAAAATCACTATAAAAAGGTACACTGCACATTGTTCATGGTGGAAATGCATAATACCAGGGTCAAGTTCCCATAAAGCATTACTAAAGTGCACCATACCATAGGGCACGGTGCATTGTGATTTGTGGAACTACATTATTCTAATGTGCAAGGTACATAGTGGAAGTACACCATACAAAGGTGCAAAGTACAACGAGGTAAGAGAGCACTATACCAAGTTACATTTTGCATAGTGGAATTGCATTAGATCAAGGCACACAATGCTTATTGCATGGTCGAACTACAAAATATAAAGGTGCACTGTGCATTGTGAAAAATCACTATGCAAAGGTCCACTACCCATTGTGCATGGTGCAAATCCATCATACCAGGGTCAAATTCGCATAATGCATGATGAAAGTGCACAATACAATAGTTACATTTTGCATAGTGGAATTGGACTAGATCAAAGCACAAAATGCTTATTGCATGTTCGAACTACAAAATATAAAGGTGCACTGTGCATAGTGGAAAATCACTATACACATGTCCACTGTCTATTGTACATGGTGGATGTGCATTATTCTACGGTCAAATTCGCATAATGCATGATGTAAGTGCAGGATACCATAGGGCACGGTGCATTGTGAATGGTTGAACTCCATGATTGTAATGTGCAAGGTGCATAGTGGAAGTACACCATACAAAGGTGCAAAGTACAAGGAGGTAGGAGAGCACTATACAAAGTTACATTTTGCATAGTGGAATCACACTAGATCAAGGCACACAATACTTATTGCATGATCAAACTACAAAATATGAAGGTGCACTGTACATAGTGGAAAATCATTATACACAGGTCCACTATCTTTTGTACATGGTAGAAGTGCATAATACTAGGGTCAAATTCCCATAATGCATGATGTAAGTGCATGATACAATAGGGCACGGTGCATTGTGAATGGTTGAACTCCATGATTGTAATGTGCAAGGTGCATAGTGGAAGTACACCATACAAAGGTGCAAAGTATAAGGAGGTAAGAGAGCACTATACCAAGTTAAATTTTGCATAGTGGAATCGCACTAGATCAAGGCACACTATATTTATTGCATGATCGAACTAGAAAATATAATGGTGCACTGTACATAGTGGAAAATCACTATACACAGGCCCACTGTATCTTGTACATGGTAGAAGTGGATCATACTAGGGTCAAATTCGCATAATGCATAATGCAATTGCACCTTACAATAGGGCACGGTGCATTGTGAATGGTTGAACTCCATGGTTTTAATGTGAAGGATGCAAAGTGCAAGGAGGAAAGAGAGCACTATACCAAGTTACATTTTCCATAGTGGAATCGCACTGGATCAACGCACACAATACTTATTGCATGATCGAAATATAAAATATAAAGGTGGACTCGACATAGTGGAAAATCACTATACATAGGTCCACTATGTATTGTACATGGCAGAAGTGGATCATACTAGGGTCAAATTCGCATAATGCATAATGCAATTGCACCTTACCATAGGGCACGGTGTATTGTGAATGGTTGACCTGCATGATTCTAATGTGCAAGGTGCATAGTGGAAGTACACCATACAAAGGTGCAAAGTACAAGGAGGAAAGAGAACATTATACAAAGTTACATTTTGCATAGTGGAATCGCAATAGATCAAGGCACACAATACTTATTGCATGATCAACCTACAAAATATAAAGTTGCACTGTACATAGTGGAAAATCACTATACAAAGGTACACTGCATATTGTTCATGGTGGAAATGCATAATACCAGGGTCAAATTCCCATAAAGCATTATGAAAGTGCACCATACCATAGGGCAAGGTGCATTGTGATTTGTGTAACTACATTATTCTAAGGTGCAAGGTGCATAGTAGAAGTACGCCATACAAAGGTGCAAAGTACAACGAGGTAAGAGAGCATTATACCAAGTTACATTTTGCATAGTGGAATTGCATTAGATCAAGGCACACAATGCTTATTGCATGTTCGAACTACAAAATATAAAGGTGAACTGTGCATAGTGAAAAATCACTATACAAAGGTCCACTGCCCATTGTGCATGGTGGAAATCCATCATACCATGGTCAAATTCGCATAATGCATGATGAAAGTGCATAATACAATAGTTACATTTTGCATAGTGGAATTGGACTAGATCAAGGCACAAAATGCTTATTGCATGGTCGAACTACAAAATATAAAGGTGCACTATGCATAGTGGAAAATCACTATACACATGTCCACTGTCTATTGTACATGGTGGAAGTCCATCATACTACGGTAATATTCGCATAATGCATGATGTAAGTGCACATTACCATAGGGCATGGTGCATTGCGAATGGTTGAACTGCATGATTCTAATGTGCAAGGTGCATAGTAGAAGTACACCATACAAAGGTACAAAGTACAAGGAGGTAAGAGAGCACTGTACAAAGTTACATTTTCCATAGTGGAATCGCACTAGATCAAGGCACACAATACTTATTGCATGATCAAACTACAAAATATAAAGTTGCACTGTACATAGTGGAAAATCACTATACAAAGGTACACTGCATATTGTTCATGGTGGAAATGCATAATACCAGGGTCAAATTCCCATAAAGCATTATGAAAGTGCACCATACCATAGGGCAAGGTGCATTGTGATTTGTGGAACTACATTATTCTAATGTTCAAGGTGCATAGTGGAAGTACACCATACAAAGGTGCAAAGTACAACGAGGTAAGAGAGCACTATACCAAGTTACATTTTGCATAGTGGAATTGCATTAGATCAAGGCACACAATGCTTATTGCATGTTCGAACTACAAAATATAAAGGTGAACTGTGCATAGTGAAAAATCACTATACAGAGGTCCACTGCCCATTGTGCATGGTGGAAATCATCGGACCGGTCAAATTCGCATAATGCATGATGAAAGTGCATAATACAATAGTTACATTTTGCATAGTGGAATTGGACTAGTTCAAGGCACAAAATGCTTATTGCATGGTCGAACTACAAAATATAAAGGTGCACTTTTGCATAGTGGAAAATCACTATACACATGTCCACTGTCTATTGTACATGGTGGAAGTCCATCATACTACGGTAATATTCGCATAATGCATGATGTAAGTGCACATTACCATAGGGCATGGTGCATTGCGAATGGTTGAACGGCATGATTCTAATGTGCAAGGTGCATAGTAGAAGTACACCATACAAAGGTACAAAGTACAAGGAGGTAAGAGAGCACTGTACAAAGTTACATTTTGCATAGTGGAATCACACTAGATCAAGGAACACAATACTTATTGCATGATCGAACTACAAAATATAAAGGTCCACTATGCATAGTGGAAAATCACTATAAAAAGGTACATTGCACATTGTTCATGGTGGAAATGCATAATACCAGGGTCGAGTTCCCATAAAGCATTACTAAAGTGCACCATACCATAGGGCACGGTGCATTGTGATTTGTGGAACTAAATTATTCTAATGTGCAAGGTACATAGTGGAAGTACACCATACAAAGGTGCAACGTACAACGAGGTAAGAGAGCACTATACCAAGTTACATTTTGCATAGTGGAATTGCATTAGATCAAGGCACACAATGCTTATTGCATGGTCGAACTACAAAATATAAAGGTGCACTGTGCATTGTGAAAAATCACTATGCAAAGGTCCACTACCCATTGTGCATGGTGCAAATCCATCATACCAGGGTCAAATTCGCATAATGCATGATGAAAGTGCACAATACAATAGTTACATTTTGCATAGTGGAATTGGACTAGATCAAAGCACAAAATGCTTATTGCATGTTCGAACTACAAAATATAAAGGTGCACTGTGCATAGTGGAAAATCACTATACACATGTCCACTGTCTATTGTACATGGTGGATGTGCATTATTCTACGGTCAAATTCGCATAATGCATGATGTAAGTGCACGATACCATAGGGCACGGTGCATTGTGAATGGTTAAACTCCATGATTGTAATGTGCAAGGTGCATAGTGGAAGTACACCATACAAAGGTGCAAAGTACAAGGACGTAGGAGAGCACTATACAAAGTTACATTTTGCATAGTGGAATCACACTAGATCAAGGCACACAATACTTATTGCATGATCAAACTACAAAATATGAAGGTGCACTGTACATAGTGGAAAATCACTATACACAGGTCCACTATCTTTTGTACATGGTAGAAGTGCATAATACTAGGGTCAAATTCCCATAATGCATGATGTAAGTGCATGATACAATAGGGCACGGTGCATTGTGAATGGTTGAACTCCATGATTGTAATGTGCAAGGTGCATAGTGGAAGTACACCATACAAAGGTGCAAAGTATAAGGAGGTAAGAGAGCACTATACCAAGTTAAATTTTGCATAGTGGAATCTCACTAGATCAAGGCACACTATACTTATTGCATGATCGAACTAGAAAATATAATGGTGCACTGTACATAGTGGAAAATCACTATACACAGGCCCACTGTATCTTGTACATGGTAGAAGTGGATCATACTAGGGTCAAATTCGCATAATGCATAATGCAATTGCACCTTACAATAGGGCACGGTGCATTGTGAATGGTTGAACTCCATGGTTTTAATGTGCAAGATGCAAAGTGCAAGGAGGAAAGAGAGCACTATACCAAGTTACATTTTCCATAGTGGAATCGCACTAGATCAACGCACACAATACTTATTGCATGATCGAAATATAAAATATAAAGGTGGACTCTACATAGGGGAAAATCACTATACATAGGTCCACTATGTATTGTACATGGTAGAAGTGGATCATACTAGGGTCAAATTCGCATAATGCATAATGCAATTGCACCTTACAATAGGGCACGGTGCATTGTGAATGGTTGAACTCCATGGTTTTAATGTGCAAGATGCAAAGTGCAAGGAGGAAAGAGAGCACTATACCAAGTTACATTTTCCATAGTGGAATCGCACTAGATCAACGCACACAATACTTATTGCATGATCGAAATATAAAATATAAAGGTGGACTCTACATAGGGGAAAATCACTATACATAGGTCCACTATGTATTGTACATGGTAGAAGTGGATCATACTAGGGTCAAATTCGCATAATGCATAATGCAATTGCACCTTACCATAGGGCACGGTGTATTGTGAATGGTTGAACTGCATGATTCTAATGTGCAAGGTGCATAGTGGAAGTACACCATACAAAGGTGCAAAGTACAAGGAGGAAAGAGAACATTATACAAAGTTACATTTTGCATAGTGGAATCGCACTAGATCAAGGCACACAATATTTATTGCATGATCGAACTACAAAATATAAAGTTGCACTGTACATAGTGGAAAATCACTATACAAAGGTACACTGCATATTGTTCATGGTGGAAATGCATAATACCAGGGTCAAATTCCCATAAAGCATTATGAAAGTGCACCATACCATAGGGCAAGGTGCATTGTGATTTGTGGAACTACATTATTCTAATGTGCAAGGTGCATAGTGGAAGTACACCATACAAAGGTGCAAAGTACAACGAGGTAAGAGAGCACTATACCAAGTTACATTTTTCATAGTGGAATTGCATTAGATCAAGGCACACAATGCTTATTGCATGTTCGAACTACAAAATATAAAGGTGAACTGTGCATAGTGAAAAATCACTATACAGAGGTCCACTGCCCATTGTGCATGGTGGAAATCCATCATACCATGGTCAAATTCGCATAATGCATGATGAAAGTGCATAATACAATAGTTACATTTTGCATAGTGGAATTGGACTCGATCAAGGCACAAAATGCTTATTTCATGGTCGAACTGCAAAATATAAAGGTGCACTGTGCACAGTGGAAAATCACTATACACATGTCCACTGTCTATTGTACATGGTGGAAGTCCATCATACTACGGTCAAATTCGCATAATGCATGATGTAAGTGCACGTTACCATAGGGCATGGTGCATTGCGAATGGTTGAACTGCATGATTCTAATGTGCAAGGTGCATAGTAGAAGTACACCATACAAAGGTACAAAGTACAAGGAGGTAAGATAGCACTGTACAAAGTTACATTTTCCATAGTGGAATCGCACTAGATCAAGGCATACAATACTTATTGCATGATCAAACTACAAAATATAAAGTTGCACTGTACATAGTGGAAAATCACTATACAAAGGTACACGCATATTGTTCATGGTGGAAATGCATAATACCGGGGTCAAATTCCCATAAAGCATTATGAAAGTGCACCATACCATAGGGCAAGGTGCATTGTGATTTGTGTAACTACATTATTCTAAGGTGCAAGGTGCATAGTAGAAGTACGCCATACAAAGGTGCAAAGTACAACGAGGTAAGAGAGCATTATACCAAGTTACATTTTGCATAGTGGAATTGCATTAGATCAAGGCACACAATGCTTATTGCATGTTCGAACTACAAAATATAAAGGTGAACTGTGCATAGTGAAAAATCACTATACAGAGGTCCACTGCCCATTGTGCATGGTGGAAATCATCAGACCAGGGTCAAATTCGCATAATGCATGATGAAAGTGCATAATACAATAGTTACATTTTGCATAGTGGAATTGGACTAGATCAAGGCACAAAATTCTTATTGCATGGTCGAACTACAAAATATAAACGTACACTGTACATAGTGGAAAATCACTCTACACAGGTCCACTGTCTCTTGTACATGGTAGAAGTGGATCATACTAGGGTTAAATTCGCATAATGCATGATGCAATTGCACCTTACCATAGGGCACGGTGCATTGTGAATGGTTGAACTCCATGATTTTAATGTGCAAGGTGCATAGTGGAAGTACACCATACAAAGGTGCAAAGTACAAGGAGGTAAGAGAGCACTATACCAAGTTACATTTTGCATAGTGGAATCGCACTAGATCAAGGAACACAATACTTATTGCATGATCGAACTACAAAATATAAAGGTCCACTATGCATAGTGGAAAATCACTATACAAAGGTACACTGCACATTGTTCATGGTGGAAATGCATAATACCAGGGTCAAGTTCCCATAAAGCATTATGAAAGTGCACCATACCATAGGGCACGGTGCATTGTGATTTGTGGAACTACATTATTCTAATGTGCAAGGTACATAGTGGAAGTACACCATACAAAGGTGCAAAGTACAACGAGGTAAGAGAGCACTATACCAAGTTACATTTTGCATAGTGGAATTGCATTAGATCAAGGCACACAATGCTTATTGCATGGTCGAACTACCAAATATAAAGGTGCACTGTGCATAGTGAAAAATCACTATGGAAAGGTCCACTACCCATTGTGCATGGTGCAAATCCATCATACCAGGGTCAAATTCACATAATGCATGATGAAAGTGCACAATACAATAGTTACATTTTGCATAGTGGAATTGGACTAGATCAAAGCACAAAATGCTTATTGCATGGTCGAACTACAAAATATAAAGGTGCACTGTGCATTGTGGAAAATCACTATACACATGTCCACTGTCTATTGTACATGGTGGATGTGCATCATACTACGGTCAAATTCGCATAATGCATGATGTAAGTGCACGATACCATAGGGCACGGTGCATTGTGAATGGTTGAACTCCATGATTGTAATGTGCAAGGTGTATAGTGGAAGTACACCATACAAAGGTGCAAAGTACAAGGAGGTAGGAGAGCACTATACAAAGTTACATTTTGCATAGTGGAATCACACTAGATCAAGGCACACAATACTTATTGCATGATCAAACTACAAAATATGAAGGTGCACTGTACATAGTGGAAAATCACTATACACAGGTCCACTATCTTTTGTACATGGTAGAAGTGCATAATACTAGGGTCAAATTTCCATAATGCATGATGTAAGTGCATGATACAATAGGGCACGGTGCATTGTGAATGGTTGAACTCCATGATTGTAATGTGCAAGGTGCATAGTGGAAGTACACCATACAAAGGTGCAAAGTATAAGGAGGTAAGAGAGCACTATACCAAGTTAAATTTTGCATAGTGGAATCGCACTAGATCAAGGCACACTATACTTATTGCATGATCGAACTAGAAAATATAATGGTGCACTGTACATAGTGGAAAATCACTATACAGAGGCCCACTGTCTCTTGTACATGGTAGAAGTGGATCATACTAGGGTCAAATTCGCATAATGCATAATGCAATTGCACCTTACAATAGGGCACGGTGTATTGTGAATGGTTGAACTCCATGATTTTAATGTGCAAGGTGCAAAGTGCAAGGAGGAAAGAGAGCACTATACCAAGTTACAATTTGCATAGTGGAATCGCACTAGATCAACACACACAATACTTATTGCATGATCGAAATATAAAATATAAAGGTGGACTCTACATAGTGGAAAATCACTATACATAGGTCCACTATGTATTGTACATGGTAGAAGTGGATCATACTAGGGTCAAATTCGCATAATGCATGATGCAATTGCACCTTACCATAGGGCACGGTGTATTGTGAATGGTTGAACTGCATGATTCTAATGTGCAAGGTGCATAGTGGAAGTACACCATACAAAGGTACAAAGTACAAGGAGGAAAGAGAACATTATACAAAGTTACATTTTGCATAGTGGAATCGCACTAGATCAAGCCACACAATACTTATTGCATGATCGAACTACAAAATATAAAGGTGCACTATGCATAGTGGAAAATCACTATACAAAGGTACACTGCACATTGTTCATGGTAAAAATGCATAATACCAGGGTCAAATTCGCATAAAGCATGATGAAAGTGCAACATACCATAGGGCACGGTGCATTGTGATTTGTGGAACTACATGATTCTAATGTGCAAGGTGCATAGTGGAAGTACACCATACAAAGGTGCAAAGTACAACGAGGTAAGAGAGCACTATACGAATTTACATTTTGCATAGTGGAATCACACTAGATCAAGGCACACAATGCTTATTGCATGTTCGAACTACAAAATATAAAGGTGCACTGTGCATAGTGGAAATTCACTATACAACCATCTACTGCCCATTGTGCATTGTGGAAATGCATCTTAACAGGGTCAAATTTGCAGAATGCATGATGAAAGTGCACCATACCATAGGGCACGCTGCATTGTGATTTGTGAAATTATATGATTCTAATGTGCAAGGTGCATAGCTGAAGTACACCATACAAAGGTGCAAAGTACAAGGAGGTAAGAGAGCACTATACTAAATTACATATTGCATAGTGGAATTGCACTAGGTCAAGGCACACAATGCTTATTGCATGGTCGAAATACAAAATATAAAGGTGCACTAGGCATATTGGAAATTCACTAAACAAAGGTCCACTACCCATTGTGCATGGTGGAAGTGCATCATACATGGGTCAAATTTGCATAATGCATGATGAAAGTGCACCATACCATAGGGCACAGTGCATTGTGATTTGTGGAACTAAATGATTCTAATGTGCAAGGTGCATAGTGGAAGTACACCATACAAAGTTGTAAAGTACAAGGAGGTAAGAGAGCACTATCCCAAATTACATTTTGCATAGTGGAATTGCACTAGATCAAGGCACATAATGCTTATTGCATGGTCGAACTACAAAATATAAAGGTCCACGGTGCATAGTGGAAATTCACTATACAAAGGTCCATTGCCCATTGTGCATGGTGGAAGTACATCATACCAGGGTCAAATTCGCATAATGCATGATGAAAGTGTACCATACCATAGGGCATGGTATATTGTAATTTGTGGAACTAAATGATTCTAATGTTCAAGGTGTATAGTGGAAGTACACCATACAAAGGTGAAAAGTACAAGGAGGTAAGGGAGCACTCTACAAAGTTATATTTTGCATTGTGGAATTGCATTATATCAAGGCATACAATGCTTATTGAATGGTCGAACTACAAAATATAAATGTGCACTTTGCATAGTGGAAAATCATTATACAAAGGTCCATTTCCCATTGTGCATGGTGGAAATGCATCATACCAGGGTGAAATTTGCATATTACATGATGAATGTGCACAATACCATAGTTACATTTTGCATAGTGGAAATGCACTAGATCAAGGCACACAATGCTTATTGCATGGTCGAAATACAATATATAAAGGTGCACTGTGCATAGTGGAAAATCACTATACACAGGTCCACTGTCTATTATACATGGTTGAAGTGCATCATACTAGGGTGAAATTCGCATAATGCATGATGTAAGTGCACGTTACCATAGGGCACGGTGCAATGTGAATGGTTGAATTGCATGATTCTAATGTGCAAGGTGCATAGTGGAATTACACCATACAAAGGTCCAAAGTACAAGGTCGTAAGAGAGCACTATACCAAATTACATTTTGCATAGTGGAATCGCACTAGATAAAGGCACACAATGCTTATTGCATGGTCGAAATACAAAATATAAAGGTGCACTGTGCATAGTGGAAATTCACTATACAAAGGTCCACTGCCCATTGTCCATGGTGGAAGTGCATCATACATGGGTCAAATTTGAATAATGCATGATGAAAGTGCACCATACCATAGGGCACGGTGTATTGTGATTTGTGGAACTACAAGATTCTAATGTGCAAGGTGCATAGTGGAAGTACACGATACAAAGGTGCAAATTTCAACGAGGTAAGAGAGCACTATGACAAGTTACATTTTGCATAGTGGAAATGCACTAGATGAACGCACACAATGCTTATTGCATGGTCGAACTACAAAATATAAAGCTGCACTATGCATAGTGGAAATTCACTATACACAAGTCCACTTTCTATTGTACATGTTGAAAGTGCACCTTACCATATGGACAATGATCCTTTGTATAGTTAATTTCCACTATGCACAATGTACCTTTATATTTTCTAGTTCGACCATGCAATAAGCATTGTGTTTCTTGGTATAGTGCAATTCCACTATGCATAATGTAACTTGGTATAGTGCTTTCTCACCTCCTTGTACTTTGCACCTTAGTACGGTATACTTCCACTATTCACAATGCACCGTGCCCTATAGTATCGTGCACATTCGTCATAAATTATGCATATTCGACCCAATATGATGTACTTCCATCATGCATGATGGACCGTAAACCTTGGTACACTGAGTTTCCACTCTGTATAGTGCATCTTGATATTGTGTACTTCGACCATGCAATACACATTGTGTGCCTTGGTATAGTGAAATTCCACCATGCATAATGTACCTTGGTATAGTGCACTCTCACTTCCTTGTACATTCCTCCTTAATATGGCGTACTTTCACTATGATCCTTGCACATAAGAATGAGGTTATTCCACCATTCACAATGCACCATTCTCTATGGTATGGTGTAGTGTCATCATGTATTGTGCGCATTCGACCATGGTATGATGTACTTCCACCATCCACAATGGACAGTTGACCTTTGTATAGTAAACTTCCACTATGCATATTGCACCTTTGTATTTTGTAGTTCGACCATGCAATAACCATTGTGTGCCTTGGTATAGTGCAATTCCACTATGCATAATATACCTTGGGATAGTGCTCTCTCACCTCCTTTTACTTTGCACCTTAGTATGATGTACGTAAATTATGCACCTTGCACATTAGAATGATGTAGTTCCACCATTCATAATGCACCGTGCCCTATGGTATGATGCACTTTGATCATGCATTATGCGAATTTGACCCTGGCATGATGCACTTCCACCATGCACAATGGACAGTGGACCTTTGTATGGTTTATTTCCACTATGCACACTGCACCTTTTTATTTTGTAGTTCCACCATGCAATAAGCATTGTGTGACTTGGTATAGAGCTATTCCACTATGCATAATGTAACTGGGTATAATGCTCTCTCACCTCGTTGTACTTTGCACCTTGGTATGATGTACATACACTATGCACCTTGCACATTAGAATGATGTAATTCCACCATTCACAATGCACCGTGCCCTATATGTTGCACTTCCACTATGCACAACGGATAGTGGACCTTTGCATAGTGAATTTCCACTATACACAGTCCACCTTCATATTTTGTAGTTCGACCATGCAATAAGCATTGTGTGCATTCGTATAGTGCAATTCCGCGATGCATAATGTAACTTGGTATAGTGCTCTCTCACCTCCTTGTTCTTTGCACCATAGTATGGTGTACTTACACTATGCACCTTGAACATTAGAATGATGTAGTTCCACCATTCACAATGCACCATGTCGTATGGTATGGTGCATTTTTAACATTCATTATTTGATTTTGACCCTGGTATGATGCACTTCCACCATGCACAATGGACAATGGACATTTGTATAGTTAATTTCCACTATGCACAGTGCACTTTTATATTTTGTAGTTCGACCATGCAATAAGAATTGTGTGCGTTGGTATAGTGCAATTCCACTATGCATAATGTAACTTGGTATAGTGCTCTCTCACCTCCATGTACTTTGCACCTTAGTAGGCTGTATTTCCACTGTGCACTTTACACATTAGTATCATGTAGTTCGACCATTCACAATGCATCGTGCCCTATGGTACGGTGCACTTTCATCATACATTATGCACATTTTGCCTTAATTAGATGTTCTTCCAACGAGCACCATGGACCGTAAATCCTGGTATAGTGAATTTCCACTCTGTATAGTACACCTTTTTATTGTGTATTTTCACCATGGAATACGTAATGTGTACCTTGGTATACTGCAATTCCACTATGCATAATGTAATTTTGTATAGTGCTCTCTCACATTCTTTTACTTTGCACCTTAGTATGGTGTACTTCCACTATGGACCTTGCACATTAGAATAATGTAGTACCACCATTCACAATGCACTGTGCCCTATTGTATGGTGCCCTTTCATCATGCATTATGAGAATTTGACCCTCGTATGATGCACTTCCACCATGTATAATGGACATTGAACCTTTGTATAGTCAATTTCCTCTATGCACAGTGCACCTTTTATCTTGTAGTTCGACCATGCAATAAGCATTGTGTGCCTTGTTATAGTGCAATTCCATTATGCATAATATAACTTTGTATAATGCTTTCTGACTTCGTCGTACTTTGCACATTAGTATGGTGTACTTTCTCTATGCACCTTCCACATTAGAATGATGTAGTTCCATCATTCTGAATGCACTGTGCCCTATGGTATGATGCACTTTCATCATGTATTTTCTGAATTTGACCCTGGCATGATCAACTTCCACCATGCACAATGGATAGTTTACCTTTGTATAGTGAATTTCCACTATGCACAGTGCACCTTTATATTTTGTAGTTCGACGATGCAATAAGCACTGTGTTCCTTGGTATAGTGCAATTCCATTATGCATAATGGAACTTGGTATAATGCTCCTTGACTTCGTTGTACTTTGCACCTCAGTATGTCGTAATTACACTATGCAGCTTGCACATTAGAATAATGTAGTTCCACCATTCACAATGCACCGTGCCCTGTAGTATGGTGCACTTTCTTCATGCATTATGCGAATTTGACCCTGGTCTGATGCACTTCCACCATGTACAACGGACAGTGGACCTTTGTATAGTCGATTTCCACTATGCACAGTGCACCTTTATATTTTGTAGTTCGACCATGCAATAACCATTGTGTGCCTTGGTATAGTGCAATTCCACTATGCATAATCTAACTTGGTATAGTGCTCTCTCACCTCCTTGTACTTTGCACCTTTGTATGGTGTACTTACACTCTGCACCTTGCACATTAGAATCATGTAGTTCCACTATTCAGAATGCACTGTGGCCTATGGTTGATGAACTTTCATCAAGCATTATGTGAATTTGACCGTGGTATGACGCACTTCCACCACGGACAATGGATAGTGGACCTTTGTATAGTTAATTTCCACTATGCATAGTCCACCTTTATATTTTGTAGTTCGACCATGCAGTAAGGATTGTGTGCCTTCGTATAGTGCAATTCCATTATGCATAATGTAACTTGGTATAATGGTCTCTGAATTCGTTGTACTTTGCACCATAGTATGATGTACTTCCAACATGCACCCTTCACATTAGAATGATGTAGTTCCATCATTCACAATGCACCATGCCATATGCTATGATGTACTTTGATCATGCATTATGCGAATTTGACCCTGGTATGATGCACTTCCACCATACACAATGGATTGTTGACCTTTGTATAGTGAATTTCCACTATGCATAGTGCACCTTTATATTTTTTAGGTCGACCATGCATTAAGCATTGTGTGCCTTGGTATAGTACAATTCAACTATGCATAATGTAACTTGGTATAGTGCCCGCTCAGCTTATTTTAGTTTGCACCTTAGTATGGTGTACTTCGACTATGCAACTTGCATATTATAATCATGTAGTTCCACCATTCACAATGAACCGTGCCCTATGGTATGGAGCACTTTCATCATACAGTATGCACATTCGACCTTAATATGATGTACTTTCACCGTGAATTATGGACTGTAAACCCTAGTTTAGTGAATCTCCACTCCGTATAGTACACCATTATATTGTGTACTTCGACCATTCAATACGCATTGTGTACCTTGGTATACTGTAATTCCACTATACATAATGTAACTTGGTATAGTGCTCTCTCACCTCCTTTTATTTTGCACCTTAGTATGGTGTACTTGCACTATGCACCTTGCACATTAGAATGATGTAGTTCAACCATTCAGAATACACTATGCCTTATGGTATGACGAACTTTTATCATGCAGTATGCGAATTTGACCCTGGTATGATGCACTTCCACCATGCACAATGGAAAGTGGATCTTTGTATACTGAATTTCTAGTATGCACAGTGCACCTTTATAATTTGTAGTTTGACCGTGCAATAAGCAATGTGTGCCTTTGTATAGTGCAATTCCACTATGCATAATGTAACTTGGTATAATGCTCTCTCACCTCCTTGCACTTTTCACCTTAGTATGGTGTAGTTCCACTATGCACTTTGCACCTTAGAATGATGTTGTTCCACAATTCACAATGAACCTTGCCCTATGGTATGTTGCACTTTCATCATACATTATGCACATACGGCCTTAATATGATGTACTTCGATCGTGCACCATGGACCGTAAACCCTGGTATAGTGAATCTGCACTATGCACAGTGCACCTTTATATGTTGTAGTTCGACCATGCAATAAGCATTGTGTTCCTTGGTATATTGCAATTCCACTATGCATAATGTAACTTGGTATAATGCTCACCCACCGCTTTGTACTTTTCACCTTAATATGTTG
This sequence comes from Linum usitatissimum, assembly GCA_030674075.2. Taxonomy (NCBI): domain Eukaryota; kingdom Viridiplantae; phylum Streptophyta; class Magnoliopsida; order Malpighiales; family Linaceae; genus Linum; species Linum usitatissimum. The sequence continues at coordinate 151,579 of JAUJYP020000611.1, read as the reverse complement.
TACTTACACACTGCACCTTGCACATTAGAATTATGTAGTTCCACCATTCACGATGCACCATGCCCTATGGTATGGTGCAATTTCATTATGTATTATGCATATTCCACCATGGTATGATGCACTTGACCATGCACACAATGCTTATTGATGGTGAACTCCATAATGTTAGTGCACCTTGCATAGTGGAAATTCACTATGCAATCCACTATCCATTGTGCATGGTGGAAGTGCATTCATATAATCAACTTCCATAATGCATATGTTGTGCACCTGCCATAGCACGTGCATTGTATGGTGAATTACATATTCAATGTGCAATTGAATCGTGGTGCACCATACTATGGTGCAATTTTCCTGCATGGTGCACATTAGCAATGATGTAGTTCCACCATGCATAATGGATTTGCACTATGCAAGGCCAAACTTATGCATTCGACCAAAAATATGCACTTCCACCATGCAATAGTGGACCTTTACTATGCAATTCCACTATGCATTGTGCATGGTAAGTTCAACTATGCAATTGCATTAATGTGATCTAGTGCAATCCATATGCAAATGCATTGGAATGGTGCAACTACATATTGTACTTTGCACCTTGCATATGGCGTACACCATGTTGGTGCACATTACAATCATGTGAATTCACTATTCGAATACTTTGCCTAGTGGATTGCACTATATCATGCACAATGTTTTGCATGGTCGAACTTCAACCATGCAAAGGTGCACTTGTATAGTGAAATTCCACTATGCACAAGGTCCACTATCCACCATGCATGGTGGAAGTGCATCATATATGTCAATTCCATAATGCATGATGAAAGTACCATGCCATGGGCACGGTGCATTGTGTATGGTAGAATACATGATTCTAATGTGCAAGGTGCATAAATGTACACCATACAAGGTGCAAATACAAGGAGGTGAGAGAGCACTATACCGGTTACCTTTGTATAGTGAATTCCACTATGCAAGTGCACACAATGCTTTTGCAGGTCGACTTCAAAATATATTGGTGCACTTGCATAGTGAAATTCACTATACATAATGTCCACTATCCATTGTGCATGGTGCACTTGCATCATACTATGTAAATTCCATAATGCATGATGAAAGTGCACCATACCATAGGGACGGTGCATTGTGAATGTTGAACTTTACATGATTCTAATGTGTGCATAATGGATGTACACCATACTAAGGTGCAAAGTACCCGGAGAAGAGCACTATACCACCTTTACATTTGCATAGTGGAATTGCACTAGCAAGGCACCAATGCTTATTGCATGGTCGTACAAAATATAAAGGTGCAATGTGCATAGTGAAATTCACTATAGTATGGTCCACTTCCATTGTGCATGGTGCACTTGAATTATATAGGGTCAAATTCGCATAATGCATGATGTAGTGCACCATTACCATAGGGCACATGCATTGTGAATTTGGAACTACATGATTCCAATGTGCAAGTGTAGTTACACCATATAAGGTGCATAGTACAAGGAGGTAGATGCACTATACCAAGTTACATTATGCATAGTGGAATTGCACTATACCAAGGCACACAATGCTTATTGTAGGTCGACCATGCAATATATATGTGTGCCGTGCATAGTGAAATTCACTATACAAGGTCCACCTGCCATGCATGGTGGACTTGCATCATACTAGGGTCAAATTCCATAATGCATGATGAAAGTGCACCATACATAGCACCGTGCATTGTGTATGGTGCACTACATGATTCTAATGTGCAAGGTGCATAGTGGAAGTACACCATACTAAGGTGCAAAGTACAAGGAGGTGAGAGTGCACTATACCAAGTTACATTATGCATAGTGGAATTGCACTATACCATGTGCACACAATGCTTATTGCATGGTCGAACTACAAAATATAAAGAGTGCACTGTGCATAATGGAATTTCACTATACAAGGTCCACTACATTATGTATGGTGGAAGTGAATCATACTAGGGTCAAATTCACATAATGCATGATGAAAGTGCACCATACCATAGGGCACGGTGCATTGTGTATGGTGCAACTACATGATTCTAATGTGCAAGGTGCATAGTGGAAGTACACCATACTAAGGTGCAAAGTACAAAGGAGGTTAAGAAACCTTATACAGTTTACATTATGCATAGTGGAGATTGCACTAAACCAAGGCACACAATACTTATTGCAAGGTCGACATTCAAAAATATAAAGAGTGCATTGCATAGTGGAAATTCACTATACAACGGTCCACTTGCCCATTATGCATGGTGGAAGGGCATCCTCTTGAGGTCAAATTCACATAATGCATGATGAAAGTGCACCATACCATAGGGCACGGTGCATTGTGATTTCTGGAACTACATGATTCTAATGTGCAAGGTGAATAGTGGAATTACACCATACTAAGGTGCAAAGTACAAGGAGGTGAGAGAGCACTATAGGATTACATTATGCATAGTGGGAATTGCACTAGACTAAGGCACGCAATGCTTATTCCATGGTCGAACTACAAAATATAAAGGTTTACTGTGCATAATGGAAATTCACTATACAAAGGTCCACCCATTATGCATGGTGGAAGTGCATCATACTAGGGTCAAATTCACAAAATGCATGATGAAAGTGCACCACACCACGGTGAGTGCAATCGCGGATTTGTGGAACTAAATGATTCTAATGTGCAAGGTGGATAGTGGAAGTACACCATACTAAGGTGCAAAGTGTAAGGAGGAGAGAGAGCACTATACCAAGTTACATTATGCATAGTGGAATTGCACTAGACCAAGGCACACAATACTTATTGCAAGGTCGACGTTCAAAATATAAAGAGTGCACTGTGCATAGTGGAAATTAACTATACAAAGGTCACACTCCATTATGCATGGTTGAAGTGCATCATACTATGGTCAAATTCACATAATGCATGATGAAAGTGCACCATACCATGAGGCAGTGCATTGTGATTTGTGGAACTACATGTGATTCTAATGTGCAAGGTCATAGTGGAATTACACCATACTAAGATGCAAAGTACAAGAAGGTGAGAGAACACTATACCGGAGTTACATTATTCATAGTGGAATTGCCTTTAGACCAAGGCACACAATGCTTATTGGAAGGTCGACGTTCAAAATATAAAGAGTCCACTTTGCATAATGAAAACTCACTATACAAAGGTCCGGCGCCCTTTATCGTTGGTGGAAATGCATAATGGAATGAACAATTATGCATATAATGCATGACGAAAGTGCACCATACCATAGGGCACGGTGCATTGTGATTTGTGGAACTACATGACTCTTATGTACGAGGTGCGCTTAGTAGAATTACCATACTAAGGTGCAAAGTGACAAAAAAAAAAAAAAAAAAAAAAAAAGGAGGTGAGAGAGCACTCTACAAAGTTACATTATGCATAGTGGAATTGCACTAGACCAAGGCACACAATGCTTATTGCAAGGTCGACGTTCAAAATATAAAGAGTGCACTGTGCATAATGGAAATTCAGTATACAAAGGTCCACTGCCCTTTATGCATGGTGGAAGTGCATCATACTAGGGTCAAATTCACATAATGCATGACGAAAGTGCCATACCATAGGGCACTACGTACTGTGATTTGTCAAACTACAAGATTCTAATGTGCAAGGTGCATACCGGAAGTACACCATACTAAGGTGCAAAGTGTAAGGAGGTGAGGGAGCACTATACCAAAAGTTACATTATGCATACGTTGGAATCGCACTGCACCAAGGCACACAATGCTTATTTCAAGGTCGATGTTCAAAATATAAAAGAAAGAGTAATCGTGCATAAATTTCAAACTCACTATACAAAGGTCCACTACCCTTTATGCATGGTGGAAGTCTATCATACTAGTGGTCAAATTCACATAATGAGTGATGAAAGTGCACCATACCATAGAGGAATACCTTGAAAAAAAAAAAAAAAAAAAAAAAAAAAAAAAAAAAAAAAAAAAAAAAAAAAAAAAAAAAAAAAAAAAAAAAAAAAAAAAAAAAAAAAAAAAAAAAAAAAAAAAAAAAAAAAAAAAAAAAAAAAAAAAAAAAAAAAAAAAAAAAAAAAAAAAAAAAAAAAAAAAAAAAAAAAAAAAAAAAAAAAAAAAAAAAAAAAAAAAAAAAAAAAAAAAAAAAAAAAAAAAAAAAAAAAAAAAAAAAAAAAAAAAAAAAAAAAAAAAAAAAAAAAAAAAAAAAAAAAAAAAAAAAAAAAAAAAAAAAAGCATTGTGATTTGTCGAACTACATGATTCTAACGTGCAAGGTGCATACCGGAAGTACACCATACTAAGGTGCAAAGTACAAGAGGGTGCGAGAGCACTATACTGTGTGGTTACATTACGCATAGTGGAATTGCACTAGATCCAAGGCACACAATGCTTATTGCAAGGTCGACGTTCAAAATATAAAGAGTGCACCGTTTGCATAAGTAGAAATTCACTATACAAAGTGTCCACCGCCCATTATTTACGGTGGAAGTGGCATCATACTGTGGTCAAATTCACATAATGCATGATGTGAAAGTGCACCATACCATGTGGCACTCTGCATTGTGATTTCTGGAACTACATGATTCTACTGTGGAGAGTGCACAAATGAATTACACCCATCTAGGTCAAAGACAAGGAGGTGAGAGAGCACTATACCAAGTTACATTATGTACAGAGTGGAATTGCACTGGGACTAAGGTGATACACTGCGTTTATCAGAAGGCTGACAATTAAAATATAAAGAGTGCAATCGTGCATAACGCAGAAATTCACTATACAAAGGTCCACCGCCCATTATGCATGGTGGAAGCGAAAAAAAAAAAAAAAAAAAAAAAAAAAAAAAAAAAAAAAAAAAAAAAAAAAAAAAAAAAAAAAAAAAAAAAAAAAAAAAAAAAAAAAAAAAAAAAAAAAAAAAAAAAAAAAAAAAAAAAAAAAAAAAAAAAAAAAAAAAAAAAAAAAAAAAAAAAAAAAAAAAAAAAAAAAAAAAAAAAAAAAAAAAAAAAAAAAAAAAAAAAAAAAAAAAAAAAAAAAAAAAAAAAAAAAAAAAAAAAAAAAAAAAAAAAAAAAAAAAAAAAAAAAAAAAAAAAAAAAAAAAAAAAAGCATCATACTATGTGGTCAAATTCACATAATGCATGATGAAAGTGCACCATACCATGTGGCACCGTGCATTGTGATTTACGGAACTACATGATTCTAATGTGCAAGGTGCACGCTGGAATTACACCGTACTAAAGTGCAAAGTACAAGGAGGTGAGAGAAAGCACTATACCAAGTTACATTATGCATAGAGGAATTGCACTGAATATGTGTACACAATGCTTATTGCAAGGTCGATGTTCAAAATATAAAGAGTGCAGAACTGTGCATAATGGAAATTCACTATACAAAGGTCCACCACCCTTTATGCATGGTGGAAGTGCATCATACTGAGGTCAAATTCACATAATGCATGATGAAAGTGCACCATACCATAGGGCACGGTGCATTGTGATTTGCTCGAACTACATGATTCTAATGTGCAAGGTGCATACCGGAAGTACACCATACTAAGGTGCAAAGTACAAGGAGGTGAGAGAGCAACTATACTGTGTTACATTATGCATAGTGGAATTGCGAAGACTAAGGCACACAAGCTTATTGCAAGGTCGATGTTCAAAATATAAAAAGTGGAATTGCACTAGACCAAGGCACACAATGCTTATTTCAAGGTCGATGTTCAAAATATAAAGAGTGCACTGTGCATAATGGAAACTCACTATACAAAGGTCCACTACCCTTTATGCATGGTGGAAGTGCATCATACTAGGGTCAAATTCACATAATGTATGATGAAAGTGCACCATACCATAGGCCACGGTGCATTGTGATTTGTCGATCTACATGATTCTAATGTGCAAGGTGCATACTGGAAGTACACCATACTAAGGTGCAAAGTACAAGGAGGTGCGAGAGCACCTATACTGGGTTACATGACACATAGTGGAACTGCACTAGATCAAGGCACACAATGCCTATTGCAAGATCGACGTTCAAAATATAAAGAGTGTACCGTGCATAGTAGAAATTCACTATACAAAGGTCCACTGCCCATTATGCATGGTGGAAGGGCATCATACTAGGGTCAAATTCACATAATGCATGATGAAAGTGCACCATACCATGAGGCACGGTGCATTGTGATTTCTGGAACTACATGATTCTAACGTGCAAGGTGCACACTGGAATTACACCATACTAAGGTGCAAAGTACAAGGAGGTGAGAGAGCACTATACCAAGTTACATTATGCATAGTGGAATCGCACTAGACCAAGGTACACAATGCTTATCGCAAGGTCGATGTTCAAAATATAAAGAGTGCACCGTGCATACTAGAAATTCACTATACAAAGGTCCATCGCCCATTATGCATGGTGGAAGGGCATCATACTAGGGTCAAATTCACATAATGCATGATGAAAGTGCACCATACCATGTGGCACTGTGCATTGTGATTTCGTGAACTACATGATTCTAATGTGCAAGATGCAATGTGGAATTACACCATACTAAGGTGCAAAGAACAAGGAGGTGAGAGAGCACTATACCAAGTTACATTACGCATGGTGGAATTGCACTAGACTAAGGCACACAATGCTTATTGCAAGGTCGATGTTCAAAATATAAAGAGTGCCCCGTGCATAATGGAAACTCACTATACAAAGGTCCACTGCCCTTTATGCATGGTGGAAGTGTATTATACTAGGGTCAAATTGACATAATGCATGATGAATGTGCACCATGCCATATGGCACGGTGCATTGTGATTTGTCAAACTACATGATTCTAATGTGCAAGGTGCATACTGGAAGTACACCATACTAAGGTGCAAAGTAGAAGGAGGTGAGGGAGCACTATACCAGGTTACATTATGCATAGTGGAATTGCACTAGACCAAGGCACACAATGCTTATTTCAAGGTCGATGTTCAAAATATAAAGAGTGCATCATGCATAATGGAAACTCACTATACAAAGGTCCACTAACCCTTTATGCATGGTGGAGGTGCATCATACTAGGGTCAAATTCACATAATGTATGATGAAAGTGCACCATACCATAGGCCACGGTGCATTGTGATTTGTCGAACTACATGATTCTAATGTGCAGGTACATGTGGAGTTACACCATACTAAGGTGCAAAGTACAAGGAGGGTGCGAGAGCACTATACCGTGTTACATTATGCATAGTGGAATTGCACTGGATTAAGGCACACAATGCTTATCGCAAGGTCGACGTTCAAAATATAAAGAGTGCACTTGCGTAATGGAAATTCACTATACAAAGGTCCACTGCCCATTATGCATGGTGGAAGGGCATCATACTGGGGTCAAATTCACATAATGCATGATGAAAGTGCACCATACCATAGGGCACGGTGCATTGTGATTTCTCGAACTACATGATTCTAATGTGCAAGGTGCATGGTGGAATTACACCATACTAAGGTGCAAAGTACAAGGAGGTGAGAGAGCACTATACCAAGTTACATTATGCATAGTGGAATTGCACTAGACTAAGGTACACAATGCTTATTGCAAGGTCGATGTTCAAAATATAAAGAGTGCACTGTGCATAGTAGAAATTCACTATACAAAGGTCCACTGCCCATTATGCATGGTGGAAGGGCATCATACTAGGGTCAAATTCACATAATGCATGATGAAAGTGCACCATACCATAGGGCACGGTGCATTGTGATTTCTGGAACTACATGATTCTAATGTGCAAGATGCACAGTGGAATTACACCATACTAAAGTGCAAAGTACAAGGAGGTGAGAGAGCACTATACCAAGTTACATTATGCATAGTGGAATTGCACTAGACTAAGGCACACAATGCTTATTGCAAGGTCGATGTTCAAAATATAAAGAGTGCCTTGTGCATAATGGAAACTCACTATACAAAGGTCCACTACCCATTATGCATGGTGGAAGTGCATCATACTAGGGTCAAATTCACATAATGCATGATGAAAGTGCACCATACCATAGGGCACGGTGCATTGTGATTTGTCGAACTACATGATTCTAATGTGCAAGGTGCACATTGGAAGTACACCATACTAAGGTGCAAAGTACAAGGAGGTGCGAGAGCACTATACCAAGTTACATTATGCATAGTGGAATTGCACTAGACCAAGGCACACAATGCTTATTTCAAGGTCGATGTTCAAAATATAAAGAGTGCACTGTGCATAATGGAAACTCACTATACAAAGGTCCACTACCCTTTATGCATGGTGGAAGTGCATCATACTAGGGTCAAATTCACATAATGTATGATGAAAGTGCACCATACCATAGGCCACGGTGCATTGTGATTTGTCGAACTACATGATTCTAATGTGCAAGGTGCATACTTGGAAGTACACCATACTAAGGTGCAAAGTACAAGGAGGTGCGAGAGCACTATACCAGGTTACATTATGCATAGTGGAATTGCACTAGATCAAGGCACACAATGCTTATTGCAAGGTCGACGTTCAAAATATAAAGAGTGCACTGTGCATAGTAGAAATTCACTATACAAAGGTCCACTGCCCATTATGCATGGTGGAAGGGCATCATACTAGGGTCAAATTCACATAATGCATGATGAAAGTGCACCATACCATAGGGCACGGTGCATTGTGATTTACCGAACTACATGATTCTAATGTGCAAGGTGCACAGTGGAATTACACCATACTAAGGTGCAAAGTACAAGGAGGTGAGAGAGCACTATACCAAGTTACATTATGCATAGTGGAATTGCACTAGACTAAGGTACACAATGCTTATTGCAAGGTCGATGTTCAAAATATAAAGAGTGCACTGTGCATAGTAGAAATTCACTATACAAAGGTCCACTGCCCATTATGCATGGTGGAAGGGCATCATACTAGGGTCAAATTCACATAATGCATGATGAAAGTGCACCATACCATAGGGCACGGTGCATTGTGATTTCTGGAACTACATGATTCTAATGTGCAAGATGCACAGTGGAATTACACCATACTAAAGTGCAAAGTACAAGGAGGTGAGAGAGCACTATACCAAGTTACATTATGCATAGTGGAATTGCACTAGACTAAGGCACACAATGCTTATTGCAAGGTCGATGTTCAAAATATAAAGAGTGCACTGTGCATAATGGAAACTCACTATACAAAGGTCCACTGCCCTTTATGCATGGTGGAAGTGCATCATACTAGGGTCAAATTCACATAATGTATGATGAAAGTGCACCATACCATAGGCCACGGTGCATTGTGATTTGTCGAACTACATGATTCTAATGTGCAAGGTGCATACTGGAAGTACACCATACTAAGGTGCAAAGTACAAGGAGGTGCGAGAGCACTATACCAGGTTACATTATGCATAGTGGAATTGCACTAGACCAAGGCACACAATGCTTATTTCAAGGTCGATGTTCAAAATATAAAGAGTGCACTGTGCATAATGGAAACTCACTATACAAAGGTCCACTACCCTTTATGCATGGTGGAAGTGCATCATACTAGGGTCAAATTCACATAATGTATGATGAAAGTGCACCATACCATAGGCCACGGTGCATTGTGATTTGTCGAACTACATGATTCTAATGTGCAAGGTGCATACTGGAAGTACACCATACTAAGGTGCAAAGTACAAGGAGGTGCGAGAGCACTATACCAGGTTACATTATGCATAGTGGAATTGCACTAGATCAAGGCACACAATGCTTATTGCAAGGTCGACGTTCAAAATATAAAGAGTGCACTGTGCATAGTAGAAATTCACTATACAAAGGTCCACTGCCCATTATGCATGGTGGAAGGGCATCATACTAGGGTCAAATTCACATAATGCATGATGAAAGTGCACCATACCATAGGGCACGGTGCATTGTGATTTACGGAACTACATGATTCTAATGTGCAAGGTGCACAGTGGAATTACACCATACTAAGGTGCAAAGTACAAGGAGGTGAGAGAGCACTATACCAAGTTACATTATGCATAGTGGAATTGCACTAGACTAAGGTACACAATGCTTATTGCAAGGTCGATGTTCAAAATATAAAGAGTGCAACGTGCATAGTAGAAATTCACTATACAAAGGTCCACTGCCCATTATGCATGGTGGAAGGGCATCATACTAGGGTCAAATTCACATAATGCATGATGAAAGTGCACCATACCATAGGGCACGGTGCATTGTGATTTACGGAACTACATGATTCTAATGTGCAAGATGCACAGTGGAATTACACCATACTAAAGTGCAAAGTACAAGGAGGTGAGAGAGCACTATACCAAGTTACATTATGCATAGTGGAATTGCACTAGACTAAGGCACACAATGCTTATTGCAAGGTCGATGTTCAAAATATAAAGAGTGCAATCGTGCATAATGGAAACTCACTATACAAAGGTCCACTACCCTTTATGCATGGTGGAAGGGCATCATACTAGGGTCAAATTCACATAATGTATGATGAAAGTGCACCATACCATAGGCCACGGTGCATTGTGATTTGTCGAACTACATGATTCTAATGTGCAAGGTGCATGCTGGAATTACACCATACTAAGGTGCAAAGTACAAGGAGGTGAGAGAGCACTATACCAAGTTACATTATGCATAGTGGAATTGCACTAGACTAAGGCACACAATGCTTATTTCAAGGTCGATGTTCAAAATATAAAGAGTGCACTGTGCATAATGGAAACTCACTATACAAAGGTCCACTACCCTTTATGCATGGTGGAAGTGCATCATACTAGGGTCAAATTCACATAATGTATGATGAAAGTGCACCATACCATAGGCCACGGTGCATTGTGATTTGTCGAACTACATGATTCTAATGTGCAAGGTGCATACTGGAAGTACACCATACTAAGGTGCAAAGTACAAGGAGGTGCGAGAGCACTATACCGGAAGTTACATTATGCATAGTGGAATTGCACTAGATCAAGGCACACAATGCTTATTGCAAGGTCGACGTTCAAAATATAAAGAGTGCATTGTGCATAGTAGAAATTCACTATACAAAGGTCCACTGCCCATTATGCATGGTGGAAGGGCATCATACTAGGGTCAAATTCACATAATGCATGATGAAAGTGCACCATACCATAGGGCACGGTGCATTGTGATTTCTCGGAACTACATGATTCTAATGTGCAAGGTGCACAGTGGAATTACACCATACTAAGGTGCAAAGTACAAGGAGGTGAGAGAGCACTATACCAAGTTACATTATGCATAGTGGAATTGCACTAGACTAAGGCACACAATGCTTATTGCAAGGTCGATGTTCAAAATATAAAGAGTGCATTGTGCATAATGGAAACTCACTATACAAAGGTCCACTGCCCTTTATGCATGGTGGAAGTGCATCATACTAGGGTCAAATTCACATAATCCATGATGAAAGTGCACCATACCATAGGGCACGGTGTATTGTGATTTCTGGAACTACATGATTCTAATGTGCAAGGTGCATAGTGGAATTACACCATACTAAGGTGCAAAGTACAAGGAGGTGAGACAGCACTATACCAAGTTACATTATGCATAGTGGAATTGCACTAGACTAAGGTACACAATGCTTATTGCAAGGTCGATGTTCAAAATATAAAGAGTGCACCGTGCATAGTAGAAATTCACTATACAAAGGTCCACTGCCCATTATGCATGGTGGAAGGGCATCATACTAGGGTCAAATTCACATAATGCATGATGAAAGTGCACCATACCATAGGGCACGGTGCATTGTGATTTACGGAACTACATGATTCTAATGTGCAAGATGCACGGTGGAATTACACCATACTAAAGTGCAAAGTACAAGGAGGTGAGAGAGCACTATACCAAGTTACATTATGCATAGTGGAATTGCACTAGACTAAGGCACACAATGCTTATTGCAAGGTCGATGTTCAAAATATAAAGAGTGCACTTGTGCATAATGGAAACTCACTATACAAAGGTCCACTACCCTTTATGCATGGTGGAAGTGCATCATACTAGGGTCAAATTCACATAATGTATGATGAAAGTGCACCATACCATAGGCCACGGTGCATTGTGATTTGTCGAACTACATGATTCTAATGTGCAAGGTGCATACCGGAAGTACACCATACTAAGGTGCAAAGTACAAGGAGGTGCGAGAGCACTATACCAGGTTACATTATGCATAGTGGAATTGCACTAGACCAAGGCACACAATGCTTATTTCAAGGTCGATGTTCAAAATATAAAGAGTGCAACTTGTGCATAATGGAAACTCACTATACAAAGGTCCACTACCCTTTATGCATGGTGGAAGTGCATCATACTAGGGTCAAATTCACATAATGTATGATGAAAGTGCACCATACCATAGGCCACGGTGCATTGTGATTTGTCGAACTACATGATTCTAATGTGCAAGGTGCATACTGGAAGTACACCATACTAAGGTGCAAAGTACAAGGAGGTGCGAGAGCACTATACCAGGTTACATTATGCATAGTGGAATTGCACTAGATCAAGGCACACAATGCTTATTGCAAGGTCGACGTTCAAAATATAAAGAGTGCACTGGTGCATAGTAGAAATTCACTATACAAAGGTCCACCGCCCATTATGCATGGTGGAAGGGCATCATACTAGGGTCAAATTCACATAATGCATGATGAAAGTGCACCATACCATAGGGCACGGTGCATTGTGATTTCTGGAACTACATGATTCTAATGTGCAAGGTGCACAGTGGAATTACACCATACTAAGGTGCAAAGTACAAGGAGGTGAGAGAGTACTATACCAAGTTACATTATGCATAGTGGAATTGCACTAGACTAAGGTACACAATGCTTATTGCAAGGTCGATGTTCAAAATATAAAGAGTGCACTTTGTGCATAGTAGAAATTCACTATACAAAGGTCCACTGCCCATTATGCATGGTGGAAGGGCATCATACTAGGGTCAAATTCACATAATGCATGATGAAAGTGCACCATACCATAGGGCACGGTGCATTGTGATTTACGGAACTACATGATTCTAATGTGCAAGATGCACGGTGGAATTACACCATACTAAAGTGCAAAGTACAAGGAGGTGAGAGAGCACTATACCAAGTTACATTATGCATAGTGGAATTGCACTAGACTAAGGCACACAATGCTTATTGCAAGGTCGATGTTCAAAATATAAAGAGTGCACTGTGCATAATGGAAACTCACTATACAAAGGTCCATTACCCTTTATGCATGGTGGAAGTGCATCATACTAGGGTCAAATTCACATAATGTATGATGAAAGTGCACCATACCATAGGCCACGGTGCATTGTGATTTGTCGAACTACATGATTCTAATGTGCAAGGTGCATACTGGAAGTACACCATACTAAGGTGCAAAGTACAAGGAGGTGCGAGAGCACTATACCGAAGTTACATTATGCATAGTGGAATTGCACTAGATCAAGGCACACAATGCTTATTGCAAGGTCGACGTTCAAAATATAAAGAGTGCACTGTGCATAGTGGAAATTCACTATACAAAGGTCCACTACCCATTATGCATGGTGGAAGGGCATCATACTAGGGTCAAATTCACATAATGCATGATGAAAGTGCACCATACCATAGGGCACGGTGCATTGTGATTTGTCGAACTACATGATTCTAATGTGCAAGGTGCACAGTGGAATTACACCATACTAAGGTGCAAAGTACAAGGAGGTGAGAGAGCACTATACCAAGTTACATTATGCATAGTGGAATTGCACTAGACTAAGGCACACAATGCTTATTGCAAGGTCGATGTTCAAAATATAAAGAGTGCACTTGTGCATAATGGAAACTCACTATACAAAGGTCCACTTTATGCATGGTGGAAGTGCATCATACTAGGGTCAAATTCACATAATGCATGATGAAAGTGCACCATACCATAGGGCACGGTGCATTGTGATTTGTCGGAACTACATGATTCTAATGTGCAAGGTGCATGTGGAATTACACCATACTAAGGTGCAAAGTACAAGGAGGTGAGAGAGCACTATACCAAGTTACATTATGCATAGTGGAATTGCACTAGACTAAGGTACACAATGCTTATTGCAAGGTCGATGTTCAAAATATAAAGAGTGCACTTGTGCATAGTGGAAATTCACTATACAAAGGTCCACCGCCCATTATGCATGGTGGAAGGGCATCATACTAGGGTCAAATTCACATAATGCATGATGAAAGTGCACCATACCATAGGGCACGGTGCATTGTGATTTACGGAACTACATGATTCTAATGTGCAAGGTGCACGGTGGAATTACACCATACTAAGGTGCAAAGTACAAGGAGGTGAGAGAGCACTATACCAAGTTACATTATGCATAGTGGAATTGCACTAGACTAAGGCACACAATGCTTATTGCAAGGTCGATGTTCAAAATATAAAGAGTGCACTTGTGCATAATGGAAACTCACTATACAAAGGTCCACTACCCTTTATGCATGGTGGAAGTGCATCATACTAGGGTCAAATTCACATAATGCATGATGAAAGTGCACCATACCATAGGCCACGGTGCATTGTGATTTGTCGAACTACATGATTCTAATGTGCAAGGTGCATGCGGGAAGTACACCATACTAAGGTGCAAAGTACAAGGAGGTGAGAGAGCACTATACCAAGTTACATTATGCATAGTGGAATTGCACTAGACCAAGGCACACAATGCTTATTTCAAGGTCGATGTTCAAAATATAAAGAGTGCACTGTGCATAATGGAAACTCACTATACAAAGGTCCACTACCCTTTATGCATGGTGGAAGTGCATCATACTAGGGTCAAATTCACATAATGCATGATGAAAGTGCACCATACCATAGGGCACGGTGCATTGTGATTTCTGGAACTACATGATTCTAATGTGCAAGGTGCATAGTGGAATTACACCATACTAAGGTGCAAAGTACAAGGAGGTGAGAGAGCACTATACCAAGTTACATTATGCATAGTGGAATTGCACTAGACTAAGGCACACAATGCTTATTGCAAGGTCGATGTTCAAAATATAAAGAGTGCACTGTGCATAATGGAAACTCACTATACAAAGGTCCACTACCCTTTATGCATGGTGGAAGTGCATCATACTAGGGTCAAATTCACATAATGCATGATGAAAGTGCACCATACCACAGGCCACGGTGCATTGTGATTTGTCGAACTACATGATTCTAATGTGCAAGGTGCATACTGGAAGTACACCATACTAAGGTGCAAAGTACAAGGAGGTGAGAGAGCACTATACCAAGTTACATTATGCATAGTGGAATTGCACTAGACCAAGGCACACAATGCTTATTGCAAGGTCGACGTTCAAAATATAAAGAGTGCACTTGTGCATAGTGGAAATTCACTATACAAAGGTCCACTTGCCCATTATGCATGGTGGAAGGGCATCATACTAGGGTCAAATTCACATAATGCATGATGAAAGTGCACCATACCATAGGGCACGGTGCATTGTGATTTACGGAACTACATGATTCTAATGTGCAAGGTGCACGGTGGAATTACACCATACTAAGGTGCAAAGTACAAGGAGGTGAGAGAGCACTATACCAAGTTACATTATGCATAGTGGAATTGCACTAGACTAAGGCACACAATGCTTATTGCAAGGTCGATGTTCAAAATATAAAGAGTGCACTGTGCATAATGGAAACTCACTATACAAAGGTCCACTACCCTTTATGCATGGTGGAAGTGCATCATACTAGGGTCAAATTCACATAATGCATGATGAAAGTGCACCATACCACAGGCCACGGTGCATTGTGATTTGTCGAACTACATGATTCTAATGTGCAAGGTGCATACTGGAAGTACACCATACTAAGGTGCAAAGTACAAGGAGGTGAGAGAGCACTATACCAGGTTACATTATGCATAGTGGAATTGCACTAGACCAAGGCACACAATGCTTATTGCAAGGTCGACGTTCAAAATATAAAGAGTGCAACGTGCATAGTGGAAATTCACTATACAAAGGTCCACTGCCCATTATGCATGGTGGAAGGGCATCATACTAGGGTCAAATTCACATAATGCATGATGAAAGTGCACCATACCATAGGGCACGGTGCATTGTGATTTATCGAACTACATGATTCTAATGTGCAAGGTGCACGGTGGAATTACACCATACTAAGGTGCAAAGTACAAGGAGGTGAGAGAGCACTATACCAAGTTACATTATGCATAGTGGAATTGCACTAGACTAAGGCACACAATGCTTATTGCAAGGTCGATGTTCAAAATATAAAGAGTGCACTTGTGCATAATGGAAACTCACTATACAAAGGTCCACTGCCCATTATGCATGGTGGAAGTGCATCATACTAGGGTCAAATTCACATAATGCATGATGAAAGTGCACCATACCATAGGGCACGGTGCATTGTGATTTACGGAACTACATGATTCTAATGTGCAAGGTGCACAGTGGAATTACACCATACTAAGGTGCAAAGTACAAGGAGGTGAGAGAGCACTATACCAAGTTACATTATGCATAGTGGAATTGCACTAGACTAAGGCACACAATGCTTATTGCAAGGTCGATGTTCAAAATATAAAGAGTGCACTGTGCATAATGGAAACTCACTATACAAAGGTCCACTACCCTTTATGCATGGTGGAAGTGCATCATACTAGGGTCAAATTCACATAATGCATGATGAAAGTGCACCATACCATAGGGCACGGTGCATTGTGATTTGTCGAACTACATGATTCTAATGTGCAAGGTGCATACTGGAAGTACACCATACTAAGGTGCAAAGTACAAGGAGGTGAGAGAGCACTATACCGAGTTACATTATGCATAGTGGAATTGCACTAGACCAAGGCACACAATGCTTATTGCAAGGTCGACGTTCAAAATATAAAGAGTGCACTGTGCATAGTGGAAATTCACTATACAAAGGTCCACTGCCCATTATGCATGGTGGAAGGGCATCATACTAGGGTCAAATTCACATAATGCATGATGAAAGTGCACCATACCATAGGGCACGGTGCATTGTGATTTGTCGAACTACATGATTCTAATGTGCAAGGTGCACAGTGGAATTACACCATACTAAGGTGCAAAGTACAAGGAGGTGAGAGAGCACTATACCAAGTTACATTATGCATAGTGGAATTGCACTAGACTAAGGCACACAATGCTTATTGCAAGGTCGATGTTCAAAATATAAAGAGTGCACCGTGCATAATGGAAACTCACTATACAAAGGTCCACTACCCTTTATGCATGGTGGAAGTGCATCATACTAGGGTCAAATTCACATAATGCATGATGAAAGTGCACCATACCATAGGCCACGGTGCATTGTGATTTGTCGAACTACATGATTCTAATGTGCAAGGTGCATACGGAAGTACACCATACTAAGGTGCAAAGTACAAGGAGGTGAGAGAGCACTATACCGGGTTACATTATGCATAGTGGAATTGCACTAGACCAAGGCACACAATGCTTATTGCAAGGTCGACGTTCAAAATATAAAGAGTGCAATCGTGCATAGTGGAAATTCACTATACAAAGGTCCACTGCCCATTATGCATGGTGGAAGGGCATCATACTAGGGTCAAATTCACATAATGCATGATGAAAGTGCACCATACCATAGGGCACGGTGCATTGTGATTTACGGAACTACATGATTCTAATGTGCAAGGTGCACGGTGGAATTACACCATACTAAGGTGCAAAGTACAAGGAGGTGAGAGAGCACTATACCAAGTTACATTATGCATAGTGGAATTGCACTAGACTAAGGCACACAATGCTTATTGCAAGGTCGATGTTCAAAATATAAAGAGTGCACTGTGCATAATGGAAACTCACTATACAAAGGTCCACTGCCCATTATGCATGGTGGAAGTGCATCATACTAGGGTCAAATTCACATAATGCATGATGAAAGTGCACCATACCATAGGGCACGGTGCATTGTGATTTCGGAACTACATGATTCTAATGTGCAAGGTGCACAGTGGAATTACACCATACTAAGGTGCAAAGTACAAGGAGGTGAGAGAGCACTATACCAAGTTACATTATGCATAGTGGAATTGCACTAGACTAAGGCACACAATGCTTATTGCAAGGTCGATGTTCAAAATATAAAGAGTGCACTTGTGCATAATGGAAACTCACTATACAAAGGTCCACTACCCTTTATGCATGGTGGAAGTGCATCATACTAGGGTCAAATTCACATAATGCATGATGAAAGTGCACCATACCATAGGGCCACGGTGCATTGTGATTTGTCGAACTACATGATTCTAATGTGCAAGGTGCATACTGGAAGTACACCATACTAAGGTGCAAAGTACAAGGAGGTGAGAGAGCACTATACCAGGTTACATTATGCATAGTGGAATTGCACTAGACCAAGGCACACAATGCTTATTGCAAGGTCGACGTTCAAAATATAAAGAGTGCACTATGCATAGTGGAAATTCACTATACAAAGGTCCACTGCCCATTATGCATGGTGGAAGGGCATCATACTAGGGTCAAATTCACATAATGCATGATGAAAGTGCACCATACCATAGGGCACGGTGCATTGTGATTTACGGAACTACATGATTCTAATGTGCAAGGTGCACGGTGGAATTACACCATACTAAGGTGCAAAGTACAAGGAGGTGAGAGAGCACTATACCAAGTTACATTATGCATAGTGGAATTGCACTAGACTAAGGCACACAATGCTTATTGCAAGGTCGATGTTCAAAATATAAAGAGTGCACTGTGCATAATGGAAACTCACTATACAAAGGTCCACTGCCCTTTATGCATGGTGGAAGTGCATCATACTAGGGTCAAATTCACATAATGCATGATGAAAGTGCACCATACCACAGGGCACGGTGCATTGTGATTTGTCGAACTACATGATTCTAATGTGCAAGGTGCATAGTGGAAGTACACCATACTAAGGTGCAAAGTACAAGGAGGTGAGAGAGCACTATACCAAGTTACATTATGCATAGTGGAATTGCACTAGACCAAGGCACACAATGCTTATTGCAAGGTCGACGTTCAAAATATAAAGAGTGCACTGTGCATAGTGGAAATTCACTATACAAAGGTCCACTGCCCATTATGCATGGTGGAAGGGCATCATACTAGGGTCAAATTCACATAATGCATGATGAAAGTGCACCATACCATAGGGCACGGTGCATTGTGATTTACGGAACTACATGATTCTAATGTGCAAGGTGCACGGTGGAATTACACCATACTAAGGTGCAAAGTACAAGGAGGTGAGAGAGCACTATACCAAGTTACATTATGCATAGTGGAATTGCACTAGACTAAGGCACACAATGCTTATTGCAAGGTCGATGTTCAAAATATAAAGAGTGCACTTGTGCATAATGGAAACTCACTATACAAAGGTCCACTCCCTTTATGCATGGTGGAAGTGCATCATACTAGGGTCAAATTCACATAATGCATGATGAAAGTGCACCATACCATAGGGCACGGTGCATTGTGATTTGTCGAACTACATGATTCTAATGTGCAAGGTGCATAGTGGAATTACACCATACTAAGGTGCAAAGTACAAGGAGGTGAGAGAGCACTATACCAAGTTACATTATGCATAGTGGAATTGCACTAGACTAAGGCACACAATGCTTATTGCAAGGTCGATGTTCAAAATATAAAGAGTGCACTGTGCATAATGGAAACTCACTATACAAAGGTCCACTACCCTTTATGCATGGTGGAAGTGCATCATACTAGGGTCAAATTCACATAATGCATGATGAAAGTGCACCATACCATAGGGCCACGGTGCATTGTGATTTGTCGAACTACATGATTCTAATGTGCAAGGTGCATACTGGAAGTACACCATACTAAGGTGCAAAGTACAAGGAGGTGAGAGAGCACTATACCAAGTTACATTATGCATAGTGGAATTGCACTAGACCAAGGCACACAATGCTTATTGCAAGGTCGACGTTCAAAATATAAAGAGTGCACTGTGCATAGTGGAAATTCACTATACAAAGGTCCACTTGCCCATTATGCATGGTGGAAGGGCATCATACTAGGGTCAAATTCACATAATGCATGATGAAAGTGCACCATACCATAGGGCACGGTGCATTGTGATTTCGGAACTACATGATTCTAATGTGCAAGGTGCACAGTGGAATTACACCATACTAAGGTGCAAAGTACAAGGAGGTGAGAGAGCACTATACCAAGTTACATTATGCATAGTGGAATTGCACTAGACTAAGGCACACAATGCTTATTGCAAGGTCGATGTTCAAAATATAAAGAGTGCACTTGTGCATAATGGAAACTCACTATACAAAGGTCCACTGCCCTTTATGCATGGTGGAAGTGCATCATACTAGGGTCAAATTCACATAATGCATGATGAAAGTGCACCATACCATAGGGCACGGTGCATTGTGATTTACGGAACTACATGATTCTAATGTGCAAGGTGCACAGTGGAATTACACCATACTAAGGTGCAAAGTACAAGGAGGTGAGAGAGCACTATACCAAGTTACATTATGCATAGTGGAATTGCACTAGACTAAGGCACACAATGCTTATTGCAAGGTCGATGTTCAAAATATAAAGAGTGCACTATGCATAATGGAAACTCACTATACAAAGGTCCACTACCCTTTATGCATGGTGGAAGTGCATCATACTAGGGTCAAATTCACATAATGCATGATGAAAGTGCACCATACCACAGAGCCACGGTGCATTGTGATTTGTCGAACTACATGATTCTAATGTGCAAGGTGCATACTGGAAGTACACCATACTAAGGTGCAAAGTACAAGGAGGTGAGAGAGCACTATACCGGGTTACATTATGCATAGTGGAATTGCACTAGACCAAGGCACACAATGCTTATTGCAAGGTCGACGTTCAAAATATAAAGAGTGCACTGTGCATAGTGGAAATTCACTATACAAAGGTCCACTTGCCCATTATGCATGGTGGAAGGGCATCATACTAGGGTCAAATTCACATAATGCATGATGAAAGTGCACCATACCATAGGGCACGGTGCATTGTGATTTCTGGAACTACATGATTCTAATGTGCAAGGTGCACAGTGGAATTACACCATACTAAGGTGCAAAGTACAAGGAGGTGAGAGAGCACTATACCAAGTTACATTATGCATAGTGGAATTGCACTAGACTAAGGCACACAATGCTTATTGCAAGGTCGATGTTCAAAATATAAAGAGTGCACTTGTGCATAATGGAAACTCACTATACAAAGGTCCACTACCCTTTATGCATGGTGGAAGTGCATCATACTAGGGTCAAATTCACATAATGCATGATGAAAGTGCACCATACCACAGGGCCACGGTGCATTGTGATTTGTCGAACTACATGATTCTAATGTGCAAGGTGCATACTGGAAGTACACCATACTAAGGTGCAAAGTACAAGGAGGTGAGAGAGCACTATACCAAGTTACATTATGCATAGTGGAATTGCACTAGACCAAGGCACACAATGCTTATTGCAAGGTCGACGTTCAAAATATAAAGAGTGCACTTGTCATAGTGGAAATTCACTATACAAAGGTCCACTTGCCCATTATGCATGGTGGAAGGGCATCATACTAGGGTCAAATTCACATAATGCATGATGAAAGTGCACCATACCATAGGGCACGGTGCATTGTGATTTACGAACTACATGATTCTAATGTGCAAGGTGCACGGTGGAATTACACCATACTAAGGTGCAAAGTACAAGGAGGTGAGAGAGCACTATACCAAGTTACATTATGCATAGTGGAATTGCACTAGACTAAGGCACACAATGCTTATTGCAAGGTCGATGTTCAAAATATAAAGAGTGCACTGTGCATAATGGAAACTCACTATACAAAGGTCCACTGCCCTTTATGCATGGTGGAAGTGCATCATACTAGGGTCAAATTCACATAATGCATGATGAAAGTGCACCATACCACAGGGCACGGTGCATTGTGATTTGTCGAACTACATGATTCTAATGTGCAAGGTGCATACTGGAAGTACACCATACTAAGGTGCAAAGTACAAGGAGGTGAGAGAGCACTATACCGGGTTACATTATGCATAGTGGAATTGCACTAGACCAAGGCACACAATGCTTATTGCAAGGTCGACGTTCAAAATATAAAGAGTGCACTTGTGCATAGTGGAAATTCACTATACAAAGGTCCACTTGCCCATTATGCATGGTGGAAGGGCATCATACTAGGGTCAAATTCACATAATGCATGATGAAAGTGCACCATACCATAGGGCACGGTGCATTGTGATTTACGGAACTACATGATTCTAATGTGCAAGGTGCACGGTGGAATTACACCATACTAAGGTGCAAAGTACAAGGAGGTGAGAGAGCACTATACCAAGTTACATTATGCATAGTGGAATTGCACTAGACTAAGGCACACAATGCTTATTGCAAGGTCGATGTTCAAAATATAAAGAGTGCACTTGTGCATAATGGAAACTCACTATACAAAGGTCCACTGCCCTTTATGCATGGTGGAAGTGCATCATACTAGGGTCAAATTCACATAATGCATGATGAAAGTGCACCATACCACAGGCCACGGTGCATTGTGATTTGTCGAACTACATGATTCTAATGTGCAAGGTGCATACTGGAAGTACACCATACTAAGGTGCAAAGTACAAGGAGGTGAGAGAGCACTATACCAGGTTACATTATGCATAGTGGAATTGCACTAGACCAAGGCACACAATGCTTATTGCAAGGTCGACGTTCAAAATATAAAGAGTGCACTTGTGCATAGTGGAAATTCACTATACAAAGGTCCACTGCCCATTATGCATGGTGGAAGGGCATCATACTAGGGTCAAATTCACATAATGCATGATGAAAGTGCACCATACCATAGGGCACGGTGCATTGTGATTTACGGAACTACATGATTCTAATGTGCAAGGTGCACAGTGGAATTACACCATACTAAGGTGCAAAGTACAAGGAGGTGAGAGAGCACTATACCAAGTTACATTATGCATAGTGGAATTGCACTAGACTAAGGCACACAATGCTTATTGCAAGGTCGATGTTCAAAATATAAAGAGTGCACCGTGCATAATGGAAACTCACTATACAAAGGTCCACTACCCTTTATGCATGGTGGAAGTGCATCATACTAGGGTCAAATTCACATAATGCATGATGAAAGTGCACCATACCACGAGGCCACGGTGCATTGTGATTTGTCGAACTACATGATTCTAATGTGCAAGGTGCATACTGGAAGTATACCATACTAAGGTGCAAAGTACAAGGAGGTGAGAGAGCACTATACCGAGTTACATTATGCATAGTGGAATTGCACTAGACCAAGGCACACAATGCTTATTGCAAGGTCGACGTTCAAAATATAAAGAGTGCACTGTGCATAGTGGAAATTCACTATACAAAGGTCCACTGCCCATTATGCATGGTGGAAGGGCATCATACTAGGGTCAAATTCACATAATGCATGATGAAAGTGCACCATACCATAGGGCACGGTGCATTGTGATTTACGGAACTACATGATTCTAATGTGCAAGGTGCACGGTGGAATTACACCATACTAAGGTGCAAAGTACAAGGAGGTGAGAGAGCACTATACCAAGTTACATTATGCATAGTGGAATTGCACTAGACTAAGGCACACAATGCTTATTGCAAGGTCGATGTTCAAAATATAAAGAGTGCACTTGTGCATAATGGAAACTCACTATACAAAGGTCCACTACCCTTTATGCATGGTGGAAGTGCATCATACTAGGGTCAAATTCACATAATGCATGATGAAAGTGCACCATACCACGGGCCACGGTGCATTGTGATTTGTCGAACTACATGATTCTAATGTGCAAGGTGCATACTGGAAGTACACCATACTAAGGTGCAAAGTACAAGGAGGTGAGAGAGCACTATACCGGGTTACATTATGCATAGTGGAATTGCACTAGACCAAGGCACACAATGCTTATTGCAAGGTCGACGTTCAAAATATAAAGAGTGCAATGTGCATAGTGGAAATTCACTATACAAAGGTCCACTGCCCATTATGCATGGTGGAAGGGCATCATACTAGGGTCAAATTCACATAATGCATGATGAAAGTGCACCATACCATAGGGCACGGTGCATTGTGATTTACGGGAACTACATGATTCTAATGTGCAAGGTGCACGGTGGAATTACACCATACTAAGGTGCAAAGTACAAGGAGGTGAGAGAGCACTATACCAAGTTACATTATGCATAGTGGAATTGCACTAGACTAAGGCACACAATGCTTATTGCAAGGTCGATGTTCAAAATATAAAGAGTGCACTTGTGCATAATGGAAACTCACTATACAAAGGTCCACTTTGCCCTTTATGCATGGTGGAAGTGCATCATACTAGGGTCAAATTCACATAATGCATGATGAAAGTGCACCATACCACAGGGCACGGTGCATTGTGATTTGTCGAACTACATGATTCTAATGTGCAAGGTGCATACTGGAAGTATACCATACTAAGGTGCAAAGTACAAGGAGGTGAGAGAGCACTATACCGAGTTACATTATGCATAGTGGAATTGCACTAAACCAAGGCACACAATACTTATTGCAAGGTCGACGTTCAAAATATAAAGAGTGCACTATGCATAGTGGAAATTCACTATACAAAGGTCCACTTGCCCATTATGCATGGTGGAAGGGCATCATACTAGGGTCAAATTCACATAATGCATGATGAAAGTGCACCATACCATAGGGCACGGTGCATTGTGATTTACGGAACTACATGATTCTAATGTGCAAGGTGCACAGTGGAATTACACCATACTAAGGTGCAAAGTACAAGGAGGTGAGAGAGCACTATACCAAGTTACATTATGCATAGTGGAATTGCACTAGACTAAGGCACACAATGCTTATTGCAAGGTCGATGTTCAAAATATAAAGAGTGCACTTGTGCATAATGGAAACTCACTATACAAAGGTCCACTACCCTTTATGCATGGTGGAAGTGCATCATACTAGGGTCAAATTCACATAATGCATGATGAAAGTGCACCATACCACAGGGCCACGGTGCATTGTGATTTGTCGAACTACATGATTCTAATGTGCAAGGTGCATACTGGAAGTATACCATACTAAGGTGCAAAGTACAAGGAGGTGAGAGAGCACTATACCAAGTAACATTATGCATAGTGGAATTGCACTAGACCAAGGCACACAATACTTATTGCAAGGTCGACGTTCAAAATATAAAGAGTGCAATGTGCATAGTGGAAATTCACTATACAAAGGTCCACCGCCCATTATGCATGGTGGAAGGGCATCATACTAGGGTCAAATTCACATAATGCATGATGAAAGTGCACCATACCATAGGGCACGGTGCATTGTGATTTACGGAACTACATGATTCTAATGTGCAAGGTGCACGGTGGAATTACACCATACTAAGGTGCAAAGTACAAGGAGGTGAGAGAGCACTATACCAAGTTACATTATGCATAGTGGAATTGCACTAGACTAAGGCACACAATGCTTATTGCAAGGTCGATGTTCAAAATATAAAGAGTGCACTTGTGCATAATGGAAACTCACTATACAAAGGTCCACTGCCCTTTATGCATGGTGGAAGTGCATCATACTAGGGTCAAATTCACATAATGCATGATGAAAGTGCACCATACCACAGGGCACGGTGCATTGTGATTTGTCGGAACTACATGATTCTAATGTGCAAGGTGCATAGTGGAAGTACACCATACTAAGGTGCAAAGTACAAGGAGGTGAGAGAGCACTATACCAAGTTACATTATGCATAGTGGAATTGCACTAGACCAAGGCACACAATGCTTATTGCAAGGTCGACGTTCAAAATATAAAGAGTGCAACGTGCATAGTGGAAACTCACTATACAAAGGTCCACTGCCCATTATGCATGGTGGAAGGGCATCATACTAGGGTCAAATTCACATAATGCATGATGAAAGTGCACCATACCATAGGGCACGGTGCATTGTGATTTATGGAACTACATGATTCTAATGTGCAAGGTGCACGGTGGAATTACACCATACTAAGGTGCAAAGTACAAGGAGGTGAGAGAGCACTATACCAAGTTACATTATGCATAGTGGAATTGCACTAGACTAAGGCACACAATGCTTATTGCAAGGTCGATGTTCAAAATATAAAGAGTGCACTTGTGCATAATGGAAACTCACTATACAAAGGTCCACTACCCTTTATGCATGGTGGAAGTGCATCATACTAGGGTCAAATTCACATAATGCATGATGAAAGTGCACCATACCACAGGCCACGGTGCATTGTGATTTGTCGAACTACATGATTCTAATGTGCAAGGTGCATACTGGAAGTATACCATACTAAGGTGCAAAGTACAAGGAGGTGAGAGAGCACTATACCAGGTTACATTATGCATAGTGGAATTGCACTAAACCAAGGCACACAATACTTATTGCAAGGTCGACATTCAAAATATAAAGAGTGCACTGTGCATAGTGGAAATTCACTATACAAAGGTCCACTGCCCATTATGCATGGTGGAAGGGCATCATACTAGGGTCAAATTCACATAATGCATGATGAAAGTGCACCATACCATAGGGCACGGTGCATTGTGATTTACGGAACTACATGATTCTAATGTGCAAGGTGAACGGTGGAATTACACCATACTAAGGTGCAAAGTACAAGGAGGTGAGAGAGCACTATACCAAGTTACATTATGCATAGTGGAATTGCACTAGACTAAGGCACACAATGCTTATTGCAAGGTCGATGTTCAAAATATAAAGAGTGCACTTGTGCATAATGGAAACTCACTATACAAAGGTCCACTGCCCTTTATGCATGGTGGAAGTGCATCATACTAGGGTCAAATTCACATAATGCATGATGAAAGTGCACCATACCACGGGCCACGGTGCATTGTGATTTGTCGAACTACATGATTCTAATGTGCAAGGTGCATACCGGAAGTATACCATACTAAGGTGCAAAGTACAAGGAGGTGAGAGAGCACTATACCAGGTTACATTATGCATAGTGGAATTGCACTAGACCAAGGCACACAATACTTATTGCAAGGTCGACGTTCAAAATATAAAGAGTGCACTGTGCATAGTGGAAATTCACTATACAAAGGTCCACTGCCCATTATGCATGGTGGAAGGGCATCATACTAGGGTCAAATTCACATAATGCATGATGAAAGTGCACCATACCATAGGGCACGGTGCATTGTGATTTGTGGAACTACATGATTCTAATGTGCAAGGTGCACAGTGGAATTACACCATACTAAGGTGCAAAGTACAAGGAGGTGAGAGAGCACTATACCAAGTTACATTATGCATAGTGGAATTGCACTAGACTAAGGCACACAATGCTTATTGCAAGGTCGATGTTCAAAATATAAAGAGTGCAACGTGCATAATGGAAACTCACTATACAAAGGTCCACTGCCCATTATGCATGGTGGAAGTGCATCATACTAGGGTCAAATTCACATAATGCATGATGAAAGTGCACCATACCATAGGGCACGGTGCATTGTGATTTATCGAACTACATGATTCTAATGTGCAAGGTGCACGGTGGAATTACACCATACTAAGGTGCAAAGTACAAGGAGGTGAGAGAGCACTATACCAAGTTACATTATGCATAGTGGAATTGCACTAGACTAAGGCACACAATGCTTATTGCAAGGTCGATGTTCAAAATATAAAGAGTGCACTGTGCATAATGGAAACTCACTATACAAAGGTCCACTACCCTTTATGCATGGTGGAAGTGCATCATACTAGGGTCAAATTCACATAATGCATGATGAAAGTGCACCATACCACAGGCCACGGTGCATTGTGATTTGTCGAACTACATGATTCTAATGTGCAAGGTGCATACCGGAAGTATACCATACTAAGGTGCAAAGTACAAGGAGGTTAGAGAGCACTATACCAGGTTACATTATGCATAGTGGAATTGCACTAGACCAAGGCACACAATACTTATTGCAAGGTCGACGTTCAAAATATAAAGAGTGCACTGTGCATAGTGGAAATTCACTATACAAAGGTCCACTGCCCATTATGCATGGTGGAAGGGCATCATACTAGGGTCAAATTCACATAATGCATGATGAAAGTGCACCATACCATAGGGCACGGTGCATTGTGATTTACGGAACTACATGATTCTAATGTGCAAGGTGCACAGTGGAATTACACCATACTAAGGTGCAAAGTACAAGGAGGTGAGAGAGCACTATACCAAGTTACATTATGCATAGTGGAATTGCACTAGACTAAGGCACACAATGCTTATTGCAAGGTCAACGTTCAAAATATAAAGAGTGCACTGTGCATAATGGAAACTCACTATACAAAGGTCCACTGCCCATTATGCATGGTGGAAGGGCATCATACTAGGGTCAAATTCACATAATGCATGATGAAAGTGCACCATACCATAGGGCACGGTGCATTGTGATTTCTCGGAACTACATGATTCTAATGTGCAAGGTGCACGGTGGAATTACACCATACTAAGGTGCAAAGTATAAGGAGGTGAGAGAGCACTATACCAAGTTACATTATGCATAGTGGAATTGCACTAGACTAAGGCACACAATGCTTATTGCAAGGTCGATGTTCAAAATATAAAGAGTGCACTGTGCATAATGGAAACTCACTATACAAAGGTCCACTGCCCTTTATGCATGGTGGAAGTGCATCATACTAGGGTCAAATTCACATAATGCATGATGAAAGTGCACCATACCACAGGCCACGGTGCATCGTGATTTGTCGAACTACATGATTATAATGTGCAAGGTGCATACTGGAAGTATACCATACTAAGGTGCAAAGTACAAGGAGGTTAGAGAGCACTATACCAGGTTACATTATGCATAGTGGAATTGCACTAAACCAAGGCACACAATACTTATTGCAAGGTCGACATTCAAAATATAAAGAGTGCACTATGCATAGTGGAAATTCACTATACAACGGTCCACTGCCCATTATGCATGGTGGAAGGGCATCATACTAGGGTCAAATTCACATAATGCATGATGAAAGTGCACCATACCATAGGGCACGGTGCATTGTGATTTCTGGAACTACATGATTCTAATGTGCAAGGTGAACAGTGGAATTACACCATACTAAGGTGCAAAGTACAAGGAGGTGAGAGAGCACTATACCAAGTTACATTATGCATAGTGGAATTGCACTAGACTAAGGCACACAATGCTTATTGCAAGGTCGATGTTCAAAATATAAAGAGTGCACTATGCATAATGGAAACTCACTATACAAAGGTCCACTGCCCTTTATGCATGGTGGAAGTGCATCATACTAGGGTCAAATTCACATAATGCATGATGAAAGTGCACCACACCACAGGCCACGGTGCATTGTGATTTGTCGAACTACATGATTCTAATGTGCAAGGTGCATACCGGAAGTATACCATACTAAGGTGCAAAGTACAAGGAGGTTAGAGAGCACTATACCAGGTTACATTATGCATAGTGGAATTGCACTAGACCAAGGCACACAATACTTATTGCAAGGTCGACGTTCAAAATATAAAGAGTGCACCGTGCATAGTGGAAATTCACTATACAAAGGTCCACCGCCCATTATGCATGGTGGAAGGGCATCATACTAGGGTCAAATTCACATAATGCATGATGAAAGTGCACCATACCATAGGGCACGGTGCATTGTGATTTACGGAACTACATGATTCTAATGTGCAAGGTGCACGGTGGAATTACACCATACTAAGGTGCAGAGTACAAGGAGGTGAAAGAGCACTATACCAAGTTACATTATGCATAGTGGAATTGCACTAGACTAAGGCACACAATGCTTATTGCAAGGTCGATGTTCAAAATATAAAGAGTGCACTGTGCATAATGGAAACTCACTATACAAAGGTCCACTGCCCTTTATGGATGGTGGAAGTGCATCATACTAGGGTCAAATTCACATAATGCATGATGAAAGTGCACCATACCATAGGGCACGGTGCATTGTGATTTCTGGAACTACATGATTCTAATGTGCAAGGTGCACAGTGGAATTACACCATACTAAGGTGCAAAGTGTAAGGAGGTGAGAGAGCACTATACCAAGTTACATTATGCATAGTGGAATTGCACTAGACTAAGGCACACAATGCTTATTGCAAGGTCGATGTTCAAAATATAAAGAGTGCACTGTGCATAATGGAAACTCACTATACAAAGGTCCACTTGCCCTTTATGCATGGTGGAAGTGCATCATACTAGGGTCAAATTCACATAATGCATGATGAAAGTGCACCACACCACAGGCCACGGTGCATTGTGATTTGTCGAACTACATGATTCTAATGTGCAAGGTGCATACCGGAAGTATACCATACTAAGGTGCAAAGTACAAGGAGGTTAGAGAGCACTATACCAGGTTACATTATGCATAGTGGAATTGCACTAGACCAAGGCACACAATACTTATTGCAAGGTCGACATTCAAAATATAAAGAGTGCACTGTGCATAGTGGAAACTCACTATACAAAGGTCCACTGCCCATTATGCATGGTGGAAGGGCATCATACTAGGGTCAAATTCACATAATGCATGATGAAAGTGCACCATACCATAGGGCACGGTGCATTGTGATTTCTGGAACTACATGATTCTAATGTGCAAGGTGCACAGTGGAATTACACCATACTAAGGTGCAGAGTACAAGGAGGTGAAAGAGCACTATACCAAGTTACATTATGCATAGTGGAATTGCACTAGACTAAGGCACACAATGCTTATTGCAAGGTCGATGTTCAAAATATAAAGAGTGCACTGTGCATAATGGAAACTCACTATACAAAGGTCCACTGCCCTTTATGGATGGTGGAAGTGCATCATACTAGGGTCAAATTCACATAATGCATGATGAAAGTGCACCATACCATAGGGCACGGTGCATTGTGATTTACGGAACTACATGATTCTAATGTGCAAGGTGCACGGTGGAATTACACCATACTAAGGTGCAAAGTACAAGGAGGTGAGAGAGCACTATACCAAGTTACATTATGCATAGTGGAATTGCACTAGACTAAGGCACACAATGCTTATTGCAAGGTCGATGTTCAAAATATAAAGAGTGCACTCGTGCATAATGGAAACTCACTATACAAAGGTCCACTGCCCTTTATGCATGGTGGAAGTGCATCATACTAGGGTCAAATTCACATAATGCATGATGAAAGTGCACCATACCACGAGCCACGGTGCATCGTGATTTGTCGAACTACATGATTCTAATGTGCAAGGTGCATACTGGAAGTATACCATACTAAGGTGCAAAGTACAAGGAGGTTAGAGAGCACTATACCAGGTTACATTATGCATAGTGGAATTGCACTAGACCAAGGCACACAATACTTATTGCAAGGTCGACATTCAAAATATAAAGAGTGCACTGTGCATAGTGGAAATTCACTATACAAAGGTCCACTGCCCATTATGCATGGTGGAAGGGCATCATACTAGGGTCAAATTCACATAATGCATGATGAAAGTGCACCATACCATAGGGCACGGTGCATTGTGATTTCCGGAACTACATGATTCTAATGTGCAAGGTGCACGGTGGAATTACACCATACTAAGGTGCAGAGTACAAGGAGGTGAAAGAGCACTATACCAAGTTACATTATGCATAGTGGAATTGCACTAGACTAAGGCACACAATGCTTATTGCAAGGTCGATGTTCAAAATATAAAGAGTGCACTGTGCATAATGGAAACTCACTATACAAAGGTCCACTGCCCTTTATGCATGGTGGAAGTGCATCATACTAGGGTCAAATTCACATAATGCATGATGAAAGTGCACCATACCATAGGGCACGGTGCATTGTGATTTGTCGAACTACATGATTCTAATGTGCAAGGTGCATACGGAAGTACACCATACTAAGGTGCAAAGTACAAGGAGGTGAGAGAGCACTATACCAAGTTACATTATGCATAGTGGAATTGCACTAGACCAAGGCACACAATGCTTATTGCAAGGTCGACGTTCAAAATATAAAGAGTGCACTGTGCATAGTGGAAATTCACTATACAAAGGTCCACTGCCCATTATGCATGGTGGAAGGGCATCATACTAGGGTCAAATTCACATAATGCATGATGAAAGTGCACCATACCATAGGGCACGGTGCATTGTGATTTCTCGGAACTACATGATTCTAATGTGCAAGGTGCACGGTGGAATTACACCATACTAAGGTGCAAAGTACAAGGAGGTGAGAGAGCACTATACCAAGTTACATTATGCATAGTGGAATTGCACTAGACTAAGGCACACAATGCTTATTGCAAGGTCGATGTTCAAAATATAAAGAGTGCACTGTGCATAATGGAAACTCACTATACAAAGGTCCACTGCCCTTTATGCATGGTGGAAGTGCATCATACTAGGGTCAAATTCACATAATGCATGATGAAAGTGCACCATACCACGAGGCCACGGTGCATTGTGATTTGTCGAACTACATGATTCTAATGTGCAAGGTGCATACTGGAAGTATACCATACTAAGGTGCAAAGTACAAGGAGGTGAGAGAGCACTATACCGGGTTACATTATGCATAGTGGAATTGCACTAGACCAAGGCACACAATGCTTATTGCAAGGTCGACGTTCAAAATATAAAGAGTGCAATCGTGCATAGTGGAAATTCACTATACAAAGGTCCACCGCCCATTATGCATGGTGGAAGGGCATCATACTAGGGTCAAATTCACATAATGCATGATGAAAGTGCACCATACCATAGGGCACGGTGCATTGTGATTTACTGGAACTACATGATTCTAATGTGCAAGGTGCACAGTGGAATTACACCATACTAAGGTGCAAAGTACAAGGAGGTGAGAGAGCACTATACCAAGTTACATTATGCATAGTGGAATTGCACTAGACTAAGGCACACAATGCTTATTGCAAGGTCGATGTTCAAAATATAAAGAGTGCACTTGTGCATAATGGAAACTCACTATACAAAGGTCCACTGCCCTTTATGCATGGTGGAAGTGCATCATACTAGGGTCAAATTCACATAATGCATGATGAAAGTGCACCATACCACAGGGCACGGTGCATTGTGATTTGTCGAACTACATGATTCTAATGTGCAAGGTGCATACCGGAATACACCATACTAAGGTGCAAAGTACAAGGAGGTGAGAGAGCACTATACCAAGTTACATTATGCATAGTGGAATTGCACTAGACCAAGGCACACAATGCTTATTGCAAGGTCGACGTTCAAAATATAAAGAGTGCACTGTGCATAATGGAAATTCACTATACAAAGGTCCACTGCCCATTATGCATGGTGGAAGGGCATCATACTAGGGTCAAATTCACATAATGCATGATGAAAGTGCACCATACCACAGGGCACGGTGCATTGTGATTTGTCGAACTACATGATTCTAATGTGCAAGGTGCATACTGGAAATACACCATACTAAGGTGCCAAGTAGAAGGAGGTGACGGAGCACTATACCAGGTTACATTATGCATAGTGGAATTGCACTAGACAAAGGCACACAATGCTTATTTCAAGGTCGATGTTCAAAATATAAAGAGTGCACTGTGCATAGTGGAAATTCACTATACAAAGGTCCACTGCCCATTATGCATGGTGGAAGAGCATCATACTAGGGTCAAATTCACATAATGCATGATGAAAGTGCACCATACCATAGGGCACGGTGCATTGTGATTTACGGAACTACATGATTCTAATGTGCAAGGTGCACAGTGGAATTACACCATACTAAGGTGCAAAGTACAAGGAGGTGAGAGAGCACTATACCAAGTTACATTATGCATAATTGAATTGCACTAGACTAAGGCACACAATGCTTATTGCAAGGTCGATGTTCAAAATATAAAGAGTGCACTGTGCATAATGGAAACTCACTATACAAAGGTCCACTGCCCTTTATGCATGGTGGAAGTGCATCATACTAGGGTCAAATTCACATAATGCATGATGAAAGTGCACCATACCACAGGCCACGGTGCATTGTGATTTGTCGAACTACATGATTCTAATGTGCAAGGTGCATACTGGAAATACACCATACTAAGGTGCAAAGTACAAGGAGGTGAGAGACCACTATACCAGGTTACATTATGCATAGTGGAATTGCACTAGACCAAGGCACACAATGCTTATTGCAAGGTCGACGTTCAAAATATAAAGAGTGCACTGTGCATAGCGGAAATTCACTATACAAAGGTCCACTGCCCATTATGCATGGTGGAAGGGCATCATACTAGGGTCAAATTCACATAATGCATGATGAAAGTGCACCATACCACAGGGCACGGTGCATTGTGATTTGTCGAACTACATGATTCTAATGTGCAAGGTGCATACTGGAAGTATACCATACTAAGGTGCAAAGTACAAGGAGGTGAGAGACCACTATACTAGGTTACATTATGCATAGTGGAATTGCACTAGACCAAGGCACACAATGCTTATTGCAAGGTTGACGTTCAAAATATAAAGAGTGCACTGTGCATAGTGGAAATTCACTATACAAAGGTCCACTGTCCATTATGCATGGTTGAAGTGCATCATACTATGGTCAAATTCACATAATGCATGATGAAAGTGCACCATACCATAATGCACGGTGCATTGTGATTTGTGGAACTACATGATTCTAATGTGCAAGGTGCACAATGGAATTACACCATACTAAGGTGAAAAGTACAAGGAGGTGAGACAGCACTATACCAAGTTACATTATGCATAGTGGAATTGCACTAGACCAAGGCACACAATGCTTATTGCAAGGTCCACGTTCAAAATATAAAGAGTGCACTGTGCATAATGGAAACTCACTATACAAAGGTCCACTGCCCATTATGCATGGTGGAAGGGCATCATACTAGGGTCAAATTCACATAATGCATGATGAAAGTGCACCATACCATAGGGCACGGTGCATTGTGATTTCTGGAACTACATGATTCTAATGTGCAAGGTGCACAGTGGAATTACACCATACTAAGGTGCAAAGTGTAAGGAGGTGAGAGAGCACTATACCAAGTTACATTATGCATAGTGGAATTGCACTAGACTAAGGCACACAATGCTTATTGCAAGGTCGATGTTCAAAATATAAAGAGTGCACTGTGCATAATGGAAACTCACTATACAAAGGTCCACTGCCCTTTATGCATGGTGGAAGTGCATCATACTAGGGTCAAATTCACATAATGCATGATGAAAGTGCACCATACCACATGCCACGGTGCATTGTGATTTGTCGAACTACATGATTCTAATGTGCAAGGTGCATACCGGAAGTATACCATACTAAGGTGCAAAGTACAAGGAGGTGAGAGAGCACTATACCAGGTTACATTATGCATAGTGGAATTGCACTAGACCAAGGCACACAATGCTTATTGCAAGGTCGACGTTCAAAATATAAAGAGTGCACCGTGCATAGTGGAAATTCACTATACAAAGGTCCACTGCCCATTATGCATGGTGGAAGGGCATCATACTAGGGTCAAATTCACATAATGCATGATGAAAGTGCACCATACCATAGGGCACGGTGCATTGTGATTTACGGAACTACATGATTCTAATGTGCAAGGTGCACAATGGAATTACACCATACTAAGGTGCAAAGTACAAGGAGGTGAGAGAGCACTATACCAAGTTACATTATGCATAGTGGAATTGCACTAGACTAAGGAACACAATGCTTATTGCAAGGTCGATGTTCAAAATATAAAGAGTGCACTCGTGCATAATGGAAACTCACTATACAAAGGTCCACTGCCCTTTATGCATGGTGGAAGTGCATCATACTAGGGTCAAATTCACATAATGCATGATGAAAGTGCACCATACCATAGGGCACGGTGCATTGTGATTTGTCGAACTACATGATTCTAATGTGCAAGGTGCATACCGGAAGTACACCATACTAAGGTGCAAAGTACAAGGAGGTGAGAGAGCACTATACCAAGTTACATTATGCATAGTGGAATTGCACTAGACCAAGGCACACAATACTTATTGCAAGGTCGACGTTCAAAATATAAAGAGTGCACCGTGCATAGTGGAAATTCACTATACAAAGGTCCACCGCCCATTATGCATGGTGGAAGTGTATTATACTAGGGTCAAATTGACATAATGCATGATGAAAGTGCACCATACCATAATGCACGGTGCATTGTGATTTCTGGAACTACATGATTCTAATGTGCAAGGTGCACAGTGGAATTACACCATACTAAGGTGCAAAGTACAAGGAGGTGAGAGAGCACTATACCAAGTTACATTATGCATAGTGGAATTGCACTAGACTAAGGCACACAATGCTTATTGCAAGGTCGATGTTCAAAATATAAAGAGTGCACTGTGCATAATGGAAACTCACTATACAAAGGTCCACTGCCCTTTATGCATGGTGGAAGTGCATCATACTAGGGTCAAATTCACATAATGCATGATGAAAGTGCACCATACCACAGGCCACGGTGCATTGTGATTTGTCGAACTACATGATTCTAATGTGCAAGGTGCATACCGGAAGTATACCATACTAAGGTGCAAAGTACAAGGAGGTGAGAGAGCACTATACCGAGTTACATTATGCATAGTGGAATTGCACTAGACCAAGGCACACAATGCTTATTGCAAGGTCGACGTTCAAAATATAAAGAGTGCACTTGTGCATAGTGGAAATTCACTATACAAAGGTCCACCGCCCATTATGCATGGTGGAAGGGCATCATACTAGGGTCAAATTCACATAATGCATGATGAAAGTGCACCATACCATAGGGCACGGTGCATTGTGATTTCCGGAACTACATGATTCTAATGTGCAAGGTGCACAGTGGAATTACACCATACTAAGGTGCAAAGTACAAGGAGGTGAGAGAGCACTATACCAAGTTACATTATGCATAGTGGAATTGCACTAGACTAAGGCACACAATGCTTATTGCAAGGTCGATGTTCAAAATATAAAGAGTGCACCGTGCATAATGGAAACTCACTATACAAAGGTCCACTGCCCTTTATGCATGGTGGAAGTGCATCATACTAGGGTCAAATTCACATAATGCATGATGAAAGTGCACCATACCATAGGGCACGGTGCATTGTGATTTGTCGAACTACATGATTCTAATGTGCAAGGTGCATACTGGAAGTACACCATACTAAGGTGCAAAGTACAAGGAGGTGAGAGAGCACTATACCAAGTTACATTATGCATAGTCGAATTGCACTAGACCAAGGCACACAATGCTTATTGCAAGGTCGACGTTCAAAATATAAAGAGTGCACTGTGCATAGTGGAAACTCACTATACAAAGGTCCACTGCCCATTATGCATGGTGGAAGGGCATCATACTAGGGTCAAATTCACATAATGCATGATGAAAGTGCACCATACCATAGGGCACGGTGCATTGTGATTTCTGAACTACATGATTCTAATGTGCAAGGTGCACAGTGGAATTACACCATACTAAGGTGCAAAGTACAAGGAGGTGAGAGAGCACTATACCAAGTTACATTATGCATAGTGGAATTGCACTAGACTAAGGCACACAATGCTTATTGCAAGGTCGATGTTCAAAATATAAAGAGTGCACTTGTGCATAATGGAAACTCACTATACAAAGGTCCACTGCCCTTTATGCATGGTGGAAGTGCATCATACTAGGGTCAAATTCACATAATGCATGATGAAAGTGCACCATACCACAGGCCACGGTGCATCGTGATTTGTCGAACTACATGATTCTAATGTGCAAGGTGCATACTGGAAGTATACCATACTAAGGTGCAAAGTACAAGGAGGTTAGAGAGCACTATACCAGGTTACATTATGCATAGTGGAATTGCACTAAACCAAGGCACACAATACTTATTGCAAGGTCGACATTCAAAATATAAAGAGTGCACTGTGCATAGTGGAAATTCACTATACAACGGTCCACTCGCCCATTATGCATGGTGGAAGGGCATCATACTAGGGTCAAATTCACATAATGCATGATGAAAGTGCACCATACCATAGGGCACGGTGCATTGTGATTTCTGGAACTACATGATTCTAATGTGCAAGGTGCACAGTGGAATTACACCATACTAAGGTGCAAAGTACAAGGAGGTGAGAGAGCACTATACCAAGTTACATTATGCATAGTGGAATTGCACTAGACTAAGGCACACAATGCTTATTGCAAGGTCGATGTTCAAAATATAAAGAGTGCACCGTGCATAATGGAAACTCACTATACAAAGGTCCACTCGCCCTTTATGCATGGTGGAAGTGCATCATACTAGGGTCAAATTCACATAATGCATGATGAAAGTGCACCATACCACAGGCACGGTGCATTGTGATTTGTCGAACTACATGATTCTAATGTGCAAGGTGCATACCGGAAGTATACCATACTAAGGTGCAAAGTACAAGGAGGTTAGAGAGCACTATACCAAGTTACATTATGCATAGTGGAATTGCACTAGACCAAGGCACACAATACTTATTGCAAGGTCGACGTTCAAAATATAAAGAGTGCACCGTGCATAGTGGAAATTCACTATACAAAGGTCCACCGCCCATTATGCATGGTGGAAGGGCATCATACTAGGGTCAAATTCACATAATGCATGATGAAAGTGCACCATACCATAGGGCACGGTGCATTGTGATTTCCGGAACTACATGATTCTAATGTGCAAGGTGCACAGTGGAATTACACCATACTAAGGTGCAAAGTACAAGGAGGTGAGAGAGCACTATACCAAGTTACATTATGCATAGTGGAATTGCACTAGACTAAGGCACACAATGCTTATTGCAAGGTCGATGTTCAAAATATAAAGAGTGCACCGTGCATAATGGAAACTCACTATACAAAGGTCCACTGCCCTTTATGCATGGTGGAAGTGCATCATACTAGGGTCAAATTCACATAATGCATGATGAAAGTGCACCATACCACAGGGCACGGTGCATTGTGATTTGTCGAACTACATGATTCTAATGTGCAAGGTGCATACTGGAAGTATACCATACTAAGGTGCAAAGTACAAGGAGGTGAGGGAGCACTATACCAGGTTACATTATGCATAGTGGAATTGCACTAGACCAAGGCACACAATGCTTATTTCAAGGTCGACGTTCAAAATATAAAGAGTGCACCGTGCATAGTGGAAATTCACTATACAAAGGTCCACTGCCCATTATGCATGGTGGAAGGGCATCATACTAGGGTCAAATTCACATAATGCATGATGAAAGTGCACCATACCATAGGGCACGGTGCATTGTGATTTCGGAACTACATGATTCTAATGTGCAAGGTGCACAGTGGAATTACACCATACTAAGGTGCAAAGTACAAGGAGGTGAGAGAGCACTATACCAAGTTACATTATGCATAGTGGAATTGCACTAGACTAAGGCACACAATGCTTATTGCAAGGTCGATGTTCAAAATATAAAGAGTGCACTGTGCATAATGGAAACTCACTATACAAAGGTCCACTGCCCTTTATGCATGGTGGAAGTGCATCATACTAGGGTCAAATTCACATAATGCATGATGAAAGTGCACCATACCACAGGGCCACGGTGCATTGTGATTTGTCGAACTACATGATTCTAATGTGCAAGGTGCATACCGGAAGTATACCATACTAAGGTGCAAAGTACAAGGAGGTGAGAGAGCACTATACCGAGTTACATTATGCATAGTGGAATTGCACTAGACCAAGGCACACAATACTTATTGCAAGGTCGACATTCAAAATATAAAGAGTGCACCGTGCATAGTGGAAATTCACTATACAAAGGTCCACCGCCCATTATGCATGGTGGAAGGGCATCATACTAGGGTCAAATTCACATAATGCATGATGAAAGTGCACCATACCATAGGGCACGGTGCATTGTGATTTGTCGGAACTACATGATTCTAATGTGCAAGGTGCACGGTGGAATTACACCATACTAAGGTGCAAAGTACAAGGAGGTGAGAGAGCACTATACCAAGTTACATTATGCATAGTGGAATTGCACTAGACTAAGGCACACAATGCTTATTGCAAGGTCGATGTTCAAAATATAAAGAGTGCACTTGTGCATAATGGAAACTCACTATACAAAGGTCCACCGCCCTTTATGCATGGTGGAAGTGCATCATACTAGGGTCAAATTCACATAATGCATGATGAAAGTGCACCATACCACATGCCACGGTGCATTGTGATTTGTCGAACTACATGATTCTAATGTGCAAGGTGCATACTGGAAGTATACCATACTAAGGTGCAAAGTACAAGGAGGTGAGAGAGCACTATACCAAGTTACATTATGCATAGTGGAATTGCACTAAACCAAGGCACACAATACTTATTGCAAGGTCGACGTTCAAAATATAAAGAGTGCACTATGCATAGTGGAAATTCACTATACAAAGGTCCACCGCCCATTATGCATGGTGGAAGGGCATCATACTAGGGTCAAATTCACATAATGCATGATGAAAGTGCACCATACCATAGGGCACGGTGCATTGTGATTTCGGAACTACATGATTCTAATGTGCAAGGTGAACAATGGAATTACACCATACTAAGGTGCAAAGTACAAGGAGGTGAGAGAGCACTATACCAAGTTACATTATGCATAGTGGAATTGCACTAGACTAAGGCACACAATGCTTATTGCAAGGTCGATGTTCAAAATATAAAGAGTGCACTGTGCATAATGGAAACTCACTATACAAAGGTCCACTGCCCTTTATGCATGGTGGAAGTGCATCATACTAGGGTCAAATTCACATAATGCATGATGAAAGTGCACCATACCACGGGCCACGGTGCATTGTGATTTGTCGAACTACATGATTCTAATGTGCAAGGTGCATACCGGAAGTATACCATACTAAGGTGCAAAGTACAAGGAGGTTAGAGAGCACTATACCAAGTTACATTATGCATAGTGGAATTGCACTAGACCAAGGCACACAATACTTATTGCAAGGTCGACGTTCAAAATATAAAGAGTGCACCGTGCATAGTGGAAATTCACTATACAAAGGTCCACCGCCCATTATGCATGGTGGAAGGGCATCATACTAGGGTCAAATTCACATAATGCATGATGAAAGTGCACCATACCATAGGGCACGGTGCATTGTGATTTCTCGGAACTACATGATTCTAATGTGCAAGGTGCACAGTGGAATTACACCATACTAAGGTGCAGAGTACAAGGAGGTGAAAGAGCACTATACCAAGTTACATTATGCATAGTGGAATTGCACTAGACTAAGGCACACAATGCTTATTGCAAGGTCGATGTTCAAAATATAAAGAGTGCACTGTGCATAATGGAAACTCACTATACAAAGGTCCACTGCCCTTTATGCATGGTGGAAGTGCATCATACTAGGGTCAAATTCACATAATGCATGATGAAAGTGCACCATACCATAGGGCACGGTGCATTGTGATTTCGGAACTACATGATTCTAATGTGCAAGGTGCACAATGGAATTACACCATACTAAGGTGCAAAGTACAAGGAG
The DNA here is from genome assembly GCA_030674075.2 of Linum usitatissimum. Classification (NCBI taxonomy): domain Eukaryota; kingdom Viridiplantae; phylum Streptophyta; class Magnoliopsida; order Malpighiales; family Linaceae; genus Linum; species Linum usitatissimum. Next base: position 109,705 of record JAUJYP020000611.1, on the reverse strand, counting down.
GTGAGAGAGCACTATACCAAGTTACATTATGCATAGTGGAATTGCACTAGACTAAGGCACACAATGCTTATTGCAAGGTCGATGTTCAAAATATAAAGAGTGCACTCGTGCATAATGGAAACTCACTATACAAAGGTCCACTTGCCCTTTATGCATGGTGGAAGTGCATCATACTAGGGTCAAATTCACATAATGCATGATGAAAGTGCACCATACCACAGGGCACGGTGCATTGTGATTTGTCGAACTACATGATTCTAATGTGCAAGGTGCATACCGGAAGTATACCATACTAAGGTGCAAAGTACAAGGAGGTTAGAGAGCACTATACCAGGTTACATTATGCATAGTGGAATTGCACTAGACCAAGGCACACAATACTTATTGCAAGGTCGACGTTCAAAATATAAAGAGTGCACCGTGCATAGTGGAAATTCACTATACAAAGGTCCACTGCCCATTATGCATGGTGGAAGGGCATCATACTAGGGTCAAATTCACATAATGCATGATGAAAGTGCACCATACCATAGGGCACGGTGCATTGTGATTTCGGAACTACATGATTCTAATGTGCAAGGTGCACGGTGGAATTACACCATACTAAGGTGCAAAGTACAAGGAGGTGAGAGAGCACTATACCAAGTTACATTATGCATAGTGGAATTGCACTAGACTAAGGCACACAATGCTTATTGCAAGGTCGATGTTCAAAATATAAAGAGTGCACTGTGCATAATGGAAACTCACTATACAAAGGTCCACCGCCCTTTATGCATGGTGGAAGTGCATCATACTAGGGTCAAATTCACATAATGCATGATGAAAGTGCACCATACCACAGGGCACGGTGCATTGTGATTTGTCGAACTACATGATTCTAATGTGCAAGGTGCATACTGGAAGTACACCATACTAAGGTGCAAAGTACAAGGAGGTGAGAGAGCACTATACCAAGTTACATTATGCATAGTGGAATTGCACTAGACTAAGGCACACAATGCTTATTGCAAGGTCGACGTTCAAAATATAAAGAGTGCACTTGTGCATAGTGGAAATTCACTATACAAAGGTCCACCGCCCATTATGCATGGTGGAAGGGCATCATACTAGGGTCAAATTCACATAATGCATGATGAAAGTGCACCATACCATAGGGCACGGTGCATTGTGATTTGTGGAACTACATGATTCTAATGTGCAAGGTGCACAATGGAATTACACCATACTAAGGTGCAAAGTACAAGGAGGTGAGAGAGCACTATACCAAGTTACATTATGCATAGTGGAATTGCACTAGACTAAGGCACACAATGCTTATTGCAAGGTCGATGTTCAAAATATAAAGAGTGCACCGTGCATAATGGAAACTCACTATACAAAGGTCCACCGCCCTTTATGCATGGTGGAAGTGCATCATACTAGGGTCAAATTCACATAATGCATGATGAAAGTGCACCATACCACAGGGCACGGTGCATTGTGATTTGTCGAACTACATGATTCTAATGTGCAAGGTGCATACCGGAAGTACACCATACTAAGGTGCAAAGTACAAGGAGGTGAGAGAGCACTATACCAAGTTACATTATGCATAGTGGAATTGCACTAGACCAAGGCACACAATGCTTATTGCAAGGTCGACGTTCAAAATATAAAGAGTGCACCGTGCATAGTGGAAATTCACTATACAAAGGTCCACTGCCCATTATGCATGGTGGAAGGGCATCATACTAGGGTCAAATTCACATAATGCATGATGAAAGTGCACCATACCATATGGCACGGTGCATTGTGATTTCGGAACTACATGATTCTAATGTGCAAGGTGCACAGTGGAATTACACCATACTAAGGTGCAAAGTACAAGGAGGTGAGAGAGCACTATACCAAGTTACATTATGCATAGTGGAATTGCACTAGACTAAGGCACACAATGCTTATTGCAAGGTCGATGTTCAAAATATAAAGAGTGCACTTGTGCATAATGGAAACTCACTATACAAAGGTCCACCGCCCTTTATGCATGGTGGAAGTGCATCATACTAGGGTCAAATTCACATAATGCATGATGAAAGTGCACCATACCACAGGGCACGGTGCATTGTGATTTGTCGAACTACATGATTCTAATGTGCAAGGTGCATACCGGAAGTACACCATACTAAGGTGCAAAGTACAAGGAGGTGAGAGAGCACTATACCAAGTTACATTATGCATAGTGGAATTGCACTAGACCAAGGCACACAATGCTTATTGCAAGGTCGACGTTCAAAATATAAAGAGTGCACTGTGCATAGTGGAAATTCACTATACAAAGGTCCACTGCCCATTATGCATGGTGGAAGGGCATCATACTAGGGTCAAATTCACATAATGCATGATGAAAGTGCACCATACCATAGGGCACGGTGCATTGTGATTTCTGGAACTACATGATTCTAATGTGCAAGGTGCACAGTGGAATTACACCATACTAAGGTGCAAAGTACAAGGAGGTGAGAGAGCACTATACCAAGTTACATTATGCATAGTGGAATTGCACTAGACTAAGGCACACAATGCTTATTGCAAGGTCGATGTTCAAAATATAAAGAGTGCACTCGTGCATAATGGAAACTCACTATACAAAGGTCCACCGCCCTTTATGCATGGTGGAAGTGCATCATACTAGGGTCAAATTCACATAATGCATGATGAAAGTGCACCATACCACAGGCCACGGTGCATTGTGATTTGTCGAACTACATGATTCTAATGTGCAAGGTGCATACTGGAAGTACACCATACTAAGGTGCAAAGTACAAGGAGGTGAGAGAGCACTATACCAGGTTACATTATGCATAGTGGAATTGCACTAGACCAAGGCACACAATGCTTATTGCAAGGTCGACGTTCAAAATATAAAGAGTGCACCGTGCATAGTGGAAATTCACTATACAAAGGTCCACTCGCCCATTATGCATGGTGGAAGGGCATCATACTAGGGTCAAATTCACATAATGCATGATGAAAGTGCACCATACCATAGGGCACGGTGCATTGTGATTTCGGAACTACATGATTCTAATGTGCAAGGTGCACAATGGAATTACACCATACTAAGGTGCAAAGTACAAGGAGGTGAGAGAGCACTATACCAAGTTACATTATGCATAGTGGAATTGCACTAGACTAAGGCACACAATGCTTATTGCAAGGTCGATGTTCAAAATATAAAGAGTGCACCGTGCATAATGGAAACTCACTATACAAAGGTCCACCGCCCTTTATGCATGGTGGAAGTGCATCATACTAGGGTCAAATTCACATAATGCATGATGAAAGTGCACCATACCACAGGGCACGGTGCATTGTGATTTGTCGAACTACATGATTCTAATGTGCAAGGTGCATACCGGAAGTATACCATACTAAGGTGCAAAGTACAAGGAGGTGAGAGAGCACTATACCAGGTTACATTATGCATAGTGGAATTGCACTAGACCAAGGCACACAATGCTTATTGCAAGGTCGACGTTCAAAATATAAAGAGTGCACCGTGCATAGTGGAAATTCACTATACAAAGGTCCACCGCCCATTATGCATGGTGGAAGGGCATCATACTAGGGTCAAATTCACATAATGCATGATGAAAGTGCACCATACCATAGGGCACGGTGCATTGTGATTTCGGAACTACATGATTCTAATGTGCAAGGTGCACAATGGAATTACACCATACTAAGGTGCAAAGTACAAGGAGGTGAGAGAGCACTATACCAAGTTACATTATGCATAGTGGAATTGCACTAGACTAAGGCACACAATGCTTATTGCAAGGTCGATGTTCAAAATATAAAGAGTGCACGGTGCATTATGGATACTCACTATACAAAGGTCCACTGCCCTTTATGCATGGTGGAAGTGCATCATACTAGGGTCAAATTCACATAATGCATGATGAAAGTGCACCATACCACGGGCCACGGTGCATTGTGATTTGTCGAACTACATGATTCTAATGTGCAAGGTGCATACCGGAAGTACACCATACTAAGGTGCAAAGTACAAGGAGGTGAGAGAGCACTATACCAGGTTACATTATGCATAGTGGAATTGCACTAGACCAAGGCACACAATGCTTATTGCAAGGTCGACGTTCAAAATATAAAGAGTGCACCGTGCATAGTGGAAATTCACTATACAAAGGTCCACCGCCCATTATGCATGGTGGAAGGGCATCATACTAGGGTCAAATTCACATAATGCATGATGAAAGTGCACCATACCATAGGGCACGGTGCATTGTGATTTCTGGAACTACATGATTCTAATGTGCAAGGTGCACAGTGGAATTACACCATACTAAGGTGCAAAGTACAAGGAGGTGAGAGAGCACTATACCAAGTTACATTATGCATAGTGGAATTGCACTAGACTAAGGCACACAATGCTTATTGCAAGGTCGATGTTCAAAATATAAAGAGTGCACTGTGCATAATGGAAACTCACTATACAAAGGTCCACTGCCCTTTATGCATGGTGGAAGTGCATCATACTAGGGTCAAATTCACATAATGCATGATGAAAGTGCACCATACCACAGGGCCACGGTGCATTGTGATTTGTCGAACTACATGATTCTAATGTGCAAGGTGCATACCGGAAGTACACCATACTAAGGTGCAAAGTACAAGGAGGTGAGAGAGCACTATACCAAGTTACATTATGCATAGTGGAATTGCACTAGACCAAGGCACACAATGCTTATTGCAAGGTCGACGTTCAAAATATAAAGAGTGCACCGTGCATAGTGGAAATTCACTATACAAAGGTCCACCGCCCATTATGCATGGTGGAAGGGCATCATACTAGGGTCAAATTCACATAATGCATGATGAAAGTGCACCATACCATAGGGCACGGTGCATTGTGATTTCGGAACTACATGATTCTAATGTGCAAGGTGCACAATGGAATTACACCATACTAAGGTGCAAAGTACAAGGAGGTGAGAGAGCACTATACCAAGTTACATTATGCATAGTGGAATTGCACTAGACTAAGGCACACAATGCTTATTGCAAGGTCGATGTTCAAAATATAAAGAGTGCACTCGTGCATAATGGAAACTCACTATACAAAGGTCCACTGCCCTTTATGCATGGTGGAAGTGCATCATACTAGGGTCAAATTCACATAATGCATGATGAAAGTGCACCATACCATAGGCACGGTGCATTGTGATTTGTCGAACTACATGATTCTAATGTGCAAGGTGCATACCGGAAGTACACCATACTAAGGTGCAAAGTACAAGGAGGTGAGAGAGCACTATACCAAGTTACATTATGCATAGTGGAATTGCACTAGACCAAGGCACACAATGCTTATTGCAAGGTCGACGTTCAAAATATAAAGAGTGCACCGTGCATAGTGGAAATTCACTATACAAAGGTCCACCGCCCATTATGCATGGTGGAAGGGCATCATACTAGGGTCAAATTCACATAATGCATGATGAAAGTGCACCATACCATAGGGCACGGTGCATTGTGATTTCGGAACTACATGATTCTAATGTGCAAGGTGCACAATGGAATTACACCATACTAAGGTGCAAAGTACAAGGAGGTGAGAGAGCACTATACCAAGTTACATTATGCATAGTGGAATTGCACTAGACTAAGGCACACAATGCTTATTGCAAGGTCGATGTTCAAAATATAAAGAGTGCACTGTGCATAATGGAAACTCACTATACAAAGGTCCACTGCCCTTTATGCATGGTGGAAGTGCATCATACTAGGGTCAAATTCACATAATGCATGATGAAAGTGCACCATACCATAGGGCACGGTGCATTGTGATTTGTCGAACTACATGATTCTAATGTGCAAGGTGCATACCGGAAGTATACCATACTAAGGTGCAAAGTACAAGGAGGTGAGAGAGCACTATACCAGGTTACATTATGCATAGTGGAATTGCACTAGACCAAGGCACACAATGCTTATTGCAAGGTCGACGTTCAAAATATAAAGAGTGCACCGTGCATAGTGGAAATTCACTATACAAAGGTCCACCGCCCATTATGCATGGTGGAAGTGCATCATACTATGGTCAAATTCACATAATGCATGATGAAAGTGCACCATACCATAATGCACGGTGCATTGTGATTTCGTGGAACTACATGATTCTAATGTGCAAGGTGCACAATGGAATTACACCATACTAAGGTGCAAAGTACAAGGAGGTGAAAGAGCACTATACCAAGTTACATTATGCATAGTGGAATTGCACTAGACCAAGGCACACAATGCTTATTGCAAGGTCAACGTTCAAAATATAAAGAGTGCACTGTGCATAATGGAAACTCACTATACAAAGGTCCACTGCCCTTTATGCATGGTGGAAGTGTATTATACTAGGGTCAAATTGACATAATGCATGATGAAAGTGCACCATACCATAGGGCACGGTGCATTGTGATTTGTCGAACTACATGATTCTAATGTGCAAGGTGCATACTGGAAGTACACCATACTAAGGTGCAAAGTAGAAGGAGGTGAGGGAGCACTATACCAGGTTACATTATGCATAGTGGAATTGCACTAGACCAAGGCACACAATGCTTATTTCAAGGTCGACGTTCAAAATATAAAGAGTGCACCGTGCATAGTGGAAATTCACTATACAAAGGTCCACCGCCCATTATGCATGGTGGAAGGGCATCATACTAGGGTCAAATTCACATAATGCATGATGAAAGTGCACCATACCATAGGGCACGGTGCATTGTGATTTCGGAACTACATGATTCTAATGTGCAAGGTGCACAGTGGAATTACACCATACTAAGGTGCAAAGTACAAGGAGGTGAGAGAGCACTATACCAAGTTACATTATGCATAGTGGAATTGCACTAGACTAAGGCACACAATGCTTATTGCAAGGTCGATGTTCAAAATATAAAGAGTGCATTGTGCATAATGGAAACTCACTATACAAAGGTCCACTGCCCTTTATGCATGGTGGAAGTGCATCATACTAGGGTCAAATTCACATAATGCATGATGAAAGTGCACCATACCACAGGGCACGGTGCATTGTGATTTGTCGAACTACATGATTCTAATGTGCAAGGTGCATACTGGAAGTATACCATACTAAGGTGCAAAGTACAAGGAGGTGAGAGAGCACTATACCAGGTTACATTATGCATAGTGGAATTGCACTAGACCAAGGCACACAATGCTTATTGCAAGGTCGACGTTCAAAATATAAAGAGTGCACTGTGCATAGTGGAAATTCACTATACAAAGGTCCACCGCCCATTATGCATGGTGGAAGGGCATCATACTAGGGTCAAATTCACATAATGCATGATGAAAGTGCACCATACCATAATGCACGGTGCATTGTGATTTCGGAACTACATGATTCTAATGTGCAAGGTGCACAATGGAATTACACCATACTAAGGTGCAAAGTACAAGGAGGTGAGAGAGCACTATACCAAGTTACATTATGCATAGTGGAATTGCACTAGACTAAGGCACACAATGCTTATTGCAAGGTCGATGTTCAAAATATAAAGAGTGCACTCGTGCATAATGGAAACTCACTATACAAAGGTCCACCGCCCTTTATGCATGGTGGAAGTGCATCATACTAGGGTCAAATTCACATAATGCATGATGAAAGTGCACCATACCATAGGGCACGGTGCATTGTGATTTGTCGAACTACATGATTCTAATGTGCAAGGTGCATACCGGAAGTACACCATACTAAGGTGCAAAGTACAAGGAGGTGAGAGAGCACTATACCAGGTTACATTATGCATAGTGGAATTGCACTAGACCAAGGCACACAATGCTTATTGCAAGGTCGACGTTCAAAATATAAAGAGTGCACCTGTGCATAGTGGAAATTCACTATACAAAGGTCCACCGCCCATTATGCATGGTGGAAGGGCATCATACTAGGGTCAAATTCACATAATGCATGATGAAAGTGCACCATACCATAGGGCACGGTGCATTGTGATTTCTGGAACTACATGATTCTAATGTGCAAGGTGCACATTGGAATTACACCATACTAAGGTGCAAAGTACAAGGAGGTGAGAGAGCACTATACCAAGTTACATTATGCATAGTGGAATTGCACTAGACTAAGGCACACAATGCTTATTGCAAGGTCGATGTTCAAAATATAAAGAGTGCACCGTGCATAATGGAAACTCACTATACAAAGGTCCACTGCCCTTTATGCATGGTGGAAGTGCATCATACTAGGGTCAAATTCACATAATGCATGATGAAAGTGCACCATACCACAGGGCACGGTGCATTGTGATTTGTCGAACTACATGATTCTAATGTGCAAGGTGCATACCGGAAGTACACCATACTAAGGTGCAAAGTACAAGGAGGTGAGAGAGCACTATACCAGGTTACATTATGCATAGTGGAATTGCACTAGACCAAGGCACACAATGCTTATTGCAAGGTCGACGTTCAAAATATAAAGAGTGCACCGTGCATAGTGGAAATTCACTATACAAAGGTCCACTGCCCATTATGCATGGTGGAAGGGCATCATACTAGGGTCAAATTCACATAATGCATGATGAAAGTGCACCATACCATAGGGCACGGTGCATTGTGATTTCGGAACTACATGATTCTAATGTGCAAGGTGCACAATGGAATTACACCATACTAAGGTGCAAAGTACAAGGAGGTGAGAGAGCACTATACCAAGTTACATTATGCATAGTGGAATTGCACTAGACTAAGGCACACAATGCTTATTGCAAGGTCGATGTTCAAAATATAAAGAGTGCATTGTGCATAATGGAAACTCACTATACAAAGGTCCACCGCCCTTTATGCATGGTGGAAGTGCATCATACTAGGGTCAAATTCACATAATGCATGATGAAAGTGCACCATACCACGGGCACGGTGCATTGTGATTTGTCGAACTACATGATTCTAATGTGCAAGGTGCATACTGGAAGTACACCATACTAAGGTGCAAAGTACAAGGAGGTGAGAGAGCACTATACCAAGTTACATTATGCATAGTGGAATTGCACTAGACCAAGGCACACAATGCTTATTGCAAGGTCGACGTTCAAAATATAAAGAGTGCACTGTGCATAATGGAAACTCACTATACAAAGGTCCATTGCCCTTTATGCATGGTGGAAGTGTATTATACTAGGGTCAAATTGACATAATGCATGATGAAAGTGCACCATACCATAGGGCACGGTGCATTGTGATTTGTGGAACTACATGATTCTAATGTGCAAGGTGCATACTGGATGTACACCATACTAAGGTGCAAAGTAGAAGGAGGTGAGGGAGCACTATACCAAGTTACATTATGCATAGTGGAATTGCACTAGACCAAGGCACACAATGCTTATTTCAAGGTCGACGTTCAAAATATAAAGAGTGCACTCGTGCATAGTGGAAATTCACTATACAAAGGTCCACCGCCCATTATGCATGGTGGAAGGGCATCATACTAGGGTCAAATTCACATAATGCATGATGAAAGTGCACCATACCATAGGGCACGGTGCATTGTGATTTCGGAACTACATGATTCTAATGTGCAAGGTGCACAAGTGGAATTACACCATACTAAGGTGCAAAGTACAAGGAGGTGAGAGAGCACTATACCAAGTTACATTATGCATAGTGGAATTGCACTAGACTAAGGCACACAATGCTTATTGCAAGGTCGATGTTCAAAATATAAAGAGTGCATTGTGCATAATGGAAACTCACTATACAAAGGTCCACCGCCCTTTATGCATGGTGGAAGTGCATCATACTAGGGTCAAATTCACATAATGCATGATGAAAGTGCACCATACCACAGGCCACGGTGCATTGTGATTTGTCGAACTACATGATTCTAATGTGCAAGGTGCATACTGGAAGTACACCATACTAAGGTGCAAAGTACAAGGAGGTGAGAGACCACTATACCAGGTTACATTATGCATAGTGGAATTGCACTAGACCAAGGCACACAATGCTTATTGCAAGGTCGACGTTCAAAATATAAAGAGTGCACTGTGCATAGTGGAAATTCACTATACAAAGGTCCACTAGCCCATTATGCATGGTGGAAGGGCATCATACTAGGGTCAAATTCACATAATGCATGATGAAAGTGCACCATACCATAGGGCACGGTGCATTGTGATTTCTGGAACTACATGATTCTAATGTGCAAGGTGCACAATGGAATTACACCATACTAAGGTGCAAAGTACAAGGAGGTGAGAGAGCACTATACCAAGTAACATTATGCATAGTGGAATTGCACTAGACTAAGGCACACAATGCTTATTGCAAGGTTGATGTTCAAAATATAAAGAGTGCATTGTGCATAATGGAAACTCACTATACAAAGGTCCACTGCCCTTTATGCATGGTGGAAGTGCATCATACTAGGGTCAAATTCACATAATACATGATGAAAGTGCACCATACCACAGGGCACGGTGCATTGTGATTTGTCGAACTACATGATTCTAATGTGCAAGGTGCATACTGGAAGTATACCATACTAAGGTGCAAAGTACAAGGAGGTGAGAGAGCACTATACCAAGTTACATTATGCATAGTGGAATTGCACTAGACCAAGGCACACAATGCTTATTGCAAGGTCGACGTTCAAAATATAAAGAGTGCACTTGTGCATAATGGAAACTCACTATACAAAGGTCCATTGCCCTTTATGCATGGTGGAAGTGTATTATACTAGGGTCAAATTGACATAATGCATGATGAAAGTGCACCATACCATAGGGCACGGTGCATTGTGATTTGTGGAACTACATGATTCTAATGTGCAAGGTGCATACTGGATGTACACCATACTAAGGTGCAAAGTAGAAGGAGGTGAGGGAGCACTATACCAGGTTACATTATGCATAGTGGAATTGCACTAGACCAAGGCACACAATGCTTATTTCAAGGTCGACGTTCAAAATATAAAGAGTGCACTGTGCATAGTGGAAATTCACTATACAAAGGTCCACCGCCCATTATGCATGGTGGAAGGGCATCATACTAGGGTCAAATTCACATAATGCATGATGAAAGTGCACCATACCATAGGGCACGGTGCATTGTGATTTCGGAACTACATGATTCTAATGTGCAAGGTGCACAGTGGAATTACACCATACTAAGGTGCAAAGTACAAGGAGGTGAGAGAGCACTATACCAAGTAACATTATGCATAGTGGAATTGCACTAGACTAAGGCACACAATGCTTATTGCAAGGTTGATGTTCAAAATATAAAGAGTGCATTGTGCATAATGGAAACTCACTATACAAAGGTCCACTGCCCTTTATGCATGGTGGAAGTGCATCATACTAGGGTCAAATTCACATAATACATGATGAAAGTGCACCATACCACAGGGCACGGTGCATTGTGATTTGTCGAACTACATGATTCTAATGTGCAAGGTGCATACTGGAAGTATACCATACTAAGGTGCAAAGTACAAGGAGGTGAGAGAGCACTATACCAAGTTACATTATGCATAGTGGAATTGCACTAGACCAAGGCACACAATGCTTATTGCAAGGTTGACGTTCAAAATATAAAGAGTGCACTCTGCATAGTGGAAATTCACTATACAAAGGTCCACTGCCCATTATGCATGGTTGAAGTGCATCATACTATGGTCAAATTCACATAATGCATGATGAAAGTGCACCATACCATAATGCACGGTGCATTGTGATTTGTGGAACTACATGATTCTAATGTGCAAGGTGCACAATGGAATTACACCATACTAAGGTGCAAAGTACAAGGAGGTGAGACAGCACTATACCAAGTTACATTATGCATAGTGGAATTGCACTAGACCAAGGCACACAATGCTTATTGCAAGGTCAACGTTCAAAATATAAAGAGTGCACTCGTGCATAATGGAAACTCACTATACAAAGGTCCATTGCCCTTTATGCATGGTGGAAGTGTATTATACTAGGGTCAAATTGACATAATGCATGATGAAAGTGCACCATACCATAGGGCACGGTGCATTGTGATTTGTGGAACTACATGATTCTAATGTGCAAGGTGCATACCGGATGTACACCATACTAAGGTGCAAAGTAGAAGGAGGTGAGGGAGCACTATACCAGGTTACATTATGCATAGTGGAATTGCACTAGACCAAGGCACACAATGCTTATTTCAAGGTCGACGTTCAAAATATAAAGAGTGCACTCGTGCATAGTGGAAATTCACTATACAAAGGTCCACTGCCCATTATGCATGGTGGAAGGGCATCATACTAGGGTCAAATTCACAAAATGCATGATGAAAGTGCACCATACCATAGGGCACGGTGCATTGTGATTTCGGAACTACATGATTCTAATGTGCAAGGTGCACAGTGGAATTACACCATACTAAGGTGCAAAGTACAAGGAGGTGAGAGAGCACTATACCAAGTAACATTATGCATAGTGGAATTGCACTAGACTAAGGCACACAATGCTTATTGCAAGGTTGATGTTCAAAATATAAAGAGTGCATTGTGCATAATGGAAACTCACTATACAAAGGTCCACTGCCCTTTATGCATGGTGGAAGTGCATCATACTAGGGTCAAATTCACATAATACATGATGAAAGTGCACCATACCACAGGGCACGGTGCATTGTGATTTGTCGAACTACATGATTCTAATGTGCAAGGTGCATACTGGAAGTATACCATACTAAGGTGCAAAGTACAAGGAGGTGAGAGAGCACTATACCAGGTTACATTATGCATAGTGGAATTGCACTAGACCAAGGCACACAATGCTTATTGCAAGGTTGACGTTCAAAATATAAAGAGTGCACTAGCAAGGTCGATGTTCAAAATATAAAGAGTGCACTGTGCATAGTGGAAATTCACTATACAAAGGTCCACTGCCCATTATGCATGGTTGAAGTGCATCATACTATGGTCAAATTCACATAATGCATGATGAAAGTGCACCATACCATAATGCACGGTGCATTGTGATTTGTGGAACTACATGATTCTAATGTGCAAGGTGCACAATGGAATTACACCATACTAAGGTGCAAAGTACAAGGAGGTGAGAGAGCACTATACCAAGTTACATTATGCATAGTGGAATTGCACTAGACCAAGGCACACAATGCTTATTGCAAGGTCAACGTTCAAAATATAAAGAGTGCACTGTGCATAATGGAAACTCACTATACAAAGGTCCATTGCCCTTTATGCATGGTGGAAGTGTATTATACTAGGGTCAAATTGACATAATGCATGATGAAAGTGCACCATACCATAGGGCACGGTGCATTGTGATTTGTGGAACTACATGATTCTAATGTGCAAGGTGCATACTGGATGTACACCATACTAAGGTGCAAAGTAGAAGGAGGTGAGGGAGCACTATACCAGGTTACATTATGCATAGTGGAATTGCACTAGACCAAGGCACACAATGCTTATTTCAAGGTCGACGTTCAAAATATAAAGAGTGCACTGTGCATAGTGGAAATTCACTATACAAAGGTCCACTGCCCATTATGCATGGTGGAAGGGCATCATACTAGGGTCAAATTCACATAATGCATGATGAAAGTGCACCATACCATAGGGCACGGTGCATTGTGATTTGCCGAACTACATGATTCTAATGTGCAAGGTGCACAGTGGAATTACACCATACTAAGGTGCAAAGTACAAGGAGGTGAGAGAGCACTATACCAAGTAACATTATGCATAGTGGAATTGCACTAGACTAAGGCACACAATGCTTATTGCAAGGTTGATGTTCAAAATATAAAGAGTGCATTGTGCATAATGGAAACTCACTATACAAAGGTCCACTGCCCTTTATGCATGGTGGAAGTGCATCATACTAGGGTCAAATTCACATAATACATGATGAAAGTGCACCATACCACGGGGCACGGTGCATTGTGATTTGTCGAACTACATGATTCTAATGTGCAAGGTGCATACTGGAAGTATACCATACTAAGGTGCAAAGTACAAGGAGTTGAGAGAGCACTATACCAAGTTACATTATGCATAGTGGAATTGCACTAGACCAAGGCACACAATGCTTATTGCAAGGTTGACGTTCAAAATATAAAGAGTGCACTGTGCATAGTGGAAATTCACTATACAAAGGTCCACTGCCCATTATGCATGGTTGAAGTGCATCATACTATGGTCAAATTCACATAATGCATGATGAAAGTGCACCATACCATAATGCACGGTGCATTGTGATTTCTGGAACTACATGATTCTAATGTGCAAGGTGCACAATGGAATTACACCATACTAAGGTGCAAAGTACAAGGAGGTGAGAGAGCACTATACCAAGTTACATTATGCATAGTGGAATTGCACTAGACCAAGGCACACAATGCTTATTGCAAGGTCAACGTTCAAAATATAAAGAGTGCACTGTGCATAATGGAAACTCACTATACAAAGGTCCATTGCCCTTTATGCATGGTGGAAGTGTATTATACTAGGGTCAAATTGACATAATGCATGATGAAAGTGCACCATACCATAGGGCACGGTGCATTGTGATTTGTGGAACTACATGATTCTAATGTGCAAGGTGCATACTGGATGTACACCATACTAAGGTGCAAAGTAGAAGGAGGTGAGGGAGCACTATACCAAGTTACATTATGCATAGTGGAATTGCACTAGACCAAGGCACACAATGCTTATTTCAAGGTCGACGTTCAAAATATAAAGAGTGCACTCGTGCATAGTGGAAATTCACTATACAAAGGTCCACTGCCCATTATGCATGGTGGAAGGGCATCATACTAGGGTCAAATTCACAAAATGCATGATGAAAGTGCACCATACCATAGGGCACGGTGCATTGTGATTTCGGAACTACATGATTCTAATGTGCAAGGTGCACAGTGGAATTACACCATACTAAGGTGCAAAGTACAAGGAGGTGAGAGAGCACTATACCAAGTAACATTATGCATAGTGGAATTGCACTAGACTAAGGCACACAATGCTTATTGCAAGGTTGATGTTCAAAATATAAAGAGTGCATTGTGCATAATGGAAACTCACTATACAAAGGTCCACTGCCCTTTATGCATGGTGGAAGTGCATCATACTAGGGTCAAATTCACATAATACATGATGAAAGTGCACCATACCACAGGGCACGGTGCATTGTGATTTGTCGAACTACATGATTCTAATGTGCAAGGTGCATACTGGAAGTATACCATACTAAGGTGCAAAGTACAAGGAGGTGAGAGAGCACTATACCACGTTACATTATGCATAGTGGAATTGCACTAGACCAAGGCACACAATGCTTATTTCAAGGTCGACGTTCAAAATATAAAGAGTGCACTGTGCATAGTGGAAATTCACTATACAAAGGTCCACTGCCCATTATGCATGGTGGAAGGGCATCATACTAGGGTCAAATTCACATAATGCATGATGAAAGTGCACCATACCATAGGGCACGGTGCATTGTGATTTACGGAACTACATGATTCTAATGTGCAAGGTGCACGGTGGAATTACACCATACTAAGGTGCAAAGTACAAGGAGGTGAGAGAGCACTATACCAAGTAACATTATGCATAGTGGAATTGCACTAGACTAAGGCACACAATGCTTATTGCAAGGTTGATGTTCAAAATATAAAGAGTGCATTGTGCATAATGGAAACTCACTATACAAAGGTCCACTGCCCTTTATGCATGGTGGAAGTGCATCATACTAGGGTCAAATTCACATAATACATGATGAAAGTGCACCATACCACAGGGCACGGTGCATTGTGATTTGTCGAACTACATGATTCTAATGTGCAAGGTGCATACTGGAAGTATACCATACTAAGGTGCAAAGTACAAGGAGTTGAGAGAGCACTATACCAGGTTACATTATGCATAGTGGAATTGCACTAGACCAAGGCACACAATGCTTATTGCAAGGTTGACGTTCAAAATATAAAGAGTGCACTGTGCATAGTGGAAATTCACTATACAAAGGTCCACTGCCCATTATGCATGGTGGAAGTGCATCATACTATGGTCAAATTCACATAATGCATATGAAAGTGCACCATACCATAATGCACGGTGCATTGTGATTTACGGAACTACATGATTCTAATGTGCAAGGTGCACAATGGAATTACACCATACTAAGGTGCAAAGTACAAGGAGGTGAGACAGCACTATACCAAGTTACATTATGCATAGTGGAATTGCACTAGACCAAGGCACACAATGCTTATTGCAAGGTCAACGTTCAAAATATAAAGAGTGCAATCGTGCATAATGGAAACTCACTATACAAAGGTCCATTGCCCTTTATGCATGGTGGAAGTGTATTATACTAGGGTCAAATTGACATAATGCATGATGAAAGTGCACCATACCATAGGGCACGGTGCATTGTGATTTGTGGAACTACATGATTCTAATGTGCAAGGTGCATACTGGATGTACACCATACTAAGGTGCAAAGTAGAAGGAGGTGAGGGAGCACTATACCGGGTTACATTATGCATAGTGGAATTGCACTAGACCAAGGCACACAATGCTTATTTCAAGGTCGACGTTCAAAATATAAAGAGTGCACGTGCATAGTGGAAATTCACTATACAAAGGTCCACTGCCCATTATGCATGGTGGAAGGGCATCATACTAGGGTCAAATTCACAAAATGCATGATGAAAGTGCACCATACCATAGGGCACGGTGCATTGTGATTTACGGAACTACATGATTCTAATGTGCAAGGTGCACAGTGGAATTACACCATACTAAGGTGCAAAGTACAAGGAGGTGAGAGAGCACTATACCAAGTAACATTATGCATAGTGGAATTGCACTAGACTAAGGCACACAATGCTTATTGCAAGGTTGATGTTCAAAATATAAAGAGTGCATTGTGCATAATGGAAACTCACTATACAAAGGTCCACTTGCCCTTTATGCATGGTGGAAGTGCATCATACTAGGGTCAAATTCACATAATACATGATGAAAGTGCACCATACCACGGGGCACGGTGCATTGTGATTTGTCGAACTACATGATTCTAATGTGCAAGGTGCATACTGGAAGTATACCATACTAAGGTGCAAAGTACAAGGAGTTGAGAGAGCACTATACCAGGTTACATTATGCATAGTGGAATTGCACTAGACCAAGGCACACAATGCTTATTGCAAGGTTGACGTTCAAAATATAAAGAGTGCACTGTGCATAGTGGAAATTCACTATACAAAGGTCCACTGCCCATTATGCATGGTTGAAGTGCATCATACTATGGTCAAATTCACATAATGCATTGCAAGTGCACCATACCATAATGCACGGTGCATTGTGATTTACGGAACTACATGAGTCTAATGTGCAAGGTGCACAATGGAATTACACCATACTAAGGTGCAAAGTACAAGGAGGTGAGACGAGCACTATACCAAGTTAAATTATGCATAGTGGAATTGCACTAGACCAAGGCACACAATGCTTATTGCAAGGTCAACGTTCAAAATATAAAGAGTGCATTGTGCATAATGGAAACTCACTATACAAAGGTCCATTGCCCTTTATGCATGGTGGAAGTGTATTATACTAGGGTCAAATTGACATAATGCATGATGAAAGTGCACCATACCATAGGGCACGGTGCATTGTGATTTGTGGAACTACATGATTCTAATGTGCAAGGTGCATACTGGATGTACACCATACTAAGGTGCAAAGTAGAAGGAGGTGAGGGAGCACTATACCGGGTTACATTATGCATAGTGGAATTGCACTAGACCAAGGCACACAATGCTTATTTCAAGGTCGACGTTCAAAATATAAAGAGTGCACTTGTGCATAGTGGAAATTCACTATACAAAGGTCCACTGCCCATTATGCATGGTGGAAGGGCATCATACTAGGGTCAAATTCACAAAATGCATGATGAAAGTGCACCATACCATAGGGCACGGTGCATTGTGATTTCTGGAACTACATGATTCTAATGTGCAAGGTGCACGGTGGAATTACACCATACTAAGGTGCAAAGTACAAGGAGGTGAGAGAGCACTATACCAAGTAACATTATGCATAGTGGAATTGCACTAGACTAAGGCACACAATGCTTATTGCAAGGTTGATGTTCAAAATATAAAGAGTGCATTGTGCATAA
The DNA here is from genome assembly GCA_030674075.2 of Linum usitatissimum. Lineage (NCBI taxonomy): Eukaryota > Viridiplantae > Streptophyta > Magnoliopsida > Malpighiales > Linaceae > Linum > Linum usitatissimum. Next base: position 91,457 of record JAUJYP020000611.1, on the reverse strand, counting down.
TGGAAACTCACTATACAAAGGTCCACTTGCCCTTTATGCATGGTGGAAGTGCATCATACTAGGGTCAAATTCACATAATACATGATGAAAGTGCACCATACCACAGGGCACGGTGCATTGTGATTTGTCGAACTACATGATTCTAATGTGCAAGGTGCATACTGGAAGTATACCATACTAAGGTGCAAAGTACAAGGAGGTGAGAGAGCACTATACCACGTTACATTATGCATAGTGGAATTGCACTAGACCAAGGCACACAATGCTTATTTCAAGGTCGACGTTCAAAATATAAAGAGTGCACTTGTGCATAGTGGAAATTCACTATACAAAGGTCCACTGCCCATTATGCATGGTGGAAGGGCATCATACTAGGGTCAAATTCACATAATGCATGATGAAAGTGCACCATACCATAGGGCACGGTGCATTGTGATTTACGGAACTACATGATTCTAATGTGCAAGGTGCACAGTGGAATTACACCATACTAAGGTGCAAAGTACAAGGAGGTGAGAGAGCACTATACCAAGTAACATTATGCATAGTGGAATTGCACTAGACTAAGGCACACAATGCTTATTGCAAGGTTGATGTTCAAAATATAAAGAGTGCATTGTGCATAATGGAAACTCACTATACAAAGGTCCACTGCCCTTTATGCATGGTGGAAGTGCATCATACTAGGGTCAAATTCACATAATACATGATGAAAGTGCACCATACCACGGGGCACGGTGCATTGTGATTTGTCGAACTACATGATTCTAATGTGCAAGGTGCATACTGGAAGTATACCATACTAAGGTGCAAAGTACAAGGAGTTGAGAGAGCACTATACCAGGTTACATTATGCATAGTGGAATTGCACTAGACCAAGGCACACAATGCTTATTGCAAGGTTGACGTTCAAAATATAAAGAGTGCACTTGTGCATAGTGGAAATTCACTATACAAAGGTCCACTTGCCCATTATGCATGGTTGAAGTGCATCATACTATGGTCAAATTCACATAATGCATTGCACCATACCATAATGCACGGTGCATTGTGATTTGCGGAACTACATGATTCTAATGTGCAAGGTGCACAATGGAATTACACCATACTAAGGTGCAAAGTACAAGGAGGTGAGACAGCACTATACCAAGTTACATTATGCATAGTGGAATTGCACTAGACCAAGGCACACAATGCTTATTGCAAGGTCAACGTTCAAAATATAAAGAGTGCACTTGTGCATAATGGAAACTCACTATACAAAGGTCCATTGCCCTTTATGCATGGTGGAAGTGTATTATACTAGGGTCAAATTGACATAATGCATGATGAAAGTGCACCATACCATAGGGCACGGTGCATTGTGATTTGTGGAACTACATGATTCTAATGTGCAAGGTGCATACTGGATGTACACCATACTAAGGTGCAAAGTAGAAGGAGGTGAGGGAGCACTATACCAGGTTACATTATGCATAGTGGAATTGCACTAGACCAAGGCACACAATGCTTATTTCAAGGTCGACGTTCAAAATATAAAGAGTGCACTGTGCATAGTGGAAATTCACTATACAAAGGTCCACTGCCCATTATGCATGGTGGAAGGGCATCATACTAGGGTCAAATTCACAAAATGCATGATGAAAGTGCACCATACCATAGGGCACGGTGCATTGTGATTTACGGAACTACATGATTCTAATGTGCAAGGTGCACGTGGAATTACACCATACTAAGGTGCAAAGTACAAGGAGGTGAGAGAGCACTATACCAAGTAACATTATGCATAGTGGAATTGCACTAGACTAAGGCACACAATGCTTATTGCAAGGTTGATGTTCAAAATATAAAGAGTGCATTGTGCATAATGGAAACTCACTATACAAAGGTCCACTGCCCTTTATGCATGGTGGAAGTGCATCATACTAGGGTCAAATTCACATAATACATGATGAAAGTGCACCATACCACGGGGCACGGTGCATTGTGATTTGTCGAACTACATGATTCTAATGTGCAAGGTGCATACCGGAAGTATACCATACTAAGGTGCAAAGTACAAGGAGGTGAGAGAGCACTATACCGGGTTACATTATGCATAGTGGAATTGCACTAGACCAAGGCACACAATGCTTATTGCAAGGTTGACGTTCAAAATATAAAGAGTGCACTGTGCATAGTGGAAATTCACTATACAAAGGTCCACTGCCCATTATGCATGGTTGAAGTGCATCATACTATGGTCAAATTCACATATTGCATGATGAAAGTGCACCATACCATAATGCACGGTGCATTGTGATTTCTGGAACTACATGATTCTAATGTGCAAGGTGCACAATGGAATTACACCATACTAAGGTGCAAAGTACAAGGAGGTGAGACAGCACTATACCAAGTTACATTATTCATAGTGGAATTGCACTAGACCAAGGCACACAATGCTTATTGCAAGGTCAACGTTCAAAATATAAAGAGTGTACTGTGCATAATGGAAACTCACTATACAAAGGTCCACTGCCCTTTATGCATGGTGGAAGTGTATTATACTAGGGTCAAATTGACATAATGCATGATGAAAGTGCACCATACCATAGGGCACGGTGCATTGTGATTTGTCGAACTACATGATTCTAATGTGCAAGGTGCATACTTGAAGTACACTATACTAAGGTGCAAAGTAGAAGGAGGTGAGGGAGCACTATACCAGGTTACATTATGCATAGTGGAATTGCACTAGACCAAGACACACAATGCTTATTGCAAGGTCGACGTTCAAAATATAAAGAGTGCACTGTGCATAATGGAAATTCATTATACAAAGGTCCACTTCCCATTATGCATGGTGGAAGGGCATCATACTAGGGTCAAATTCACATAATGCATGATGAAAGTGCACCATACCACAGGGCACGGTGCATTGTGATTTGTCGAACTACATGATTCTAATGTGCAAGGTGCATATTGGAAGTATACCATACTAAGGTGCAAAGTACAAGGAGGTGAGAGAGCACTATACCAAGTTACATTATGCATAATTGAATTGCACTAGACTAAGGCACACAATGCTTATTGCAAGGTCGATGTTCAAAATATAAAGAGTGCACTGTGCATAATGGAAACTCACTATACAAAGGTCCACTGCCCTTTATGCATGGTGGAAGTGCATCATACTAGGGTCAAATTCACATAATGCATGATGAAAGTGCACCATACCACAGGCCACGGTGCATTGTGATTTGTCGAACTACATGATTCTAATGTGCAAGGTGCATACCGGAAGTACACCATACTAAGGTGCAAAGTACAAGGAGGTGAGAGACCACTATACCGGGTTACATTATGCATAGTGGAATTGCACTAGACCAAGGCACACAATGCTTATTGCAAGGTCGACGTTCAAAATATAAAGAGTGCACTGTGCATAGTGGAAATTCACTATACAAAGGTCCACTACCAATTATGCATGGTGGAAGGGCATCATACTAGGGTCAAATTCACATAATGCATGATGAAAGTGCACCATACCATAGGGCACGGTGCATTGTGATTTCTGGAACTACATGATTCTAATGTGCAAGGTGCACAGTGGAATTACACCATACTAAGGTGCAAAGTACAAGGAGGTGAGAGACCACTATACCAAGTAACATTATGCACAGTGGAATTGCACTAGACTAAGGCACACAATGCTTATTGCAAGGTTGATGTTCAAAATATAAAGAGTGCATTGTGCATAATGGAAACTCACTATACAAAGGTCCACTGCCCTTTATGCATGGTGGAAGTGCATCATACTAGGGTCAAATTCACATAATACATGATGAAAGTGCACCATACCATAGGGCACGGTGCATTGTGATTTGTCGAACTACATGAGTCTAATGTGCAAGGTGCATACTGGAAGTACACTATACTAAGGTGCAAAGTAGAAGGAGGTGAGGGAGCACTATACCAGGTTACATTATGCATAGTGGAATTGCACTACACCAAGGCACACAATGCTTATTGCAAGGTCGACGTTCAAAATATAAAGAGTGCACTGTGCATAATGGAAATTCATTATACAAAGGTCCACTTCCCATTATGCATGGTGGAAGGGCATCATACTAGGGTCAAATTCACATAATGCATGATGAAAGTGCACCATACCATAGGGCACGGTGCATTGTGATTTGTCGAACTACATGATTCTAATGTGCAAGGTGCATATTGGAAGTATACCATACTAAGGTGCAAAGTACAAGGAGGTGAGAGAGCACTATACCAGGTTACATTATGCATAATTGAATTGCACTAGACTAAGGCACACAATGCTTATTGCAAGGTCGATGTTCAAAATATAAAGAGTGCATTGTGCATAATGGAAACTCACTATACAAAGGTCCATTGCCCTTTATGCATGGTGGAAGTGCATCATACTAGGGTCAAATTCACATAATGCATGATGAAAGTGCACCATACCACAGGCCACGGTGCATTGTGATTTGTCGAACTACATGATTCTAATGTGCAAGGTGCATACTGGAAGTACACCATACTAAGGAGCAAAGTACAAGGAGGTGAGAGACCACTATACCAGGTTACATTATGCATAGTGGAATTGCACTAGACCAAGGCACACAATGCTTATTGCAAGGTCGACGTTCAAAATATAAAGAGTGCACTGTGCATAGTGGAAATTCACTATACAAAGGTCCACTACCAATTATGCATGGTGGAAGGGCATCATACTAGGGTCAAATTCACATAATGCATGATGAAAGTGCACCATACCATAGGGCACGGTGCATTGTGATTTCTGGAACTACATGATTCTAATGTGCAAGGTGCACGGTGGAATTACACCATACTAAGGTGCAAAGTACAAGGAGGTGAGAGACCACTATACCAAGTAACATTATGCACAGTGGAATTGCACTAGACTAAGGCACACAATGCTTATTGCAAGGTTGATGTTCAAAATATAAAGAGTGCATTGTGCATAATGGAAACTCACTATACAAAGGTCCACTGCCCTTTATGCATGGTGGAAGTGCATCATACTAGGGTCAAATTCACATAATACATGATGAAAGTGCACCATACCACAGGGCACGGTGCATTGTGATTTGTCGAACTACATGATTCTAATGTGCAAGGTACATACTGGAAGTATACAATACTAAGGTGCAAAGTACAAGGAGGTGAGAGAGCACTATACCAGGTTACATTATGCATAGTGGAATTGCACTAGACCAAGGCACACAATGCTTATTGCAAGGTCGACGTTCAAAATATAAAGAGTGCACTGTGCATAATGGAAACTCACTATACAAAGGTCCATTGCCCTTTATGCATGGTGGAAGTGTATTATACTAGGGTCAAATTGACATAATGCATGATGAAAGTGCACCATACCATAGGGCACGGTGCATTGTGATTTGTGGAACTACATGATTCTAATGTGCAAGGTGCATACTAGATGTACACCATACTAAGGTGCAAAGTAGAAGGAGGTGAGGGAGCACTATACCAGGTTACATTATGCATAGTGGAATTGCACTAGACCAAGGCACACAATGCTTATTTCAAGGTCGACGTTCAAAATATAAAGAGTGCACTGTGCATAGTGGAAATTCACTATACAAAGGTCCACCGCCCATTATGCATGGTGGAAGGGCATCATACTAGGGTCAAATTCACATAATGCATGATGAAAGTGCACCATACCATAGGGCACGGTGCATTGTGATTTCCGGAACTACATGATTCTAATGTGCAAGGTGCACGGTGGAATTACACCATACTAAGGTGCAAAGTACAAGGAGGTGAGAGAGCACTATACCAAGTAACATTATGCATAGTGGAATTGCACTAGACTAAGGCACACAATGCTTATTGCAAGGTTGATGTTCAAAATATAAAGAGTGCATTGTGCATAATGGAAACTCACTATACAAAGGTCCACTGCCCTTTATGCATGGTGGAAGTGCATCATACTAGGGTCAAATTCACATAATACATGATGAAAGTGCACCATACCACGGGGCACGGTGCATTGTGATTTGTCGAACTACATGATTCTAATGTGCAAGGTGCATACTGGAAGTATACCATACTAAGGTGCAAAGTACAAGGAGTTGAGAGAGCACTATACCAAGTTACATTATGCATAGTGGAATTGCACTAGACCAAGGCACACAATGCTTATTGCAAGGTTGACGTTCAAAATATAAAGAGTGCACTCGTGCATAGTGGAAATTCACTATACAAAGGTCCACTGCCCATTATGCATGGTTGAAGTGCATCATACTATGGTCAAATTCACATAATGCATTGCACCATACCATAATGCACGGTGCATTGTGATTTCTGGAACTACATGAGTCTAATGTGCAAGGTGCACAATGGAATTACACCATACTAAGGTGCAAAGTACAAGGAGGTGAGACAGCACTATACCAAGTTACATTATGCATAGTGGAATTGCACTAGACCAAGGCACACAATGCTTATTGCAAGGTCAACGTTCAAAATATAAAGAGTGCACTTGTGCATAATGGAAACTCACTATACAAAGGTCCATTGCCCTTTATGCATGGTGGAAGTGTATTATACTAGGGTCAAATTGACATAATGCATGATGAAAGTGCACCATACCATAGGGCACGGTGCATTGTGATTTGTGGAACTACATGATTCTAATGTGCAAGGTGCATACTGGATGTACACCATACTAAGGTGCAAAGTAGAAGGAGGTGAGGGAGCACTATACCAGGTTACATTATGCATAGTGGAATTGCACTAGACCAAGGCACACAATGCTTATTTCAAGGTCGACGTTCAAAATATAAAGAGTGCACTGTGCATAGTGGAAATTCACTATACAAAGGTCCACTGCCCATTATGCATGGTGGAAGGGCATCATACTAGGGTCAAATTCACAAAATGCATGATGAAAGTGCACCATACCATAGGGCACGGTGCATTGTGATTTCTGGAACTACATGAGTCTAATGTGCAAGGTGCACAGTGGAATTACACCATACTAAGGTGCAAAGTACAAGGAGGTGAGAGAGCACTATACCAAGTAACATTATGCATAGTGGAATTGCACTAGACTAAGGCACACAATGCTTATTGCAAGGTTGATGTTCAAAATATAAAGAGTGCATTGTGCATAATGGAAACACACTATACAAAGGTCCACTGCCCTTTATGCATGGTGGAAGTGCATCATACTAGGGTCAAATTCACATAATACATGATGAAAGTGCACCATACCACAGGGCACGGTGCATTGTGATTTGTCGAACTACATGATTCTAATGTGCAAGGTGCATAATGGAAGTATACCATACTAAGGTGCAAAGTACAAGGAGGTGAGAGAGCACTATACCAGGTTACATTATGCATAGTGGAATTGCACTAGACCAAGGCACACAATGCTTATTTCAAGGTCGACGTTCAAAATATAAAGAGTGCACTGTGCATAGTGGAAATTCACTATACAAAGGTCCACTGCCCATTATGCATGGTGGAAGGGCATCATACTAGGGTCAAATTCACATAATGCATGATGAAAGTGCACCATACCATAGGGGCACGGTGCATTGTGATTTACGGAACTACATGATTCTAATGTGCAAGGTGCACAATGGAATTACACCATACTAAGGTGCAAAGTACAAGGAGGTGAGAGAGCACTATACCAAGTAACATTATGCATAGTGGAATTGCACTAGACTAAGGCACACAATGCTTATTGCAAGGTTGATGTTCAAAATATAAAGAGTGCATTGTGCATAATGGAAACCCACTATACAAAGGTCCACTTGCCCTTTATGCATGGTGGAAGTGCATCATACTAGGGTCAAATTCACATAATACATGATGAAAGTGCACCATACCACGGGGCACGGTGCATTGTGATTTGTCGAACTACATGATTCTAATGTGCAAGGTGCATACTGGAAGTATACCATACTAAGGTGCAAAGTACAAGGAGTTGAGAGAGCACTATACCAAGTTACATTATGCATAGTGGAATTGCACTAGACCAAGGCACACAATGCTTATTGCAAGGTTGACGTTCAAAATATAAAGAGTGCACTCGTGCATAGTGGAAATTCACTATACAAAGGTCCACTTCCCCATTATGCATGGTGGAAGGGCATCATACTAGGGTCAAATTCACATAATGCATGATGAAAGTGCACCATACCATAGGGCACGGTGCATTGTGATTTACGGAACTACATGATTCTAATGTGCAAGGTGCATAGTGGAATTACACCATACTAAGGTGCAAAGTACAAGGAGGTGAGAGAGCACTATACCAAGTAACATTATGCATAGTGGAATTGCACTAGACTAAGGCACACAATGCTTATTGCAAGGTTGATGTTCAAAATATAAAGAGTGCATTGTGCATAATGGAAACTCACTATACAAAGGTCCACCGCCCTTTATGCATGGTGGAAGTGCATCATACTAGGGTCAAATTCACATAATACATGATGAAAGTGCACCATACCACGGGGCACGGTGCATTGTGATTTGTCGAACTACATGATTCTAATGTGCAAGGTGCATACTGGAAGTATACCATACTAAGGTGCAAAGTACAAGGAGTTGAGAGAGCACTATACCGAGTTACATTATGCATAGTGGAATTGCACTAGACCAAGGCACACAATGCTTATTGCAAGGTTGACGTTCAAAATATAAAGAGTGCACCGTGCATAGTGGAAATTCACTATACAAAGGTCCATTGCCCATTATGCATGGTTGAAGTGCATCATACTATGGTCAAATTCACATAATGCATTGAAATGCACCATACCATAATGCACGGTGCATTGTGATTTCCGGAACTACATGAGTCTAATGTGCAAGGTGCACAATGGAATTACACCATACTAAGGTGCAAAGTACAAGGAGGTGAGACAGCACTATACCAAGTTACATTATGCATAGTGGAATTGCACTAGACCAAGGCACACAATGCTTATTGCAAGGTCAACGTTCAAAATATAAAGAGTGCACTGTGCATAATGGAAACTCACTATACAAAGGTCCATTGCCCTTTATGCATGGTGGAAGTGTATTATACTAGGGTCAAATTGACATAATGCATGATGAAAGTGCACCATACCATAGGGCACGGTGCATTGTGATTTGTGGAACTACATGATTCTAATGTGCAAGGTGCATACTGGATGTACACCATACTAAGGTGCAAAGTAGAAGGAGGTGAGGGAGCACTATACCAAGTTACATTATGCATAGTGGAATTGCACTAGACCAAGGCACACAATGCTTATTTCAAGGTCGACGTTCAAAATATAAAGAGTGCACTTGTGCATAGTGGAAATTCACTATACAAAGGTCCACTGCCCATTATGCATGGTGGAAGGGCATCATACTAGGGTCAAATTCACAAAATGCATGATGAAAGTGCACCATACCATAGGGCACGGTGCATTGTGATTTACGGAACTACATGATTCTAATGTGCAAGGTGCACAGTGGAATTACACCATACTAAGGTGCAAAGTACAAGGAGGTGAGAGAGCACTATACCAAGTAACATTATGCATAGTGGAATTGCACTAGACTAAGGCACACAATGCTTATTGCAAGGTTGATTTTCAAAATATAAAGAGTGCATTGTGCATAATGGAAACTCACTATACAAAGGTCCACTGCCCTTTATGCATGGTGGAAGTGCATCATACTAGGGTCAAATTCACATAATACATGATGAAAGTGCACCATACCACAGGGCACGGTGCATTGTGATTTGTCGAACTACATGATTCTAATGTGCAAGGTGCATACTGGAAGTATACCATACTAAGGTGCAAAGTACAAGGAGGTGAGAGAGCACTATACCAAGTTACATTATGCATAGTGGAATTGCACTAGACCAAGGCACACAATGCTTATTTCAAGGTCGACGTTCAAAATATAAAGAGTGCACTGTGCATAGTGGAAATTCACTATACAAAGGTCCACTGCCCATTATGCATGGTGGAAGGGCATCATACTAGGGTCAAATTCACATAATGCATGATGAAAGTGCACCATACCATAGGGCACGGTGCATTGTGATTTCTGGAACTACATGATTCTAATGTGCAAGGTGCACAGTGGAATTACACCATACTAAGGTGCAAAGTACAAGGAGGTGAGAGAGCACTATACCAAGTAACATTATGCATAGTGGAATTGCACTAGACTAAGGCACACAATGCTTATTGCAAGGTTGATGTTCAAAATATAAAGAGTGCATTGTGCATAATGGAAACTCACTATACAAAGGTCCACTTGCCCTTTATGCATGGTGGAAGTGCATCATACTAGGGTCAAATTCACATAATACATGATGAAAGTGCACCATACCACGGGGCACGGTGCATTGTGATTTGTCGAACTACATGATTCTAATGTGCAAGGTGCATACTGGAAGTATACCATACTAAGGTGCAAAGTACAAGGAGTTGAGAGAGCACTATACCAGGTTACATTATGCATAGTGGAATTGCACTAGACCAAGGCACACAATGCTTATTTCAAGGTTGACGTTCAAAATATAAAGAGTGCACTGTGCATAGTGGAAATTCACTATACAAAGGTCCACTGCCCATTATGCATGGTTGAAGTGCATCATACTATGGTCAAATTCACATAATGCATTGCACCATACCATAATGCACGGTGCATTGTGATTTCTGGAACTACATGAGTCTAATGTGCAAGGTGCACAATGGAATTACACCATACTAAGGTGCAAAGTACAAGGAGGTGAGACAGCACTATACCAAGTTACATTATGCATAGTGGAATTGCACTAGACCAAGGCACACAATGCTTATTGCAAGGTCAACGTTCAAAATATAAAGAGTGCACTGTGCATAATGGAAACTCACTATACAAAGGTCCATTGCCCTTTATGCATGGTGGAAGTGTATTATACTAGGGTCAAATTGACATAATGCATGATGAAAGTGCACCATACCATAGGGCACGGTGCATTGTGATTTGTGGAACTACATGATTCTAATGTGCAAGGTGCATACTTGGATGTACACCATACTAAGGTGCAAAGTAGAAGGAGGTGAGGGAGCACTATACCAGGTTACATTATGCATAGTGGAATTGCACTAGACCAAGGCACACAATGCTTATTTCAAGGTCGACGTTCAAAATATAAAGAGTGCACTGTGCATAGTGGAAATTCACTATACAAAGGTCCACTGCCCATTATGCATGGTGGAAGGGCATCATACTAGGGTCAAATTCACAAAATGCATGATGAAAGTGCACAATACCATAGGGCACGGTGCATTGTGATTTCTGGAACTACATGATTCTAATGTGCAAGGTGCACAGTGGAATTACACCATACTAAGGTGCAAAGTACAAGGAGGTGAGAGAGCACTATACCAAGTAACATTATGCATAGTGGAATTGCACTAGACTAAGGCACACAATGCTTATTGCAAGGTTGATGTTCAAAATATAAAGAGTGCATTGTGCATAATGGAAACTCACTATACAAAGGTCCACTGCCCTTTATGCATGGTGGAAGTGCATCATACTAGGGTGAAATTCACATAATACATGATGAAAGTGCACCATACCACAGGGCACGGTGCATTGTGATTTGTCGAACTACATGATTCTAATGTGCAAGGTGCATACTGGAAGTATACCATACTAAGGTGCAAAGTACAAGGAGGTGAGAGAGCACTATACCAGGTTACATTATGCATAGTGGAATTGCACTAGACCAAGGCACACAATGCTTATTGCAAGGTTGACGTTCAAAATATAAAGAGTGCACTTGTGCATAGTGGAAATTCACTATACAAAGGTCCACTGCCCATTATGCATGGTATCATAGTATCAATCAGAAGGCCCATACCAGGGAGAAGATCTATGGCAAGTGCAGATAACCAATGAGACGAGGAAGAAAGCCTCCTAGTGAGTCAAAATATAAAGAGTGCACTGATAGTGGAAATTCACTATACAAAGGTCCACCGCCCATTATGCATGGTTGAAGTGCATCATACTATGGTCAAATTCACATATTGCATGATGAAAGTGCACCATACCATAATGCACGGTGCATTGTGATTTCGGAACTACATGATTCTAATGTGCAAGGTGCACAATGGAATTACACCATACTAAGGTGCAAAGTACAAGGAGGTGAGACAGCACTATACCAAGTTACATTATGCATAGTGGAATTGCACTAGACCAAGGCACACAATGCTTATTGCAAGGTCAACGTTCAAAATATAAAGAGTGTACTGTGCATAATGGAAACTCACTATACAAAGGTCCACCTGCCCTTTATGCATGGTGGAAGTGTATTATACTAGGGTCAAATTGACATAATGCATGATGAAAGTGCACCATACCATAGGGCACGGTGCATTGTGATTTGTCGAACTACATGATTCTAATGTGCAAGGTGCATACTGGAAGTACACTATACTAAGGTGCAAAGTAGAAGGAGGTGAGGGAGCACTATACCAGGTTACATTATGCATAGTGGAATTGCACTAGACCAAGGCACACAATGCTTATTGCAAGGTCGACGTTCAAAATATAAAGAGTGCACTGTGCATAATGGAAATTCATTATACAAAGGTCCACTGCCCATTATGCATGGTGGAAGGGCATCATACTAGGGTCAAATTCACATAATGCATGATGAAAGTGCACCATACCACAAGGCACGGTGCATTGTGATTTGTCGAACTACATGATTCTAATGTGCAAGGTGCATACTGGAAGTATACCATACTAAGGTGCAAAGTACAAGGAGGTGAGAGAGCACTATACGAGGTTACATTATGCATAATTGAATTGCACTAGACTAAGGCACACAATGCTTATTGCAAGGTCGATGTTCAAAATATAAAGAGTGCACTGTGGATAATGGAAACTCACTATACAAAGGTCCACCGCCTTTATGCATGGTGGAAGTGCATCATACTAGGGTCAAATTCACATAATGCATGATGAAAGTGCACCATACCACAGGGCACGGTGCATTGTGATTTGTCGAACTACATGATTCTAATGTGCAAGGTGCATACTGGAAGTATACAATACTAAGGTGCAAAGTACAAGGAGGTGAGACAGCACTATACCACGTTACATTATGCATAGTGGAATTGCACTAGACCAAGGCACAGAATGCTTATTGCAAGGTCGACGTTCAAAATATAAAGAGTGCACTGTGCATAGTGGAAATTCACTATACAAAGGTCCACTGCCCATTATGCATGGTGGAAGGGCATCATACTAGGGTCAAATTCACATAATGCATGATGAAAGTGCACCATACCATAGGGCACGGTGCATTGTGATTTGGAGAACTACATGATTCTAATGTGCAAGGTGCACAATGGAATTACACCATACTAAGGTGCAAAGTACAAGGAGGTGAGAGAGCACTATACCAGGTGACATTATGCATAGTGGAATTGCACTAGACCAAGGCACACAATGCTTATTGCAAGGTCGACGTTCAAAATATAAAGAGTGCACTATGCATAGTGGAAATTCACTATACAAAGGTCCACTGCCCATTATGCATGGTGGAAGGGCATCATACTAGGGTCAAATTCTCATAATACATGATGAAAGTGCACCATACCATAGGGCACGGTGCATTGTGATTTTTGGAACTACATGATTCTAATGTGCAAGGTGCACAGTGGAATTACACCATACTAAGGTGCAAAGTACAAGGAGGTGAGAGAGCACTATACCAAGTTACATTATGCATAGTGGAATTGCACTAGACTAAGGCACACAATGCTTATTGCAAGGTCGATGTTCCAAATATAAAGAGTGCAACGTGCATAATGGAAACTCACTATACAAAGGTCCACTGCCCATTATGCATGGTGGAAGTGCATCATACTAGGGTCAAATTCACATAATGCATGATGAAAGTGCACCATACCATAGGGCACGATGCATTGTGATTTCTGGAACTACATGATTCTAATGTGCAAGGTGCACAGTGGAATTACACCATACTAAGGTGCAAAGTACAAGATGGTGAGAGAGCACTATACCAAGTTACATTATGCATAGTGGAATTGCACTAGACTAAGGCACACAATGCTTATTGCAAGGTCGATGTTCAAAATATAAAGAGTGCACTGTGCATAATGGAAACTCACTATACAAAGGTCCACTGCCCATTATGCATGGTGGAAGTGCATCATACTAGGGTCAAATTCACATAATGCATGATGAAAGTGCACCATACCATAGGGCACGATGCATTGTGATTTCTGGAACTACATGATTCTAATGTGCAAGGTGCACAATGGAATTACACCATACTAAGGTGCAAAGTACAAGGAGGTGAGAGAGCACTATACCAAGTTACATTATGCATAGTGGAATTGCACTAGACTAAGGCACACAATGCTTATTGCAAGGTCGATGTTCAAAATATAAAGAGTGCACCGTGCATAATGGAAACTCACTATACAAAGGTCCACTGCCCTTTATGCATGGTGGAAGTGCATCATACTAGGGTCAAATTCACATAGTGCATGATGAAAGTGCACCATACCACAGGGCACGGTGCATTGTGATTTGTCGAACTACATGATTCTAATGTGCAAGGTGCATACTGGAAGTATACCATACTAAGGTGCCAAGTACAAGGAGGTGAGAGAGCACTATACCAGGTTACATTATGCATAGTGGAATTGCACTAGACCAAGGCACACAATGCTTATTGCAAGGTCGACGTTCAAAATATAAAGAGTGCACTGTGCATAGTGGAAATTCACTATACAAAGGTCCACTGCCCATTATGCATGGTGGAAGGGCATCATACTAGGGTCAAAATCTCATAATACATGATGAAAGTGCACCATACCATAGGGCACGGTGCATTGTGATTTCTGGAACTACATGATTCTAATGGGCAAGGTGCACAGTGGAATTACACCATACTAAGGTGCAAAGTACAAGGAGGTGAGAGAGCACTATACCAAGTTACATTATGCATAGTGGAATTGCACTAGACTAAGGCACACAATGCTTATTGCAAGGTCGATGTTCAAAATATAAAGAGTGCAATCGTGCATAATGGAAACTCACTATACAAAGGTCCACTGCCCTTTATGCATGGTGGAAGTGCATCATACTAGGGTCAAATTCACATAGTGCATGATGAAAGTGCACCATACCACGAGGCACGGTGCATTGTGATTTGTCGAACTACATGATTCTAATGTGCAAGGTGCATACTGGAAGTATACCATACTAAGGTGCAAAGTACAAGGAGGTGAGAGAGCACTATACCAGGTTACATTATGCATAGTGGAATTGCACTAGACCAAGGCACACAATGCTTATTGCAAGGTCGACGTTCAAAATATAAAGAGTGCACCGTGCATAGTGGAAATTCACTATACAAAGGTCCACCGCCCATTATGCATGGTGGAAGGGCATCATACTAGGGTCAAATTCTCATAATACATGATGAAAGTGCACCATACCATAGGGCACGGTGCATTGTGATTTACGGAACTACATGATTCTAATGTGCAAGGTGCACAGTGGAATTACACCATACTAAGGTGCAAAGTACAAGGAGGTGAGAGAGCACTATACCAAGTTACATTATGCATAGTGGAATTGCACTAGACTAAGGCACACAATGCTTATTGCAAGGTCGATGTTCAAAATATAAAGAGTGCACTATGCATAATGGAAACTCACTATACAAAGGTCCACCGCCCATTATGCATGGTGGAAGTGCATCATACTAGGGTCAAATTCACATAATGCACGATGAAAGTGCACCATACCATAGGGCACGATGCATTGTGATTTCTGGAACTACATGATTCTAATGTGCAAGGTGCACAATGGAATTACACCATACTAAGGTGCAAAGTACAAGGAGGTGAGAGAGCACTATACCAAGTTACATTATGCATAGTGGAATTGCACTAGACTAAGGCACACAATGCTTATTGCAAGGTCGATGTTCAAAATATAAAGAGTGCACTTGTGCATAATGGAAACTCACTATACAAAGGTCCACCTTGCCCTTTATGCATGGTGGAAGTGCATCATACTAGGGTCAAATTCACATAGTGCATGATGAAAGTGCACCATACCACAGGGCACGGTGCATTGTGATTTGTCGAACTACATGATTCTAATGTGCAAGGTGCATACTGGAAGTATACCATACTAAGGTGCAAAGTAGAAGGAGGTGAGAGAGCACTATACCAGGTTACATTATGCATAGTGGAATTGCACTAGACCAAGGCACACAATGCTTATTGCAAGGTCGACGTTCAAAATATAAAGAGTGCACTCGTGCATAGTGGAAATTCACTATACAAAGGTCCACTGCCCATTATGCATGGTGGAAGGGCATCATACTAGGGTCAAATTCTCATAATACATGATGAAAGTGCACCATACCATAGGGCACGGTGCATTGTGATTTCGGAACTACATGATTCTAATGGGCAAGGTGCACAGTGGAATTACACCATACTAAGGTGCAAAGTACAAGGAGGTGAGAGAGCACTATACCAAGTTACATTATGCATAGTGGAATTGCACTAGACTAAGGCACACAATGCTTATTGCAAGGTCGATGTTCAAAATATAAAGAGTGCAACGTGCATAATGGAAACTCACTATACAAAGGTCCACCGCCCTTTATGCATGGTGGAAGTGCATCATACTAGGGTCAAATTCACATAGTGCATGATGAAAGTGCACCATACCACGGGGCACGGTGCATTGTGATTTGTCGAACTACATGATTCTAATGTGCAAGGTGCATACCGGAAGTATACCATACTAAGGTGCAAAGTACAAGGAGGTGAGAGAGCACTATACCAAGTTACATTATGCATAGTGGAATTGCACTAGACCAAGGCACACAATGCTTATTGCAAGGTCGACGTTCAAAATATAAAGAGTGCACGTGCATAGTGGAAATTCACTATACAAAGGTCCACTGCCCATTATGCATGGTGGAAGGGCATCATACTAGGGTCAAATTCACATAATACATGATGAAAGTGCACCATACCATAGGGCACGGTGCATTGTGATTTACGGAACTACATGATTCTAACGTGCAAGGTGCACAGTGGAATTACACCATACTAAGGTGCAAAGTACAAGGAGGTGAGAGAGCACTATACCAAGTTACATTATGCATAGTGGAATTGCACTAGACTAAGGCACACAATGCTTATTGCAAGGTCGATGTTCAAAATATAAAGAGTGCATTGTGCATAATGGAAACTCACTATACACAGGTCCACTGCCCTTTATGCATGGTGGAAGTGCATCATACTATGGTCAAATTCACATAATGCATAATGAAAGTGCACCATACCACAGGGCACGGTGCATTGTGATTTGTCGAACTACATGATTCTAATGTGCAAGGTGCATACTGGAAGTATACCATACTAAGGTGCAAAGTACAAGGAGGTGAAACGAGCACTATACCGAGTTACATTATGCATAGTGGAATTGCACTAGACCAAGGCACACAATGCTTATTGCAAGGTCGACGTTCAAAATATAAAGAGTGCACTGTGCATAGTGGAAATTCACTATACAAAGGTCCACTGCCCATTATGCATGGTGGAAGGGCATCATACTAGTGTCAAATTCACATAATGCATGATGAAAGTGCACCATACCATAGGGCACGGTGCATTGTGATTTCTGGAACTACATGATTCTAATGTGCAAGGTGCACAGTGGAATTACACCATACTAAGGTGCAAAGTACAAGGAGGTGAGAGAGCACTATACCAAGTTACATTATGCATAGTGGAATTGCACTAGACTAAGGCACACAATGCTTATTGCAAGGTCGATGTTCAAAATATAAAGAGTGCACCGTGCATAAGGGAAACTCACTATACAAAGGTCCACCGCCCTTTATGCATGGTGGAAGTGCATCATACTAGGGTCAAATTCACATAATGCATGATGAAAGTGCACCATACCATAGGGCACGGTGCATTGTGATTTGTCGAACTACATAATTCTAATGTGCAAGGTGCATACTGGAAGTACACCATACTAAGGTGCAAAGTAGAAGGAGGTGAGGAAGCACTATACCAGGTTACATTATGCATAGTGGAATTGCACTAGACCAAGGCACACAATGCTTAGTTCAAGGTCGACGGTCAAAATATAAAGAGTGTACTGTGCATAGTGGAAATTCACTATACAAAGGTCCACTGCCCATTATGCATGGTGGAAGGGCATCATACTAGGGTCAAATTCACATAATGCATGATGAAAGTGCACCATACCATAGGGCACGGTGCATTGTGATTTCGGAACTACATGATTCTAATGTGCAAGGTGCACAGTGGAATTACACCATACTAAGGTGCAAAGTACAAGGAGGTGAGAGAGCACTATACCAAGTTACATTATGCATAGTGGAATTGCACTAGACTAAGGCACACAATGCTTATTGCAAGGTCGATGTTCAAAATATAAAGAGTGCACTTGTGCATAAGGGAAACTCACTATACAAAGGTCCACCGCCCTTTATGCATGGTGGAAGTGCATCATACTAGGGTCAAATTCATATAATGCATGATGAAAGTGCACCATACCACAGGCCACGGTGCATTGTGATTTGTCGAACTACATGATTCTAATGTGCAAGGTGCATACTGGAACTACACCATACTAAGGTGCAAAGTACAAGGAGGTGAGAGAGCACTATACCAGGTTACATTATGCATAGTGGAATTGCACTAGACCAAGGCACACAATGCTTATTGCAAGGTCGACGTTCAAAATATAAAGAGTGCACTGTGCATAGTGGAATTTCACTATACAAAGGTCCACTGCCCATAATGCATGGTGGAAGGGCATCATACTAGGGTCAAATTCACATAATGCATGATGAAAGTGCACCATACCATAGAGCACGGTGCATTGTGATTTCTGGAACTACATGATTCTAATGTGCAAGGTGCACAGTGGAATTACACCATACTAAGGTGCAAAGTACAAGGAGGTGAGAGAGCACTATACCAAGTTACATTATGCATAGTGGAATTGCACTAGACTAAGGCACACAATGCTTATTGCAAGGTCGACGTTCAAAATATAAAGAGTGCACTGTGCATGGTGGAAATTCACTATAGAGAGGTCCACTGCCCATTGTGCATGGTCGAAGTGCATCATACCAGGGTCAAATTCGCATAATGCATGATGAAAGTGCACCTTACCATAGGGCACGGTGCATTGTGAATGGTGGAACTACATGATTTTAATTCGCAAGGTCCATAGTGAAAGTACACCATACTAAGGTGCAAAGTACAAGGAGGTTAGAGAGGAGTCTACCAAGTTACATTATTCATAATGGAATTGCACTAGATCAAGGCACACAATTCTTATTCTAGGGTCGAACTACAAAATATAAAGGTTCACTATGCATAGTGGAAATTCACTATACAAAGGTCCACTGTCCATTGTGCATGGTGGAAGTGCATAATACGTTGGTCAAATTCGCAAAATGCATGATGAAAGTGCACCCTACTATAGGGGACGGTGCATTGTGATTTGTCGAACTACATTATTCTAATGTGCAAGGTGGATACTGGAAGTACACCATACTAAGGTGCAAAGTACAAGGAGGTGAGAGAGCACTATACCAGGTTACATTATGCATAGTGGAATTACACTAGACCAAGGCACACAATGCTTATTGCAAGATCGACGTTCAAAGTATAAAGAGTGCACTGTGCATAATGGAAACTCACTATACAAAGGTCCACTGCTCTTTATGCATGGTGGAAGTGCATCATACTAGGGTCAAATTCAAATAATGCATGATGAAAGTGCACCAAACCATAGGGCACGGTGCATTGTGATTTGTCGAACTACATGATTCTAATGTGCAAGGTGCATACTGGAAGTACACCATACTAAGGTGCAAAGTACAAGGAGGTGAGAGAGCACTATACCAGGTTACACTATGCATAGTAGAATTGCACTAGACCAAGGCACACAATGCTTATTGCAAGGTCGACGTTCAAAATATAAAGAGTGCACTGTGCATGGTGGAAATTCACTATACAAAGGTCCACTGCCCATTGTGCATGGTCGAAGTGCATCATACCAGGGTCAAATTTGCATAATGCATGATGAAAGTGCACCTTACCATAGGGCACGGTGCATTGTGAATGGTGGAACTACATGATTTTAATTCGCAAGGTGCATAGTGAAAGTACACCATACTAAGGTGCAAAGTACAAGGAGGTTAGAGAGGAGTCTACCAAGTTACATTATTCATAATGGAATTGCACTAGATCAAGGCACACAATTCTTATTCCAGGGTCGAACTACAAAATATAAAGGTTCACTATGCATAGTGGAAATTCACTATACAAAGGTCCACTGTCCATTGTGCATGGTGGAAGTGCATAATACGGTGCATTGTGATTTGTCGAACTACATTATTCTAATGTGCAAGGTGCATACTGGAAGTACACCATACTAAGGTGCAAAGTACAAGGAGGTGAGAGAGCACTATACCAGGTTACATTATGCATAGTGGAATTGCACTAGACCAAGGCACACAATGCTTATTGCAAGGTCGACGTTCAAAATATAAAGAGTGCACTGTGCATAGTGGAAATTCACTATACAAAGGTCCACTGCCCATTATGCATGGTGGAAGGGCATCATACTAGTGTCAAATTCACATAATGCATGATGAAAGTGCACCATACCATAGGGCAAGGTGTATTGTGATTTCGGAACTACATGATTCTAATGTGCAAGGTGCACAGTGGAATTACACCATACTAAGGTGCAAAGTACAAGGAGGTGAGAGAGTACTATACCAAGTTACATTATGCATAGTGGAATTGCACTAGAACAAGGCACACAATGCTTATTGCAAGGTCGACGTTCAAAATATAAAGAGTGCACTGTGCATAGTGTAAATTCACTATACAAAAGTCCACTGCCCATTATGAATGGTGGAAGGGCATCATACTAGGGTCAAATTCACATAATGCATGATTAAACTGCACCATACCATAGGGCACGGTGCATTGTGATTTCTGGAACTACATGATTCTAATGTGCAAGGTGCATAGTGGAATTACACCATACTAAGGTGCAAAGTACAAGGAGGTGAGAGAGCACTATACCGAGTTACATTATGCATAGTGGAATTGCACTAGACCAAGGCACACAATGCTTATTGCAAGGTCGACGTTCAAAATATAAAGAGTGCACTGTGTATAATGGAAACTCACTATACAAAGGTCCACTGCCCTTTATGCATGGTAGAAGTGCATCATACTAGGGTCAAATTCAAATAATGCATGATGAAAGTGCACCATACCATAGGGCACGGTGCATTGTGATTTGTCGAACTACATGATTCTAATGTGCAAGGTGCATACTCGAAGTACACCATACTAAGGTGCAAAGTACAAGGAGGTGAGAGAGCACTATACCAGGTTACATTATGCATAGTGGAATTGCACTAGACCAAGGCACACAATGCTTATTGCAAGGTCGACGTTCAAAATATAAAGAGTGCACCGTGCATGGTGGAAATTCACTATACAAAGGTCCACTGCCCATTGTGCATGGTCGAAGTGCATCATACCAGGGTCAAATTCGCATAATGCATGATGAAAGTGCACCTTACCATAGGGCACGGTGCATTGTGAATGGTGGAACTACATGACTTTAATTCGCAAGGTGCATAGTGAAAGTACACCATACTAAGGTGCAAAGTACAAGGAGGTTAGAGAGGAGTCTACCAAGTTACATTATTCATAATGGAATTGCACTAGATCAAGGCAGACAATTCTTATTCCAGGGTCGAACTACAAAATATAAAGGTTCACTATGCATAGTGGAAATTCACTATACAAAGGTCCACTATCCATTGTGCATGGTGGAAGTGCATAATACGGTGCATTGTGATTTGTCGAACTACATTATTCTAATGTGCAAGGTGCATACTGGAAGTACACCATACTAAGGTGCAAAGTACAAGGAGGTGAGAGAGCACTATACCAGGTTACATTATGCATAGTGGAATTGCACTAGACCAAGGCACACAATGCTTATTGCAAGGTCGACGTTCAAAATATAAAGAGTGCACCGTGCATAGTGGAAATTCACTATACAAAGGTCCACTGCCCATTATGCATGGTGGAAGGGCATCATACTAGTGTCAAATTCACATAATGCATGATGAAAGTGCACCATACCATAGGGCAAGGTGTATTGTGATTTCTGGAACTACATGATTCTAATGTGCAAGGTGCACAGTGGAATTACACCATACTAAGGTGCAAAGTACAAGGAGGTGAGAGAGCACTATACCAAGTTACATTATGCATAGTGGAATTGCACTAGACCAAGGCACACAATGCTTATTGCAAGGTCGACGTTCAAAATATAAAGAGTGCACTATGCATAGTGTAAATTCACTATACAAAAGTCCACTGCCCATTATGAATGGTGGAAGGGCATCATACTAGGGTCAAATTCACATAATGCATGATGAAACTGCACCATACCATAGGGCACGGTGCATTGTGATTTCTGGAACTACATGATTCTAATGTGCAAGGTGCATAGTGGAATTACACCATACTAAGGTGCAATGTACAAGGAGGTGAGAGAGCACTATACCGAGTTACATTATGCATAGTGGAATTGCACTAGACCAAGGCACACATTGCTTATTGCAAGGTCGACGTTCAAAATATAAAGAGTGCACTGTGTATAATGGAAACTCACTACACAAAGGTCCACTGCCCTTTATGCATGGTAGAAGTGCATCATACTAGGGTCAAATTCAAATAATGCATGATGAAAGTGCACCATACCATAGGGCACGGTGCATTGTGATTTGTCGAACTACATGATTCTAATGTGCAAGGTGCATACAAGAAGTACACCATACTAAGGTGCAAAGTACAAGGAGGTGCGAGAGCACTATACCAGGTTACATTATGCATAGTGGAATTGCACTAGACCAAGGCACACAATGCTTATTGCAAGGTCGACGTTCAAAATATAAAGAGTGCACTGTGCATGGTGGAAATTCACTGTACAAAGGTCCACTGCCCATTGGGCATGATCGAAGTGCATCACACCAGGGTCAAATTCCCAAAATGCATGATGAAAGTGCACCTTACCATAGGGCACGGTGCATTGTGAATGGTGGAACTACATGATTTTAATTCGCAAGGTGCATAGTGAAAGTACACCATACTAAGGTGCAAAGTACATGGAGGTTAGAGAGGAGTCTACCAAGTTACATTATTCATAATGGAATTGCACCAGATCAAGGTAGACAATGCTTATTCCATGGTCGAACTACAAAATATAAAGGTTCACTATGCATAGTGGAAATTCACTATACAAAGGTCCACTGTCCATTGTGCATGGTGGAAGTGCATAATACGTTCGTCAAATTCGCAAATTGCAAGATGAAAGTGCACCATACTATAGGGGATGGTGCATTGTGATTTGTGGAACTACATGATTCTAATGTGCAAGGTGGATAGTGGAAGTACACCATACTAAGGTGCCAAGTACAAGGAGGTGAGAGAGCACTATACGAAGTTACATTATGCATAGTGGAAATACCCTAGACTAAGGCACACAATATTTATTGCAAGGTCGACGTTCAAATATAAAGAGTGCATTGTGCATAATGAAAATTAACTATACAAAGGTCCACTGCCCATTATGCATGGTTGAAGTGCATCATACTATGGTCAAATTCACATAATGGATGATGAAAGTGCACCATACCATAGGGCACGGTGCATTGTGATTTGTGGAACTACATGATTCTAATGTGCAAGGTGCGCAGTGGAATTACACCATACTAAGGTGCAAAGTACAAGGAGGTGAGAGAGCACTATACCAAGTTACATTATGCATAGTGGAATTGCACTAGACCAAGGCACACAATGCTTATTGCAAGGTCGACATTCAAAATATAAAGAGTGCATTGTGCATAATGGAAACTCACTATACAAAGGTCCACTGCCCTTTATGCATGGTGGAAATGCATTATACTAGGGTTAAATTGACATAATGCATGATGAAACTGCCCTATACCATAGGGCACGGTGCATTGTGATTTGTCAAACTACATGATTCTAATGTGCAAGGTGCATACTGGAAGTACACCATACTAAGGTGCAAAGTACAAGAAGGTGAGAGACCACTATACCAGGCTACATTATGCATAGTGGAATTGCACTAGACCAAGGCACACAATGCTTATTTCAAGGACGACGTTCAAAATATAAAGAGTGCACTGTGCATAGTGAAAATTCACTATACTAAGGTCCACCGCCCATTATGGATGGTGGAAGGGAATCATACTAGGGTCAAATTCACATAATGCATGATGAAAGTGCACCATACCATAGGGCACGGTGCATTGTGATTTCTGGAACTACATGATTCTAATGTGCAAGGTGCACAGTGGAATTACACCATACTAAGGTGCAAAGTACAAGGAGGTGACAGAGCACTATACCAAGTTACATTATGCATAGTGGAATTGCACTAGACTTAGGCACACAATGCTTATTTCAAGGTCGATGTTCAAAATATAAAGAATGCACTGTGCATAATGGAAACTCACTATACAAAGGTCCACTGCCCTTTATGCATGGTGGAAGTGCATCATACTAGGGTCACATTCACATAATGCATGATGAAAGTGCACCATACCATAGGGCATGGTGCATTGTCATTTGTCGAACTACATGATTCTAATGTGCAAGGTGCATACTGGAAGTACACCATACTAAGGTGCAAAGTACAAGGAGGTGAGAGAACACTATACCAGGTTACATTATGCATAGTGGAATTGCACTAGACCAAGGCACACAATGCTTATTGCAAGGTCGACGTTCAAAATATAAAGAGTGCACTCGTGCATAGTGGAAATTCAATATACAAAGGTCCACTGCCCATTATGCATGGTGGAAGGGCATCATACTAGGGTAAAATTCACATAATGCATGATGAAAGTGCACCATACCATAGGGCACGGTGCACTGTGATTTCTCGAACTACATGATTCTAATGTGCAAGGTGCACTGTGGAATTATACCATACTAAGGTGCAAAGTACAAGGAGGTGAGAGAGCACTATACCAAGTTACATTATGCATAGTGGAATTGCACTAGACCAAGGCACACAATGCTCATTGCAAGGTCGACGTTCAAAATATAAAGAGTGCACTATGCATAATGGAAACTCACTATACAAAGGTCCACTGCCCTTTATGCGTGGTGGAAGTGCATCATACTAGGGTCAAATTCATATAATGCATGATGAAAGTGCAACATAGCATAGGGCATGGTGCATTGTGATTTGTCGAACTACATGATTCTAATGTGCAAGGTGCATAGTGGAATTACACCATACTAAGGTGCAAAGTACAAGGAGGTGAGAGAGCCCTATACCAGGTTACATTATGCATAGTGGAATTGAACTAGACCAAGGCACATAATTCCTATTGCAAGCTCAACGTTCAAAACATAAAGAGTGCACTGTGCATAGTGGAAATTCACTATACAAAGGTCCACTGTCCATTGTGCATGGTCGAAATGCATCATACCAGGGTCAAATTCGCATAATGCATGATGAAAGTGCACCTTACCATAGGGCACGGTGCATTGTGAATGGTGGAACTACATGATTTTGATTCGCAAGGTACATAGTGAAAGTACACCATACTAAGGTGCAAAGTACAAGGAGGTTGAAGAGGAGTCTACCAAGTTACATTATGCATAGTGGAATTGCACTAGATCAAGGCACACAATGCTTATTCCATGGTCGAACTACAAAATATAAAGGTTTACTATGCATAGTGGAAATTCACTATACAAAGGTCCACTGTCCATTGTACACGGTGGAAGTGCATTATACGTGGGTCAAATTCACAAAATGCGTGATGAAAGTGCACCATACTATAGGGGACGGTGCACTGTGATTTGTGGAACTAAATGATTCTAATGCGCAAGGTGGATAGTGGAAGTACACCATACTAAGGCGCAAAGTACAAGGAGGTGAGAGAGCACTATACCAAGTTACATTATGCACAGTGGAATTACACTAGACTAAGCCACACAATACTTATTGCAAGGTCGACGTTCAAAATATAAAGAGTGCATTGTGCATAATGAAAATTAACTATACAAAGGTCCACTGCCCATTATGCATGGTTGAAGTGCATCATACTATGGTCAAATTCACATAATGGATGATGAAAGTGCACCATACCATAGGGCACGGTGCATTGTGATTTGTGGAACTACATGATTCTAATGTGCAAGGTGCACAGTGGAATTACACCATACTAAGGTGCAAAGTACAAGGAGGTGAGAGAGCACTATACCAAGTTACATTATGCATAGTGGAATTGCACTAGACCAAGGCACACAATGCTTATTGCAAGGTCGACGTTCAAAATATAAAGAGTGCATTGTGCATAATGGAAACTCACTATACAAAGGTCCACTGCCCTTTATGCATGGTGGAAATGCATTATACTAGGGTTAAATTGACATAATGCATGATGAAATCGCACCATACCATAGGGCACGGTGCATTGTGATTTGTCAAACTACATGATTCTAATGTGCAAGGTGCATAGTGGAAGTACACCATACTAAGGTGCAAAGTACAAGAAGGTGAGAGACCACTATACCAGGCTACATTATGCATAGTGGAATTGCACTAGACCAAGGCACACAATGCTTATTTCAAGGACGACGTTCAAAATATAAAGAGTGCACTGTGCATAGTGAAAATTCACTATACTAAGGTCCACTGCCCATTATGGATGGTGGAAGGGAATCATACTAGGGTCAAATTCACATAATGCATGATGAAAGTGCACCATACCATAGGGCACGGTGCATTGTGATTTCTGGAACTACATGATTCTAATGTGCAAGGTGCACAGTGGAATTACACCATACTAAGGTGCAAAGTACAAGGAGGTGACAGAGCACTATACCAAGTTACATTATGCATAGTGGAATTGCACTAGACTTAGGCACACAATGCTTATTTCAAGGTCGATGTTCAAAATATAAAGAATGCACTCTGCATAATGGAAACTCACTATACAAAGGTCCACCGCCCTTTATGCATGGTGGAAGTGCATCATACTAGGGTCACATTCACATAATGCATGATGAAAGTGCACCATACCATAGGGCATGGTGCATTGTCATTTGTCGAACTACATGATTCTAATGTGCAAGGTGCATAGTGGAAGTACACCATACTAAGGTGCAAAGTACAAGGAGGTGAGAGAACACTATACCAGGTTACATTATGCATAGTGGAATTGCACTAGACCAAGGCACACAATGCTTATTGCAAGGTCGACGTTCAAAATA
Organism: Linum usitatissimum; assembly: GCA_030674075.2. Classification (NCBI taxonomy): domain Eukaryota; kingdom Viridiplantae; phylum Streptophyta; class Magnoliopsida; order Malpighiales; family Linaceae; genus Linum; species Linum usitatissimum. Next base: position 63,981 of record JAUJYP020000611.1, on the reverse strand, counting down.
TAAAGAGTGCACTGTGCATAGTGGAAATTCAATATACAAAGGTCCACTGCCCATTATGCATGGTGGAAGGGCATCATACTAGGGTAAAATTCACATAATGCATGATGAAAGTGCACCATATCATAGGGCACGGTGCACTGTGATTTCTCGAACTACATGATTCTAATGTGCAAGGTGCACTGTGGAATTATACCATACTAAGGTGCAAAGTACAAGGAGGTGAGAGAGCACTATACCAAGTTACATTATGCATAGTGGAATTGCACTAGACCAAGGCACACAATGCTCATTGCAAGGTCGACGTTCAAAATATAAAGAGTGCACTATGCATAATGGAAATTCACTATACAAAGGTCCACTGCCCTTTATGCGTGGTGGAAGTGCATCATACTAGGGTCAAATTCATATAATGCATGATGAAAGTGCAACATAGCATAGGGCATGGTGCATTGTGATTTGTCGAACTACATGATTCTAATGTGCAAGGTGCATAGTGGAATTACACCATACTAAGGTGCAAAGTACAAGGAGGTGAGAGAGCCCTATACCAAGTTACATTATGCATAGTGGAATTGAACTAGACCAAGGCACATAATTCCTATTGCAAGCTCGACGTTCAAAACATAAAGAGTGCACTGTGCATAGTGGAAATTCACTATACAAAGGTCCACTGTCCATTGTGCATGGTCGAAATGCATCATACCAGGGTCAAATTCGCATAATGCATGATGAAAGTGCACCTTACCATAGGGCACGGTGCATTGTGAATGGTGGAACTACATGATTTTGATTCGCAAGGTACATAGTGAAAGTACACCATACTAAGGTGCAAAGTACAAGGAGGTTGAAGAGGAGTCTACCAAGTTACATTATGCATAGTGGAATTGCACTAGATCAAGGCACACAATGCTTATTCCATGGTCGAACTACAAAATATAAAGGTTTACTATGCATAGTGGAAATTCACTATACAAAGGTCCACTGTCCATTGTACACGGTGGAAGTGCATTATACGTGGGTCAAATTCACAAAATGCATGATGAAAGTGCACCATACTATAGGGGACGGTGCACTGTGATTTGTGGAACTAAATGATTCTAATGCGCAAGGTGGATAGTGGAAGTACACCATACTAAGGCGCAAAGTACAAGGAGGTGAGAGAGCACTATACCAAGTTACATTATGCACAGTGGAATTACACTAGACTAAGCCACACAATACTTATTGCAAGGTCGACGTTCAAAATATAAAGAGTGCATTGTGCATAATGAAAATTAACTATACAAAGGTCCACTGCCCATTATGCATGGTTGAAGTGCATCATACTATGGTCAAATTCACATAATGCATGATGAAAGTGCACCATACCATAGGGCACGGTGCATTGTGATTTGTGGAACTACATGATTCTAATGTGCAAGGTGCATAGTGGAATTACACCATACTAAGATGCAAAGTACAAGAAGGTGAGAGAACACTATACCAGGTTACATTATTCATAGTGGAATTGCACTAGACCAAGGCACACAATGCTTATTGGAAGGTCGACGTTCAAAATATAAAGAGTCCACTTTGCATAATGAAAACTCACTATACAAAGGTCCGCTGCCCTTTATGCATTGGTGGAAATGCATCATACTATGGTCAAATTCATATAATGCATGACGAAAGTGCACCATACCATAGGGCACGGTGCATTGTGATTTGTGGAACTACATGACTCTTATGTGCAAGGTGCATAGTAGAATTACACCATACTAAGGTGCAAAGTACAAGGAGGTGAGAGAGCACTCTACAAAGTTACATTATGCATAGTGGAATTGCACTAGACCAAGGCACACAATGCTTATTGCAAGGTCGACGTTCAAAATATAAAGAGTGCACTGTGCATAATGGAAATTCGACATACAAAGGTCCACTGCCCTTTATGCATGGTGGAAGTGCATCATACTAGGGTCAAATTCACATAATGCATGACGAAAGTGCACCATACCATAGGGCACGGTACATTGTGATTTGTCGAACTACATGATTCTAATGTGCAAGGTGCATACTGGAAGTACACCATAATAAGGTGCAAAGTACAAGGAGGTGAGAGAGCACTATACCATGTTACATTATGCATAGTGGAATTGAACTAGACCAAGGCACATAATTCCTATTGCAAGCTCGACGTTCAAAACATAAAGAGTGCACTGTGCATAGTGGAAATTCACTATACAAAGGTCCACTGTCCATTGTGCATGGTCGAAATGCATCATATCAGGGTCAAATTCGCATAATGCATGATGAAACTGCACCTTACCATAGGGCACGATACATTGTGAATGGTAGAACTACATCATTTTAATTCGAATGGTGCATAGTGAAAGTACACCATACTAACGTGCAAAGTACAAGGAGGTTAGAGAGGAGTCTACCAAGTTACATTATGCATAATGGAATTACACTAGATCACGGCACACAATGCTTATTCCATGGTCGAACTACAAAATCTAAAGGTTCACTATGCATAGTGGAAATTCACTATACAAAGGTCCACTGTCCATTGTGCATGGTTAAAGTGCATTATACGTGGGTCAAATTCGTAAAATGAATGATGAAAGTGCACCATACTATAGGGGACGGTGCATTGTGAAAGTGGACCAACATGATTCTAATGTGCAAATTGCGTAGTGGAAGTACACCATACTAAGGTGAAAAGTACAAGGAGGTGAGAGAGCACTATACCAAGTTTCATTATGCATAGTGGAATTACACTAGTCTAAGGCACACAATACTTATGCAAGGACGACGTTCAAAATATGAAGAGTGCACTGTGCATAATAAAAATTCACTTTACAAAGGTCCATTGCCCATTATGCATGGTTGAAGTGCGTCATACTATGGTCAAATTCACATAATGCATGATGAAAGTGCACCATACCATAGGGCACGGTGCATTGTGATTTGTGGAACTACATGATTCTAATGTGCAAGGTGCATAGTGGAATTACACCATACTAAGGTTCAAAGTACAAGGAGCTGAGAGAGCACTATACCAAGTTACATTATGCATAGTGGAATTGCACTAGACCAAGACACACAATGCTTATTGCAAGGTCGACGTTCAAAATATAAAGAGTGCACTGTGCATAATGAAAATTCACTATACAAAGGTCCACTGCCCATTATGCATGGTGGAATTGCATCATACTATGGACAAATTCACATAATGCATGATCAAAGTGCACCATACCAAAGGGCACGGTGCATTGTGATTTGTGGAACTAGATGACTATTATGTGCAAGGTGCATAGTGGAATTACACCATACTAACGTGCAAAGTACAAGGAGGTGCGAGAGCACTATACGAAGTTACATTATGCATAGTGGAATTGCACTAGACCAAGGCACACAATGCTTATTGCAAGGTCGACGATCAAAATATAAAGAGTGCACTGTGCATAATGGAAATATAGTGCATAATTGCATTATACCAGGTTACATTATGCATAATACCTGGGTCAAATTCGTAAAATGGATGATGAAAGTGCAGCATACTATAGGGCATGGTGCATTGTGATTTGTGGAACTACATGATTCTAATGAGCAAGGTTGATAGTGGAAATACACCATACTAAGGTGCAATGTACAAGGAGGTGAGAGAGCACTATACCAATTTTCATTATGCATAGTGGAATTGCACTAGACCAAGGTAGACAATGCTTATTCCATGGTCGAACTAAAAAATATAAAGGTTCACTATGCATAGTGGAAATTCACTATACAAAGGTCCACTATAATATTGTGCATGGTGGAAGTGCACCATACCAGGGTCAAATTCGCACAATGCATGATGAAAGAGCAACATACCATAGGGCACGGTGAATTCTGATTTCTGGAACTACATGATTCGAATGTGCAAGGTGAATAGTGGAAGTACACCATACTAAGGTGAAAAGTACAAGGAGCTGAGAGAGCACTATACCAAGTTATATTACGCATAGTGGTATTGCCCTGGACCAAGGCACCTAATGCTTATTGCAAGGTCGACGTTCAAAATATAAAGAGTGCAGTGTGCATAGTGGAAATTCACTGTACAAAGGTCCACTTCCCATTGTGCGTGGTGGGAGTGCTTCATACCAGGGTCAAATTCACATAATGCATGATGAAAGTGCACCTTACCATAGGGCACGGTGCATTGTGAATGGTGGAACTACATGATTTTAATACGCACGGTGCATAGTGAAAGTACACCATACTAAGGTGCAAAGTACAAGGAAGTTAGAGAGGAGTCTACCAAGATACATTATGCATAGTGGAATTGCACTAGATCAAGGCACACAATGCTTATTACATGGTGGAACTACAAAATATAAAGGTTCACTATGCATAGTGGAAATTCACTATACAGAGGGCGTCTATCCATTGTGCATGGTGGAAGTGCATCATACCAGGGTCAAGTTTGCAAAATGCATGATGAAAGTGCACCATACCATAGGGCACAAGGCACTGTGATTTGTGGAACTATATGATTCTAATGTGAAAGGTGCGTAGTGGAAGTACACCATAGTAAGGAGCAAATTGGAAGTACACCATACTAAGGTGCAAAGTACAAGGAGGTGAGAGAGCACTATACCAAGTTAGAATATGCATAGTGGAATTGCACTAGACCAAGTCCCACAATTTTTCTTGCAAGGTTGACCTTCAAAATATAAAGAGTGTAGTGTGCATAGTGGTAATTCACTATACGAAGGTCCACTGCCCATTGTGCATGGTGGAAGTGTATCATACCAGGGTCAAATTGTCATTATGGATGATGAAAGTGCACTTTACCATATGGCACGGTGCATTTTAAATGGTGGAACTACATAATTCTAATGCGCAAGGTGCATAGTGAAAGTACACCATACTAAGGTGCAAAGTACAAGGAGGTTAGAGAGGAGTCTACCAAGTTACATTATGCATATTGGTATTGCACTAGACCAAGGCACACAATGCTTATTCCAAGGTCGACCTTCGAAATATAAAGAGTGCACTGTGCATAGTGGAAATTCACTAGACAAAGGTCTACTGCCCATTGTGTATGGTAGAAGTGCATCATACTAGGGTCAAATTTGCACCTTACCATAGGGCACAGTGCATTTTGAATTGTGGAACTACATGATTCTAATGTGCAAGGTGCATAGTGGAAGTACACCATACTAATGTGCAAAGTATAAGAAGGTGATAGAGCACTATACCAAGTTACATTATGCATAGTAGAATTACACTAGACCAAGGCACACAATGCTTATAACATGGTCGAACTACAAAATATAAAGGTTCACTATGCATAGTGGAAATTCGACATGCAAAGGTCCACTGTCCATTATGCATGGTTTAAGTGCATCATACCAGGGTCAAATTCGCATAATGCATGATGAATTTGCACCTTACCATATGGCACGGTGCATTGTGAATGGTTGATATACATGATTCTAATGTGCAAGGTGCATAGTTGAAGTACACCATACCAAGGTGCAAAGTACAAGGAGGTGAGAGAGTACTATACCAAGTTACATTATGAATAGTGGAATTGCACTGACCAAGGCACACAATGCTTATTGCAAGGTCGATCTTCAAAATATAAAGAGTGCACTGTGCATGGTTGAAATTCACTGTACAAAGGTCCACTACCCATTGTCCATGGTTGAAGTGCAGAATACCCGGGTCAAATTCGCATAATGCATGATGAAAGTGCACCATACCATCGAGCACGGTGCATTGTTATTTGTGGAACTACATGATTCTCATGTGCAACGTGCATAGTGGAAGTACACCATACTAAGGTGAAAAGTATAAGGAGGTGATAGAGTACTATACCAAGTTACATTATGCATAGTGGAATTGCACTAGACCAAGGCACACAATGCTTATTGCATAGTCGAACAACAAAATATAAAGGTTCACTATGCATAGTGGAAATTTGACATACAAAGGTCCACTGTCCATTGTGCATGGTGGAAGTGCATCATACCAGGGTCAAATTGGCATAATGCATGATGAATTTTCACCTTACCATAGGGCACGGTGCATTGTGAATGGTTGAACTACATGATTCTAATGTGCAAGGTGCATAGTGGAAGTACACCATACTAAGGTGCAAAGTATAAGGAGGTGAGAGAGTACTATACCAAGTTACATTATGTATAGTGGAATTGCACTAGACCAAGGCACACAATGCTTATTGCATGGTCGACCTTCAAAATATAAAGCGTGCATTGTGCATAGTGGAAATTCACTATACAAGGGTCCACTGCCCATTGTCCATGGTTGAAGTGCAGCATACCAGGGTCAAATTCGCATAATGCATGATGAAAGTGCACCATACCATCGAGCACGGTGCATTGTGATTTGTGGAACTACATGATTCTAATGTGCAAGGTGCATAGTGGAAGTACACCATACTAAGGTGCAAAGTACAAGGAGCTGAGAGAGCACTATCCCAAGTTACATTATGCATAGTGGAATCGCACTAGATCAAGGCACACAATGCTTATTGCATGGTCGACCTTCAAAATATAAAGCGTGCATTGTGCATAGTGGAAATTCACTATACAAGGGTCCACTGCCCATTGTGCATGGTGGAAGTGCATCATACCACGGTCAAATTTGCATAATGCATAATGAAAGTGCATCTTACCATAGGGTACGATGCATTGTGAACTGTGGAACTACATGATTCTAATGTGCAAGGTGCATAGTGGAAGTACACCATACCAAGGTGCAAAGTACAAGGAAGTGAGAGAGTACTATACCAAGTTACATTATGTATAGTGGAATTGCACTGACCAAGGCACACAATGCTTATTGCAAGGTCGATCTTCAAAATATAAAGAGTGCATTGTGCATAGTTGAAATTCACTATACAAAGGTCCACTACCCATTGTCCATGGTTGAAGTGCAGCATACCAGGGTCAAATTCGCATAATGCATGATGAAAGTGCACCATACCATCGAGCACGGTGCATTGTGATTTGTGGAACTACAGGATTCTAATGTGCAAGGTGCATAGCGGAAGTACACCATACTATGGTGCAAAGTACAAGGAGGTGAGAGAGCTCTATACCAAGTTATATTATGCATAGTGGAATTGCAATAGACTAAGGCACACAATGCTTATTGCAAGGTCGAACTACAAAATATAAACGTTCACTATGCATAGTGGAAATTTACTATATAAAGGTCCACTGTCCATTGTGCATGGTGGAAGTGCATCATACCACGGTAAAATTCGCATAATGCATGATGAAACTACACATTACCATAAGGCACAGTGCATTGTGAATGGTGGAACTAAATTATTCTAATGCGCAAGGTGCATAGTGAAAGTACACCATACTAAGGTGTAATGTACAAGGAGGTGAGAGAGCACTATACCAAGTTACATTATGAATAGTGGAATTGCACTGACCTCAGGCACACAATGCTTATTGCAAGGTCGACGTTCAAAATATAAAGAGTGCATTGTGCATAGGGGAAATTCACTATACAAAGGTCCACATGCCATCATTTATGGTGGAACTGCATCATACTATGGTCAAATTTGCATAATGCATGATGAAAGTGCACCATACCATATAGAACGGTGCATTGTGAATTGTGGAACTACATGATTCTAATGTGCAAAGTGCATAGCGGAAGTACACCATACTATGGTGCAAAGTACAAGGAGGTGAGAGAGCAGTAGACCAAGTTCCATTATGCGTAATGGAATTTCACTAGACCAAGACGCACAAAGCTTATTGCATAGTCGAACTACAAAATATAAACGTTCACTATGCATAGTGGAAATTCACAAAACAAAGGTCCACTGTCCATTGTGCATGGTGGAAGTGCATCATACCAGGGCCAAATTTGAAAAATGCATGATGCAAGTGCACCATACCATAGGGGACGGTGCATTGTGATTTGTGGAACTACATGATTCTAATGTGCAAGGTGTATAGTTGAAGTACACCATACTAAGGTGCAGAGGACAAGGATGTGAGAGAGCACTATACCAAGTTACATTATGCATAGTGGAATTGCACTAGACCAAGGCACACAATGCGTATTACATGATCGAACTACAAAATATAAAGGTTCACTATGCATAGTGGAAATTCACTATACAGAGGGCGTCTATCCATTGTGCATGGTGGAAGTGCATCATACCAGGGTCAAGTTTGCAAAATGCATGATGAAAGTGCACCATACCATCGAGCACAAGTGCATTGTGATTTGTGGAACTATATGATTCTAATGTGAAAGGTGCGTAGTGGAAGTACACCATAAGAAAATTGGAAGTACACCATACTAAGGTGCAAAGTACAAGGAGGTGAGAGAGCACTATACCAAGTTAGAATATGCATAGTGGAATTGCACTAGACCAAGTCCCACAATGTTTATTGCAAGGTCGACCTTCAAAATATAAAGAGTGTAGTGTGCATAGTGGAAATTCACTATACGAAGGTCCACCGCCCATTGTGCATGGTGGAAGTGCATCATACCGGGGTCAAATTGTCATAATGGATGATGAAAGTGCACTTTACCATATGGCACGGTGCATTTTAAATGGTGGAACTACATAATTCTAATGCGCAAGGTGCATAGTGAAAGTACACCATACTAAGGTGCAAAGTACAAGGAGGTTAGAGAGGAGTCTACCAAGTTACATTATGCATAGTGGAATTGCACTAGACCAAGGCACACAATGCTTATTCCAAGGTCGACCTTCAAAATATAAAGAGTGCACTGTGCATAGTGGAAATTCACTATACAAAGGTCCACTGCCCATTGTGTATGGTAGAAGTGCATCATACTAGGGTCAAATTTGCATAATGCATGATGAAATTGCACCTTACCATAGGGCACGGTGCATTTTGAATTGTGGAACTACATGATTCTAATGTGCAAGGTGCATAGTGGAAGTACACCATACTAATGTGCAAAGTATAAGGAGGTGAGAGAGCACTATACCAAGTTACATTATGCATTATGGAATTGCAATAGACCAAGGCACACAATGCTTATTGCATGGTCGACCTACAAAATATAAAGGTTCACTATGCATAGTGGAAATTCGACATACAAAGGTCCACCGTCCATTGTGCATGGTGGAAGTGCATCATACCGGATCAAATTCGCATAATGCATGATGAATTTGCACCTTACCATAGGGCACGGTGCATTGTGAATGGTTGAACTACATGATTCTAATGTGCAAGGTGCATAGTGGAACTACACCATACTAAGGTGCAAAGTACAAGGAGGTTAGAGAGTACTATACCAAGTTACATTATGCATAGTGGAATTGCACTAGACCAAGGCACACAATGCTTATTGCAAGGTCGATCTTCAAAATATAAAGAGTGCATTGTGCATAGTGGAAATTCACTATACAAAGGTCCACTACCCATTGTCCATGGTTGAAGTGCATCATACCAGGGTCAAATTCGCATAATGCATGATGAAAGTGCACCATACCATCGAGCACGGTGCATTGTGATTTGTGGAACTACATGATTCTAATGTGCAACGTGCATAGTGGAAGTACACCATACTAAGGTGCAAAGTACAAGGAGGTGAGAGAGTACTATACCAAGTTACATTATGCATAGTGGAATTGCACTAGACCAAGGCACACAATGCTTATTGCATGGTCGAACAACAAAATATAAAGGTGCACTATGCATAGTGGAAATTCGACTATACAAAGGTCCACTGTCCATTGTGCATGGTGGAAGTGCATCATACCAGGGTCAAATTGGCATAATGCATGATGAATTTGCACCTTACCATAGGGCACGGTGCATTGTGAATGGTTGAACTACATGATTCTAATGTGCAAGGTGCATAGTGGAAGTACACCATACTAAGGTGCAAAGTATAAGGAGGTGAGAGAGTACTATACCAAGTTACATTATGCATAGTGGAATTGCACTAGACCAAGGCACACAATGCTTATTGCATGGTCGACCTTCAAAATATAAAGCGTGCATTGTGCATAGTGGAAATTCACTATACAAAGGTCCACTGCCCATTGTCCATGGTTGAAGTGCATCATACCGGGGTCAAATTCGCATAATGCATGATGAAAGTGCACCATACCATCGAGCACGGTGCATTGTGATTTGTGGAACTACATGATTCTAATGTGCAAGGTGCATAGTGGAAGTACACCATACTAAGGTGCAAAGTACAAGGAGGTGAGAGAGCACTATCCCAAGTTACATTATGCATAGTGGAATTGCACTAGATCAAGGCACACAATGCTTATTGCATGGTCGACCTTCAAAATATAAAGCGTGCATTGTGCATAGTGGAAATTCACTATACAAGGGTCCACTGCCCATTGTGCATGGTGGAAGTGCATCATACCACGGTCAAATTTGCATAATGCATAATGAAAGTGCATCTTACCATAGGGTACGATGCATTGTGAATGGTGGAACTACATGATTCTAATGTGCAAGGTGCATAGTGGAAGTACACCATACTAAGGTGCAAAGTACAAGGAGGTGAGAGAGTACTATACCAAGTTACATTATGTATAGTGGAATTGCACTAGACCAAGGCACACAATGCTTATTGCAAGGTCGATCTTCAAAATATAAAGAGTGCATTGTGCATAGTTGAAATTCACTATACAAAGGTCCACTACCCATTGTCCATGGTTGAAGTGCAGCATACCAGGGTCAAATTCGCATAATGCATGATGAAAGTGCACCATACCATCGAGCACGGTGCATTGTGATTTGTGGAACTACATGATTCTAATGTGCAAGGTGCATAGTGGAAGTACACCATACTAAGGTGCAAAGTACAAGGAGGTGAGAGAGCACTATACCAAGTTACATTATGCATAGTGGAATTGCACTAGACCAAGGCACACAATGCTTATTGCAAGGTCGACCTTCAAAATATAAAGAGTGCACTATGCATAGTGGAAATTCACTATACAAAGGTCCACTTGCCCATTGTGCATGGTGGAAGTGCATCATACCACGGTCAAATTTGCATAATGCATGATGAAAGTGCACCTTACCATAGGGCACGGTGCATTGTGAATGGTGGAACTACATGATTCTAATGTGCAAGGTGCATAGTGGAAGTACACCATACTAAGGTGCAAAGTACAAGGAGGTGAGAGAGTACTATACCAAGTTACATTATGTATAGTGGAATTGCACTAGACCAAGGCACACAATGCTTATTGCAAGGTCGACCTTCAAAATATAAAGAGTGCACTGTGCATAGTGGAAATTCACTATACAAAGGTCCACTATGCCATTGTCCATGCTGGAAGTGCATCACACTAGGGTCAAATTCGCATAATGCATGATGAAAGTGCACCATACCATCGAGCACGGTGCATTGTGATTTGTGGAACTACATGATTCTAATGTGCAAGGTGCATAGTGGAAGTACACCATACTAAGGTGCAAAGTACAAGGAGCTGAGAGAGCACTATCCCAAGTTACATTATGCATAGTGGAATTGCACTAGACCAAGGCACACAATGCTTATTGCATGGTCGACCTTCAAAATATAAAGAGTTCACTGTGTATAGTGGAAATTCACTATACAAAGGTCCACTGGCCATTATGCATGGTGGAAGTGCATCATACCAGGGTCAAATTTGCATATTGCATGATGAAAGTTCACCTTACCATAGGGTACGGTAGTTTGTGAATGGTGGAACTACATGATACTAATGTGCAAGGTGCATAGTGGAAGTACACCATACTAAGGTGCAAAGTACAAGGAGGTGAGAGAGTACTATACCAAGTTACATTATGCATAGTGGAATTGCACTAGACCAAGGCACACAATGCTTATTGCATGGTCGAACTTCAAAATATAAAGAGTGCACTGTGCATAGTGGAAATTCACTATACAAAGGTCCACTCGCCCATTGTCCATGGTGGAAGTGCATCATACCAAGGGTCAAATTCGCATAATGCATGATGAAAGTGCACCATACCATCGAGCACGGTGCATTGTGATTTGTGGAACTACATGATTCTAATGTGCAAGGTGCATAGTGGAAGTACACCATACTAAGGTGCAAAGTACAAGGAGCTGAGAGAGCACTATCCCAAGTTACATTATGCATAGTGGAATTGCACTAGATCAAGGCACACAATGCTTATTGCAAGGTCGATCTTCAAAATATAAAGAGTGCACTGTGCATAGTGGAAATTCACTATACAAAGGTCCACTGCCCATTGTGCATGGTGGAAGTGCATCATACCAGGGTCAAATTTGCATAATGCATGATGAAAGTGCACCTTACCATAGGGCACGATGCATTGTGAATGGTGGAACTACATGATTCTAATGTGCAAGGTGCATAGTGGAAGTACACCATACTAAGGTGCAAAGTACAAGGAGGTGAGAGAGTACTATACCAAGTTACATTATGCATAGTGGAATTGCACTAGACCAAGGCACACAATGCTTATTGCAAGGTCGACCTTCAAAATATAAAGAGTGCACTATGCATAGTGGAAATTCACTATACAAAGGTCCACTTGCCCATTGTGCATGGTTGAAGTGCATCATACTAGGGTCAAATTCGCATAATGCATGATGAAAGTGCACCTTACCATAGAGCACGGTGCATTGTGAATTTGTGGAACTACATGATTCTAATGTGCAAGGTGCATAGTGGAAGTACACCATACTAAGGTGCAAAGTACAAGGAGGTGAGAGAGCACTATACCAAGTTACATTATGCATAGTGGAATTGCACTAGATCAAGGCACACAATGCTTATTGCATGGTCGAACCTACAAAATATAAAGCGTGCACTATGCATAGTGGAAATTCACTATACAAAGGTCCACTGCCCATTGTGCATGGTGGAAGTGCATCATACCAGGGTCAAATTTGCATAATGCATAATGAAAGTGCATCTTACCATAGGGTACGATGCATTGTGAATGGTGGAACTACATGATTCTAATGTGCAAGGTGCATAGTGGAAGTACACCATACTAAGGTGCAAAGTACAAGGAGGTGAGAGAGTACTATACCAAGTTACATTATGTATAGTGGAATTGCACTAGACCAAGGCACACAATGCTTATTGCAAGGTCGATCTTCAAAATATAAAGAGTGCACTGTGCATAGTGGAAATTCACTATACAAAGGTCCACTGCCCATTGCCCATAGTTGAAGTGCAGCATACCGGGGGTCAAATTCGCATAATGCATGATGAAAGTGCACCATACCATCGAGCACGGTGCATTGTGATTTGTGGAACTACATGATTCTAATGTGCAAGGTGCATAGTGGAAGTACACCATACTAAGGTGCAAAGTACAAGGAGCTGAGAGAGCACTATCCCAAGTTACATTATGCATAGTGGAATTGCACTAGATCAAGGCACACAATGCTTATTGCATGGTCGACCTTCAAAATATAAAGCGTGCATTGTGCATAGTGGAAATTCACTATACAAGGGTCCACTGCCCATTGTGCATGGTGGAAGTGCATCATACTACGGTCAAATTTGCATAATGCATAATGAAAGTGCACCATACCATAGGGCACGATGCATTGTGAATGGTGGAACTACATGATTCTAATGTGCAAGGTGCATAGTGGAAGTACACCATACTAAGGTGCAAAGTACAAGGAGGTGAGAGAGTACTATACCAAGTTACATTATGTATAGTGGAATTGCACTAGACCAAGGCACACAATGCTTATTGCAAGGTCGATCTTCAAAATATAAAGAGTGCATTGTGCATAGTGGAAATTCACTATACAAAGGTCCACTGCCCATTGTCCATAGTTGAAGTGCAGCATACCAGGGTCAAATTCGCATAATGCATGATGAAAGTGCACCATACCATCGAGCACGGTGCATTGTGATTTGTGGAACTACATGATTCTAATGTGCAAGGTGCATAGTGGAAGTACACCATACTAAGGTGCAAAGTACAAGGAGCTGAGAGAGCACTATCCCAAGTTACATTATGCATAGTGGAATTGCACTAGATCAAGGCACACAATGCTTATTGCATGGTCGACCTTCAAAATATAAAGCGTGCATTGTGCATAGTGGAAATTCACTATACAAGGGTCCACCGCCCATTGTGCATGGTGGAAGTGCATCATACCACGGTCAAATTTGCATAATGCATAATGAAAGTGCATCTTACCATAGGGTACGATGCATTGTGAATGGTGGAACTACATGATTCTAATGTGCAAGGTGCATAGTGGAAGTACACCATACTAAGGTGCAAAGTACAAGGAGGTGAGAGAGTACTATACCAAGTTACATTATGTATAGTGGAATTGCACTAGACCAAGGCACACAATGCTTATTGCAAGGTCGATCTTCAAAATATAAAGAGTGCACTGTGCATAGTGGAAATTCACTATACAAAGGTCCACTGCCCATTGTCCATAGTTGAAGTGCAACATACCAGGGTCAAATTCGCATAATGCATGATGAAAGTGCACCATACCATCGAGCACGGTGCATTGTGATTTGTGGAACTACATGATTCTAATGTGCAAGGTGCATAGTGGAAGTACACCATACTAAGGTGCAAAGTACAAGGAGCTGAGAGAGCACTATCCCAAGTTACATTATGCATAGTGGAATTGCACTAGATCAAGGCACACAATGCTTATTGCAAGGTCGATCTTCAAAATATAAAGAGTGCATTGTGCATAGTTGAAATTCACTATACAAAGGTCCACTACCCATTGTCCATGGTTGAAGTGCAGCATACCAGGGTCAAATTCGCATAATGCATGATGAAAGTGCACCATACCATCGAGCACGGTGCATTGTGATTTGTGGAACTACATGATTCTAATGTGCAAGGTGCATAGTGGAAGTACACCATACTAAGGTGCAAAGTACAAGGAGGTGAGAGAGCACTATCCCAAGTTACATTATGCATAGTGGAATTGCACTAGATCAAGGCACACAATGCTTATTGCATGGTCGACCTTCAAAATATAAAGCGTGCACTGTGCATAGTGGAAATTCACTATACAAGGGTCCACTGCCCATTGTGCATGGTGGAAGTGCATCATACCATGGTCAAATTTACATAATGCATAATGAAAGTGCATCTTACCATAGGGTACGATGCATTGTGAATGGTGGATCTACATGATTCTAATGTGCAAGGTGCATAGTGGAAGTACACCATACTAAGGTGCAAAGTACAAGGAGGTGAGAGAGTACTATACCAAGTTACATTATGTATAGTGGAATTGCACTAGACCAAGGCACACAATGCTTATTGCAAGGTCGATCTTCAAAATATAAAGAGTGCATTGTGCATAGTGGAAATTCACTATACAAAGGTCCACTACCCATTGTCCATGGTTGAAGTGCAGCATACCGTGGTCAAATTCGCATAATGCATGATGAAAGTGCACCATACCATCGAGCATGGTGCATTGTGATTTGTGGAACTACATGATTCTAATGTGCAAGGTGCATAGTGGAAGTACACCATACTAAGGTGCAAAGTACAAGGAGGTGAGAGAGCACTATCCCAAGTTACATTATGCATAGTGGAATTGCACTAGATCAAGGCACACAATGCTTATTGCATGGTCGACCTTCAAAATATAAAGCGTGCACTCGTGCATAGTGGAAATTCACTATACAAGGGTCCATTGCCCATTGTGCATGGTGGAAGTGCATCATACAAGGGTCAAATTTGCATAATGAATAATGAAAGTGTATCTTACCATAAGGTACTATGCATTGTGAATGGTGGAACTACATGATTCTAATGTGCAAGGTGCATAGTGGAAGTACACCATACTAAGGTGCAAAGTACAAGGAGGTGAGAGAGTACTATACCAAGTTACATTATGTATAGTGGAATTGCACTAGACCAAGGCACACAATGCTTATTGCAAGGTCGATCTTCAAAATATAAAGAGTGCACTGTGCGTAGTGGAAATTCACTATACAAAGGTCCACCGCCCATTGTCCATAGTTGAAGTGCAGCATACCGTGGTCAAATTCGCATAATGCATGATGAAAGTGCACCATACCATCGAGCATGGTGCATTGTGATTTGTGGAACTACATGATTCTAATGTGCAAGGTGCATAGTGGAAGTACACCATACTAAGGTGCAAAGTACAAGGAGGTGAGAGAGCACTATCCCAAGTTACATTATGCATAGTGGAATTGCACTAGATCAAGGCACACAATGCTTATTGCATGGTCGACCTTCAAAATATAAAGCGTGCACTGTGCATAGTGGAAATTCACTATACAAGGGTCCACTGCCCATTGTGCATGGTGGAAGTGCATCATACCAGGGTCAAATTTGCATAATGCATAATGAAAGTGCATCTTACCATAGGGTACGATGCATTGTGAATGGTGGAACTACATGATTCTAATGTGCAAGGTGCATAGTGGAAGTACACCATACTAAGGTGCAAAGTACAAGGAGGTGAGAGAGTACTATACCAAGTTACATTATGTATAGTGGAATTGCACTAGACCAAGGCACACAATGCTTATTGCAAGGTCGATCTTCAAAATATAAAGAGTGCACTCGTGCATAGTGGAAATTCACTATACAAAGGTCCACTGCCCATTGTCCATAGTTGAAGTGCAGCATACCAGGGTCAAATTCGCATAATGCATGATGAAAGTGCACCATACCATCGAGCATGGTGCATTGTGATTTGTGGAACTACATGATTCTAATGTGCAAGGTGCATAGTGGAAGTACACCATACTAAGGTGCAAAGTACAAGGAGGTGAGAGAGCACTATCCCAAGTTACATTATGCATAGTGGAATTGCACTAGATCAAGGCACACAATGCTTATTGCATGGTCGACCTTCAAAATATAAAGCGTGCACTGTGCATAGTGGAAATTCACTATACAAGGGTCCATTGCCCATTGTGCATGGTGGAAGTGCATCATACAAGGGTCAAATTTGCATAATGAATAATGAAAGTGTATCTTACCATAAGGTACTATGCATTGTGAATGGTGGAACTACATGATTCTAATGTGCAAGGTGCATAGTGGAAGTACACCATACTAAGGTGCAAAGTACAAGGAGGTGAGAGAGTACTATACCAAGTTACATTATGTATAGTGGAATTGCACTAGACCAAGGCACACAATGCTTATTGCAAGGTCGATCTTCAAAATATAAAGAGTGCACTGTGCGTAGTGGAAATTCACTATACAAAGGTCCACTGCCCATTGTCCATAGTTGAAGTGCATCATACCAGGGTCAAATTCGCATAATGCATGATGAAAGTGCACCATACCATCGAGCATGGTGCATTGTGATTTGTGGAACTACATGATTCTAATGTGCAAGGTGCATAGTGGAAGTACACCATACTAAGGTGCAAAGTACAAGGAGGTGAGAGAGCACTATCCCAAGTTACATTATGCATAGTGGAATTGCACTAGATCAAGGCACACAATGCTTATTGCACGGTCGACCTTCAAAATATAAAGCGTGCACTGTGCATAGTGGAAATTCACTATACAAGGGTCCATTGCCCATTGTGCATGGTGGAAGTGCATCATACAAGGGTCAAATTTGCATAATGAATAATGAAAGTGTATCTTACCATAAGGTACTATGCATTGTGAATGGTGGAACTACATGATTCTAATGTGCAAGGTGCATAGTGGAAGTACACCATACTAAGGTGCAAAGTACAAGGAGGTGAGAGAGTACTATACCAAGTTACATTATGTATAGTGGAATTGCACTAGACCAAGGCACACAATGCTTATTGCAAGGTCGATCTTCAAAATATAAAGAGTGCACTTGTGCGTAGTGGAAATTCACTATACAAAGGTCCACTGCCCATTGTCCATAGTTGAAGTGCAGCATACCAGGGTCAAATTCGCATAATGCATGATGAAAGTGCACCATACCATCGAGCATGGTGCATTGTGATTTGTGGAACTACATGATTCTAATGTGCAAGGTGCATAGTGGAAGTACACCATACTAAGGTGCAAAGTACAAGGAGGTGAGAGAGCACTATCCCAAGTTACATTATGCATAGTGGAATTGCACTAGATCAAGGCACACAATGCTTATTGCATGGTCGACCTTCAAAATATAAAGCGTGCACCGTGCATAGTGGAAATTCACTATACAAGGGTCCATTGCCCATTGTGCATGGTGGAAGTGCATCATACAAGGGTCAAATTTGCATAATGAATAATGAAAGTGTATCTTACCATAAGGTACTATGCATTGTGAATGGTGGAACTACATGATTCTAATGTGCAAGGTGCATAGTGGAAGTACACCATACTAAGGTGCAAAGTACAAGGAGGTGAGAGAGTACTATACCAAGTTACATTATGTATAGTGGAATTGCACTAGACCAAGGCACACAATGCTTATTGCAAGGTCGATCTTCAAAATATAAAGAGTGCACTGTGCGTAGTGGAAATTCACTATACAAAGGTCCACTGCCCATTGTCCATAGTTGAAGTGCAGCATACCAGGGTCAAATTCGCATAATGCATGATGAAAGTGCACCATACCATCGAGCATGGTGCATTGTGATTTGTGGAACTACATGATTCTAATGTGCAAGGTGCATAGTGGAAGTACACCATACTAAGGTGCAAAGTACAAGGAGGTGAGAGAGCACTATCCCAAGTTACATTATGCATAGTGGAATTGCACTAGATCAAGGCACACAATGCTTATTGCATGGTCGACCTTCAAAATATAAAGCGTGCACCGTGCATAGTGGAAATTCACTATACAAGGGTCCATTGCCCATTGTGCATGGTGGAAGTGCATCATACAAGGGTCAAATTTGCATAATGAATAATGAAAGTGTATCTTACCATAAGGTACTATGCATTGTGAATGGTGGAACTACATGATTCTAATGTGCAAGGTGCATAGTGGAAGTACACCATACTAAGGTGCAAAGTACAAGGAGGTGAGAGAGTACTATACCAAGTTACATTATGTATAGTGGAATTGCACTAGACCAAGGCACACAATGCTTATTGCAAGGTCGATCTTCAAAATATAAAGAGTGCACTGTGCGTAGTGGAAATTCACTATACAAAGGTCCACCGCCCATTGTCCATAGTTGAAGTGCAGCATACCAAGGTCAAATTCGTATAATGCATGATGAAAGTGCACCATACCATCGAGCATGGTGCATTGTGATTTGTGGAACTACATGATTCTAATGTGCAAGGTGCATAGTGGAAGTACACCATACTAAGGTGCAAAGTACAAGGAGGTGAGAGAGCACTATCCCAAGTTACATTATGCATAGTGGAATTGCACTAGATCAAGGCACACAATGCTTATTGCACGGTCGACCTTCAAAATATAAAGCGTGCACTGTGCATAGTGGAAATTCACTATACAAGGGTCCATTGCCCATTGTGCATGGTGGAAGTGCATCATACAAGGGTCAAATTTGCATAATGAATAATGAAAGTGTATCTTACCATAAGGTACTATGCATTGTGAATGGTGGAACTACATGATTCTAATGTGCAAGGTGCATAGTGGAAGTACACCATACTAAGGTGCAAAGTACAAGGAGGTGAGAGAGTACTATACCAAGTTACATTATGTATAGTGGAATTGCACTAGACCAAGGCACACAATGCTTATTGCAAGGTCGATCTTCAAAATATAAAGAGTGCACTGTGCGTAGTGGAAATTCACTATACAAAGGTCCACTGCCCATTGTCCATAGTTGAAGTGCAGCATACCAAGGTCAAATTCGTATAATGCATGATGAAAGTGCACCATACCATCGAGCATGGTGCATTGTGATTTGTGGAACTACATGATTCTAATGTGCAAGGTGCATAGTGGAAGTACACCATACTAAGGTGCAAAGTACAAGGAGGTGAGAGAGCACTATCCCAAGTTACATTATGCATAGTGGAATTGCACTAGATCAAGGCACACAATGCTTATTGCATGGTCGACCTTCAAAATATAAAGCGTCGTGCATAGTGGAAATTCACTATACAAGGGTCCACCCATTGTGCATGGTGGAAGTGCATCATACAAGGGTCAAATTTGCATAATGAATAATGAAAGTGTATCTTACCATAAGGTACGATGCATTGTGAATGGTGGAACTACATGATTCTAATGTGCAAGGTGATTGAGTACACCATACTAAGGTGCAAAGTACAAGGAGGTGAGAGAGACTATCCAAGTTACATTATGCATAGTGGAATTGCACTAGATCAAGGCACAAATGCTTATTGCAGGTCGACTTAAAATATAAAGGTGCAGTCATAGTGGAAATTCACTATACAAGGTCCATCCCATTGTGCATGAAGTGCAATAAGCAAATGCAAATGAAAGTGTATCTTACCATAAGGTACTATGCATTGTGAATGGTGGAACTACATGATTCTAATGTGCAAGGTGCATAGTGGAAGTACACCATACTAAGGTGCAAAGTACAAGGAGGTGAGAGAGTACTATACCAAGTTACATTATGCATAGTGGAATTGCACTAGACCAAGGCACACAATGCTTATTGCAAGGTCGACCTTCAAAATATAAAGAGTGCACTGTGCATAGTGGAAATTCACTATACAAAGTACCACTGCCCATTGTCCATAGTTGAAGTGCAGCATACCAAGGTCAAATTCGTATAATGCATGATGAAAGTGCACCATACCATCGAGCATGGTGCATTGTGATTTGTGGAACTACATGATTCTAATGTGCAAGGTGCATAGTGGAAGTACACCATACTAAGGTGCAAAGTACAAGGAGGTGAGAGAGCACTATCCCAAGTTACATTATGCATAGTGGAATTGCACTAGATCAAGGCACACAATGCTTATTGCATGGTCGACCTTCAAAATATAAAGCGTGCACTGTGCATAGTGGAAATTCACTATACAAGGGTCCATTGCCCATTGTGCATGGTGGAAGTGCATCATACAAGGGTCAAATTTGCATAATGAATAATGAAAGTGTATCTTACCATAAGGTACTATGCATTGTGAATGGTGGAACTACATGATTCTAATGTGCAAGGTGCATAGTGGAAGTACACCATACTAAGGTGCAAAGTACAAGGAGGTGAGAGAGTACTATACCAAGTTACATTATGTATAGTGGAATTGCACTAGACCAAGGCACACAATGCTTATTGCAAGGTCGATCTTCAAAATATAAAGAGTGCACTGTGCGTAGTGGAAATTCACTATACAAAGGTCCACCGCCCATTGTCCATAGTTGAAGTGCAGCATACCAGGGTCAAATTCGCATAATGCATGATGAAAGTGCACCATACCATCGAGCATGGTGCATTGTTATTTGTGGAACTACATGATTCTAATGTGCAAGGTGCATAGTGGAAGTACACCATACTAAGGTGCAAAGTACAAGGAGGTGAGAGAGCACTATCCCAAGTTACATTATGCATAGTGGAATTGCACTAGATCAAGGCACACAATGCTTATTGCACGGTCGACCTTCAAAATATAAAGCGTGCACTGTGCATAGTGGAAATTCACTATACAAGGGTCCATTGCCCATTGTGCATGGTGGAAGTGCATCATACAAGGGTCAAATTTGCATAATGAATAATGAAAGTGTATCTTACCATAAGGTACTATGCATTGTGAATGGTGGAACTACATGATTCTAATGTGCAAGGTGCATAGTGGAAGTACACCATACTAAGGTGCAAAGTACAAGGAGGTGAGAGAGTACTATACCAAGTTACATTATGTATAGTGGAATTGCACTAGACCAAGGCACACAATGCTTATTGCAAGGTCGATCTTCAAAATATAAAGAGTGCACTCGTGTGCGTAGTGGAAATTCACTATACAAAGGTCCACCGCCCATTGTCCATAGTTGAAGTGCAGCATACCAGGGTCAAATTCGCATAATGCATGATGAAAGTGCACCATACCATCGAGCATGGTGCATTGTGATTTGTGGAACTACATGATTCTAATGTGCAAGGTGCATAGTGGAAGTACACCATACTAAGGTGCAAAGTACAAGGAGGTGAGAGAGCACTATCCCAAGTTACATTATGCATAGTGGAATTGCACTAGATCAAGGCACACAATGCTTATTGCACGGTCGACCTTCAAAATATAAAGCGTGCACTGTGCATAGTGGAAATTCACTATACAAGGGTCCATTGCCCATTGTGCATGGTGGAAGTGCATCATACTAGGGTCAAATTTGCATAATGAATAATGAAAGTGTATCTTACCATAAGGTACTATGCATTGTGAATGGTGGAACTACATGATTCTAATGTGCAAGGTGCATAGTGGAAGTACACCATACTAAGGTGCAAAGTACAAGGAGGTGAGAGAGTACTATACCAAGTTACATTATGTATAGTGGAATTGCACTAGACCAAGGCACACAATGCTTATTGCAAGGTCGATCTTCAAAATATAAAGAGTGCACTTGTGCGTAGTGGAAATTCACTATACAAAGGTCCACTGCCCATTGTCCATAGTTGAAGTGCAGCATACCAGGGTCAAATTCGCATAATGCATGATGAAAGTGCACCATACCATCGAGCATGGTGCATTGTGATTTGTGGAACTACATGATTCTAATGTGCAAGGTGCATAGTGGAAGTACACCATACTAAGGTGCAAAGTACAAGGAGGTGAGAGAGCACTATCCCAAGTTACATTATGCATAGTGGAATTGCACTAGATCAAGGCACACAATGCTTATTGCATGGTCGACCTTCAAAATATAAAGCGTGCACTTGTGCATAGTGGAAATTCACTATACAAGGGTCCACTGCCCATTGTGCATGGTGGAAGTGCATCATACCAGGGTCAAATTTGCATAATGCATAATGAAAGTGCATCTTACCATAGGGTACGATGCATTGTGAATGGTGGAACTACATGATTCTAATGTGCAAGGTGCATAGTGGAAGTACACCATACTAAGGTGCAAAGTACAAGGAGGTGAGAGAGTACTATACCAAGTTACATTATGTATAGTGGAATTGCACTAGACCAAGGCACACAATGCTTATTGCAAGGTCGATCTTCAAAATATAAAGAGTGCACTGTGCATAGTGGAAATTCACTATACAAAGGTCCACTGCCCATTGTCCATAGTTGAAGTGCAGCATACCAGGGTCAAATTCGCATAATGCATGATGAAAGTGCACCATACCATCGAGCACGGTGCATTGTGATTTGTGGAACTACATGATTCTAATGTGCAAGGTGCATAGTGGAAGTACACCATACTAAGGTGCAAAGTACAAGGAGGTGAGAGAGCACTATCCCAAGTTACATTATGCATAGTGGAATTGCACTAGATCAAGGCACACAATGCTTATTGCACGGTCGACCTTCAAAATATAAAGCGTGCAATTGTGCATAGTGGAAATTCACTATACAAGGGTCCATTGCCCATTGTGCATGGTGGAAGTGCATCATACCAGGGTCAAATTTGCATAATGCATAATGAAAGTGCATCTTACCATAAGGCACGATGCATTGTGAATGGTGGATCTACATGATTCTAATGTGCAAGGTGCATAGTGGAAGTACACCATACTAAGGTGCAAAGTACAAGGAGCTGAGAGAGCACTATCCCAAGTTACATTATGCATAGTGGAATTGCACTCGATCAAGGCACACAATGCTTATTGCATGGTCGAACTTCAAAATATAAAGGTGCACTATGCATAGTGGAAATTCACTATACAAAGGTCCACTGTCCATTGTGCATGGTGGAAGTGCATCATACCAGGGTCAAATTCGCATAATGCATGATGAAAGTGCACCTTACCATAGGGCACGGTGCATTGTGAATGGTGGAACTACATGATTCTAATGTGCATGGTGCATAGTGAAAGTACACAATACTAACATCCAAAGTACAAGGAGGTGATAGAGAACTATACCAAGTTACATTATGCATAATGGAATTGCACTAGACTAACGCACACAATGCTTATTGCATGGTCGATCTTCAAAATATAAAGAGTGCACTATGCATAGTGACAATTCGACATACAAAAGGTCCACTGTCCATTGTGCATGGTGGAAGTGCATCATACCAGGGTCAAATTAGCATAATGCATGATGAAAGTGCACCATACCATCGAGCATGGTGCATTGTGATTTGTGGAACTACATGATTCTAATGTGCAAGGTGCATAGTGGAAGTACACCATACTAAGGTGCAAAGTACAAGGAGGTGAGAGAGCACTATCCCAAGTTACATTATGCATAGTGGAATTGCACTAGACCATGGCACACAATGCTTATTGCAAGGTCGACCTTCAAAATATAAAGAGTGCAATGTGCATAGTGGAAATTCACTATACCAAGGTCCACTGCCCATTGTCCATGGTTGAAGTACATCATACCAGGGTCAAATTCGCATAATGCATGATGAAAGTGCACCATACCATCGAGCACGGTGCATTGTGATTTGTGGAACTACATGATTCTAATGTGCAAGGTGCATAGTGGAAGTACACCATACTAAGATGCAAATTACAAGGAGGTGAGAGAGCACTATCCCAAGTTACATTATGCATAGTGGAATTTAACTAGACCATGGTAGACAATGCTTATAGCAAGGTCGACCTTCAAAATATAAAGAGTGC
Organism: Linum usitatissimum; assembly: GCA_030674075.2. Lineage (NCBI taxonomy): Eukaryota > Viridiplantae > Streptophyta > Magnoliopsida > Malpighiales > Linaceae > Linum > Linum usitatissimum. The sequence continues at coordinate 39,341 of JAUJYP020000611.1, read as the reverse complement.
ACTGTTCAGAGTTGAAATTCACTATACAACGGTCCACTTTCTATTGTACATGGTGGAAGTGCATCACACTAGGGTCAAATTCGCATGAAGTATGATGAAAGAGCACCTTACCATAGAGCACGGTGCATTGTGAATGGTGGAACTACATGATTCTAATGTGCAGGGTGCATAGTGGAAGTACAACATACTAGCGTGCAAAGTACAAGGAGGTGAGAGAGTATTATATCAAGTTACATTATGCATAGTGGAATTGCACTAAACCAAGGCACACAATGCTTATTGCATGGTCGACCTTCAAAATATAAAGAGTGCACTGTGCATAGTGGAAACTCACTATTCAAAGGTCCACTGCCCATTGTCCATGGTTAAATTGCATCATACCAGGGTCAAATTCGCATAATGCATGATGAAAGTGCACCATACCATCGAGCACAGTGCATTTTGATTTGTGGAACTTCATGATTCTAATGTGCAACGTGCATAGTGAAAGTACACCATACTAAGGTGCAAATTACAAGGAGGTGACATAGCACTATCCCAAGTTACATTATGCATAGTGGAATTGCACTAGACCAAGGCACACAATGCTTATTGCAAGGTCGACCTTCAAAATATAAAGAGTGCACTGTTCATAGTGGAAATTCACTATACAAAGTTCCACTGCCCATTGTGCATCATACCAGGGTCAAATTTTGTATAATGCATGATGAAAGTGCACCTTACCATAGGGCATGGTGCATTGTGAATGGTGGAACTAAGTGATTCTAATGCGCAACGTGCATAGTGAAAGTACACTATACTAAGGTGCAAAGTACAAGGAGGTTAGAGAGGAGTCTACCAAGTTACATTATGCATAGTGGAATTGCACTGGAGCAAGGCACACAATGCTTATGGCAAGGTCGACCATCAAAATATAAAGAGTGCACTATGCATAGTGGAAATTCACTATACAAAGGTCCACTGCTCATTGTGTATGGTGGAAGTGGATCATACTAGGGTGAAATTTGCATAATGCATGATGAAATTGCACCTTACCATAGGGAACGGTGCATTTTGAATGGTGGACCAACATGATTCCAATGTGCAAGGTGCAAAGTTGAAGTACACCATACTAATGTGCAAAATATAAGGAGGTGATAGAGCACTATACCAAGTTACATTATGCATAGTGGAATTGCACTAGACCAAGGCACAGAATGCTTATTGCATGGTCGAACAACAAAATATAAAGGTTCACTATGCATAGTGGAAATTCGACATACAAAGGTCCACTGTCCATTGTGCATGGTGAAAGTGCATCATACCAGGGTCAAATTCGCATAATGCATGATGAATTTGCACCTTACCATAGGGCACGGTGCATTGTGAATGGTTGAACTACATGATTCTAATGTGCAGGGTGCATAGTGGAAGTACAACATACTAACGTGCAAAGTACAAGGAGGTGAGAGAGTATTATATCAAGTTACATTATGCATAGTGGAATTGAACTAGACCAAGGCACACAATGCTTATTGCAAGGTCGACCTTCAAAATATAAAGAGTGCACTGTTCATAGTGGAAATTCACTATACAAAGTTCCACTGCCCATTGTGCATCATACCAGGGTCAAATTTTGTATAATGCATGATAAAAGTGCACCTTACCATAGGGCATGGTGCATTGTGAATGGTGGAACTAAGTGATTCTAATGCGCAACGTGCATAGTGAAAGTACACTATACTAAGGTGCAAAGTACAAGGAGGTTAGAGAGGAGTCTACCAAGTTACATTATGCATAGTGGAATTGCACTGGAGCAAGGCACACAATGCTTATGGCAAGGTCGACCATCAAAATATAAAGAGTGCACTGTGCATAGTGGAAATTCACTATACAAAGGTCCACTGCTCATTGTGTATGGTGGAAGTGGATCATACTAGGATGAAATTTGCATAATGCATGATGAAATTGCACCTTACCATAGGGCACGGTGCATTTTGAATGGTGGACCAACATGATTCCAATGTGCAAGGTGCAAAGTGGAAGTACACCATACTAATGTGCAAAGTATAAGGAGGTGATAGAGCACAATACCAAGTTACATTATGCATAGTGGAATTGCACTAGACCAAGGCACAGAATGCTTATTGCATGGTCGAACAACAAAATATAAAGGTTCACTATGCATAGTGGAAATTCGACATACAAAGGTCCACTGTCCATTGTGCATGGTGAAAGTGCATCATACCAGGGTCAAATTCGCATAATGCGTGATGAATTTGCACCTTACCATAGGGCACGGTGCATTGTGAATGGTTGAACTACATGATTCTAATGTGCAGGGTGCATAGTGGAAGTACAACATACTAACGTGCAAAGTACAAGGAGGTGAGAGAGTATTATATCAAGTTACATTATGCATAGTGGAATTGCACTAGACCAAGGCACACAATGCTTATTGCATGGTTGACCTTCAAAATATAAAGAGTGCATTGTGCATAGTGGAAACTCACTATTCAAAGGTCCACGGCCCATTGTCCATAGATAAAGTGCATCATACCAGGGTCAAATTCGCATAATGCATGATGAAAGTGCACCATACCATCGAGCACAGTGCATTGTGATTTGTGGAACTACATGATTCTAATGTGCAACGTGCATAGTGGAAGTACACCATACTAAGGTGCAAATTACAAGGAGGTGACAGAGCACTATCCCAAGTTACATTATGCAGAGTGGAATTGCACTAGACCAAGGCACACAATGCTTATTGCAAGGTCGACCTTCAAAATATAAAGAGTGCATATGCATAGTGGAAATTCACTATACAATGTTCCACCGCCCATTGTCAGGTAAGTGCATCATACCAGGGTCAAATTCGCATAGTGCATGATGAAAGTGCACCTTACCATAGGGCAAGGTGCATTGTGAATGGTGGAACTACATGATTCTAATGTGCAAGGTGCATAGTGGAAGTACACCATACTAAGGTGCAAAGTACAAGGAGGTGAGAGAGTAGTATACCAAGTTACATTATGCATAGTGGAATTGCACTAGACCAAGGCACACAATGCTTATTGCATGGTCGACCTACAAAATATAAAGAGTGCACTTGTGCATAGTGGAAATTCGACTATACAAAGGTCCACGCCCATTGTCCATGGTAAAGTGCATCATACCAGGGTCAAATTCGCATAATGCATGATGAAAGTGCACCATACCATCGAGCACAGTGCATTGTGATTTGTGGAACTACATGATTCTAATGTGCAACGTGCATAGTGGAAGTACACCATACTAAGGTGCAAATTACAAGGAGGTGACAGAGCACTATCCCAAGTTACATTATGCATAGTGGAATTGCACTAGACCAAGGCACACAATGCTTATTGCAAGGTCGACCTTCAAAATATAAAGAGTGCACTGTTCATAGTGGAAATTCACTATACAATGTTCCACTGCCCATTCTGCATCATACCAGGGTCAAATTCGCATAATTCATGATGAAAGTGCACCTTACCATAAGGCACGGTGCATTGTGAATGGTGGAACTACATGATTCTAATGCGCAAGGTGCATAATGAAAGTACACCATACTAAGGTGCAAAGTACAAGGAGGTTAGAGAGGAGTTTACCAAGTTACATTATGCATAGTGGAATTGCACTAGACCAAGGCACACAATGCTTATGGCATGGTCGAAGTACAAAATATAAACCGTTCACTATGCATAGTGCAAATTCGACATACAAAGGTCCACTGTCCATTGTGCATGGTGGCAGTGCATCATACCAGGGTCAAATTCGCAAAATGCATGATTAAAGTGCACCATACCATCGAGCACGGTGCATTGTAATTTGTGGAACTACATGATTCTAATGTGCAAGGTGCATAGTGGTAGTACACCATACTAAGGTGCAAATTAAAAGGAGGTGAGAGATCATTATCCCAAGTTACATTATCCATTGTGGAATTGCACTAGACCAAGGCACACAATGTTTATTGCAAGGCCGATCTTCAAAATATAAAGAGTGCACTGTTCATCGTGGAAATTCACTATACAAAGTTCCACTGCCCATTGTGCATGGTGGAAGTGCATCATACCAGGGCGGATAAAGCATGATAAAAGTGCACCTTACCATAGGGCACGGTGTATTGCGAATGGTGGAACTAAATGATTCTAAAGCGCAAGGTGCATAGTGAAAGTACAGCATACTACGGTGCAAAGTACAAGGAGATTAGAGAGGAGTCTACCAAGTTACATTATGCATAGTGGAATTGCACTAGACCAAGTCACACAATGCTTATTGCAAGGTCGACCTTCAAACTATCAAGAGTGCACTGTGCATAGTGGAAATTCACTATACAAAGGTCCACAGCTCATTGTGTATGGTCGAAGTGCATCATACTAGGGTCAAATTTGCATAATGCATGATGAAATTGCACTTTACCCTAGGGCACGGTGCATTTTGAATGGTGGAACTACATAATTCTAATGTGCAAGGTACATAGTGGAAGTACACCATACTAATGTGCAAAGTATAAAGAGGTGATAGAGCACTATACCAAGTTACATTATGCATAGTGGAATTGCACTAGACCAAGGCACAGAATGCTTATTGCATGGTCGAACAACAAAATATAAAGGTTCACTATGCATAGTGGAAATTCGACATACAAAGGTCCACTGTCCATTGTGCATGGTGAAAGTGCATCATACCGGGGTCAAATTCGCATAATGCATGATGAATTTGCACCTTACCATAGGGCACGGTGCATTGTGAATGGTTGAACTACATGATTCTAATGTGCAGGGTGCATAGTGGAAGTACAACATACTAACGTGCAAAGTACAAGGAGGTGAGAGAGTATTATATCAAGTTACATTATGCATAGTGGAATTGCACTAGACCAAGGCACACAATGCTTATTGCATGGTTGACCTTCAAAATATAAAGAGTGCATTGTGCATAGTGGAAACTCACTATTCAAAGGTCCACTGCCCATTGTCCATGGTTAAAGTGCATCATACCAGGGTCAAATTCGCATAATGCATGATGAAAGTGCACCATACCATCGAGCACAGTGCATTGTGATTTGTGGAACTACATGATTCTAATGTGCAACGTGCATAGTGGAAGTACACCATACTAAGGTGCAAATTACAAGGAGGTGACAGAGCACTATCCCAAGTTACATTATGCAGAGTGGAATTGCACTAGACCAAGGCACACAATGCTTATTGCAAGGTCGACCTTCAAAATATAAAGAGTGCACTGTTCATAGTGGAAATTCACTATACAATGTTCCACTGCCCATTCTGCATCATACCAGGGTCAAATTCGCATAATTCATGATGAAAGTGCACCTTACCATAAGGCACGGTGCATTGTGAATGGTGGAACTACGTGATTCTAATGCGCAAGGTGCATAATGAAAGTACACCATACTAAGGTGCAAAGTACAAGGAGGTTAGAGAGGAGTTTACCAAGTTACATTATGCATAGTGGAATTGCACTAGACCAACGCACACAATGCTTATGGCATGGTCGAAGTACAAAATATAAACCTTCACTATGCATAGTGCAAATTCGACATACAAAGGTCCACTGTCCATTTTGCATGGTTGCAGTGCATCATACCAGGGTCAAATTCGCAAAATGCATGATTAAAGTGCACCATACCATCGAGCACGGTGCATTGTAATTTGTGGAACTACATGATTCTAATGTGCAAGGTGCATAGTGGAAGTACACCATACTAAGGTGCAAATTAAAAGGAGGTGAGAGATCATTATCCCAAGTTACATTATCCATTGTGGAATTGCACTAGACCAAGGCACACAATGCTTATTGCAAGGCCGACCTTCAAAATATAAAGAGTGCACTGTTCATCGTGGAAATTCACTATACAAAGTTCCACTGCCCATTGTGCATGGTGGAAGTGCATCATACCAGGGCGCATAAAGCATGATAAAAGTGCACCTTACCATAGGGCACGGTGTATTGTGAATGGTGGAACTACATGATTCTAAAGCGCAAGGTGCATAGTGAAAGTACAGCATACTACGGTGCAAAGTACAAGGAGATTAGAGAGGAGTCTACCAAGTTACATTATGCATAGTGGAATTGCACTAGACCAAGTCACACAATGCTTATTGCAAGGTCGACCTTCAAAATATAAAGAGTGCACTGTGCATAGTGGAAACTCACTATTCAAAGGTCCACTGCCCATTGTGTATGGTGGAAGTGCATCATACTAGGGTCAAATTTGCATAATGCATGATGAAATTGCACCTTACCCTCGAGCACGGTGCATTTTGAATGGTGGAACTACATAATTCTAATGTGCAAGGTACATAGTGGAAGTACACCATACTAATGTGCAAAGTATAAAGAGGTGATAGAGCACTATACCAAGTTACATTATGCATAGTGGAATTGCACTAGACCAAGGCACAGAATGCTTATTGCATGGTCGAACAACAAAATATAAAGGTTCACTATGCATAGTGGAAATTCGACATACAAAGGTCCACTGTCCATTGTGCATGGTGAAAGTGCATCATACCAGGGTCAAATTCGCATAATGCATGATGAATTTGCACCTTACCATAGGGCACGGTGCATTGTGAATGGTTGAACTACATGATTCTAATGTGCAGGGTGCATAGTGGAAGTACAACATACTAACGTGCAAAGTACAAGGAGGTGAGAGAGTATTATATCAAGTTACATTATGCATAGTGGAATTGCACTAGACCAAGGCACACAATGCTTATTGCATGGTCGACCTTCAAAATATAAAGAGTGCATTGTGCATAGTGGAAATTCACTATACAAAGGTCCACTTGCCCATTGTGCATGGTTGAAGTGCATCATACCGGGGTCAAATTCTGCATAATGCATGATGAAAGTGCACCTTACCATCGAGCATGGTGCATTGTGATTTGTGGAACTACATGATTCTAATGTGCAACGTGCATAGTGGAAGTACACCATACTAAGGTGTAAATTACAAGGAGGTGAGAGAGCACTATCCCAAGTTACATTATGCATAGTGGAATTGCACTAGACCAAGGCACACAATGCTTATTGCAAGGTCGACCTTCAAAATATAAAGAGTGCACCGTGCATAGTGGAAATTCACTATACAAAGGTCCACTGCCCATTGTGCATGGTGGAAGTGCATCATACTGGGGGTCAAATTCGCATAATGCATGATGAAAGTGCACCTTACCATAGGGCACGGTGCATTGTGAATGGTGGAACTACATGATTCTAATGTGCAAGGTGCATAGTGGAAGTACACCATACTAAGGTGCAAAGTACAAGGAGGTGAGAGAGCACTATACCAAGTTACATTATGCATAGTGGAATTGCACTAGACCAAGGCACACAATGCTTATTGCATGGTCGAACTACAAAATATAAACGTTCACTATGCATAGTGGAAATTCGACTATACAAAGGTCCACTGTCCATTGTGCATGGTGGAAGTGCATCATACCGTGGGTCAAATTCGCATAATGCATGATGAAAGTGCACCTTACCATCGAGGCACGGTGCATTGTGAATGGTGGAACTACATGATTCTAATGTGCAAGGTGCATAGTGGAAGTACAACATACTAACGTGCAAAGTACAAGGAGGTGAGAGAGTATTATACCAAGTTACATTATGCATAGTGGAATTGCACTAGACCAAGGCACACAATGCTTATTGCAAGGTCGACCTTCAAAATATAAAGAGTGCACTGTGCATAGTGGAAATTCACTATACAAAGGTCCACCGCCCATTGTCCATGGTGGAAGTGCATCATACCAGGGTCAAATTCGCATAATGCATGATGAAATTGCACCATACCATCGAGCACGGTGCATTGTGAATTGTGGAACTACATGATTCTAATGTGCAAGGTGCATAGTGGAAGTACACCATACTAAGGTGCAAAGTACAAGGAGGTGAGAGAGCACTATCCCAAGTTACATTATGCATAGTGGAATTGCACTAGACCAAGGCACACAATGCTTATTGCAAGGTCGACCTTCAAAATATAAAGAGTGCACTGTGCATAGTGGAAATTCACTATACAAAGGTCCACTGCCCATTGTGCATGGTGGAAGTGCATCATACCAGGGTCAAATTTGCATAATGGATGATGAAAGTGCACCTTACCATAGGGCACGGTGCATTGTGAATGGTGGAACTACATGATTCTAATGTGCAAGGTGCATAGTGGAAGTACACCATACTAAGGTGCATAGTACAAGGAGGTGAAAGAGCACTATACCAAGTTACATTATGCATAGTGGAATTGCACTAGACCAAGGCACACAATGCTTATTGCATGGTCGAACTACAAAATATAAAGGTTCGCTATGCATAGTGGAAATTCGACATACAAAGGTCCACTGTCCATTGTGCAAGGTGGAAGTTCATCAAACAAGGATCAAATTCGCATAATGCATGATGAAATTGCACCTTACCATCGAGCACGGTGCATTGTGAATGGTGGAACTACATGATTCTAATGTGCAAGGTGCATAGTGGAAGTACACCATACTAAGGTGCAAAGTACAAGGAGGTGAGAGAGTATTATATCAAGTTACATTATGCATAGTGGAATTGCACTAGACCAAGGCACACAATGCTTATTGCATGGTCGACCTTCAAAATATAAAGAGTGCATTGTGCATAGTGGAAATTCACTATACAAAGGTCCACTTGCCCATTGTGCATGGTGGAAGTGCATCATACCAGGGTCAAATTCGCATAATGCATGATGAAAGTGCACCTTACCATAGGGCACGGTGCATTGTGAATGGTGGAACTACATGATTCTAATGTGCAAGGTGCATAGTGGAAGTACACCATACTAAGGTGCAAAGTACAAGGAGGTGAGAGAGGACTATACCAAGTTACATTATGCATAGTGGAATTGCACTAGACCAAGGCACACAATGCTTATTGCAAGGTCGACCTTCAAAATATAAAGAGTGCACCGTGCATAGTGGAAATTCACTATACAAAGGTCCACCGCCCATTGTGCATGGTGGAAGTGCATCATACCAGGGTCAAATTCGCATAATGCATGATGTAAGTGCACCTTACCATAGGGCACGGTGCATTGTGAATGGTGGAACTACATGATTCTAATGTGCAAGGTGCATAGTGGAAGTACACCATACTAAGGTGCAAAGTACAAGGAGGTGAGAGAGCACTATACCAAGTTACATTATGCATAGTGGAATTGCACTAGACCAAGGCACACAATGCTTATTGCATGGTCGAACTACAAAATATAAAGGTGCACTATGCATAGTGGAAATTCACTATACAAAGGTCCACCGTCCATTGTGCATGGTGGAAGTGCATCATACCAGGGTCAAATTCGCATAATGCATGATGAAAGTGCACCTTACCATAGAGCACGATGCATTGTGAATGGTGGAACTACATGATTCTAATGTGCAAGGTGCATAGTGGAAGTACACCATACTAAGGTGCAAAGTACAAGGAGGTTAGAGAGTAGTCTACCAAGTTACATTATGCATAGTGGAATTGCACTAGACCAAGGCACACAATGCTTATTGCATGGTCGACCTTCAAAATATAAAGAGTGCATTGTGCATAGTGGAAACTCACTATACAAAGGTCCACTACCCATTGTCCATGGTGGAAGTGCAGCATACCAGGGTCAAATTCGCATAATGCATGATGAAAGTGCACCATACCATCGAGCACGGTGCATTGTGATTTGTGGAACTACATGATTCTAATGTGCAAGGTGCATAGTGGAAGTACACCATACTAAGGTGCAAATTACAAGGAGGTGAGAGAGGACTATCCCAAGTTACATTATGCATAGTGGAATTGCACTAGACCAAGGCACACAATGCTTATTGCAAGGTCGACCTTCAAAATATAAAGAGTGCACTCTGTGCATAGTGGAAATTCACTATACAAAGGTCCACCGCCCATTGTGCATGGTGGAAGTGCATCATACCAGGGTCAAATTCGCATAATGCATGATGAAAGTGCACCTTACCATAAGGCACTATGCATTGTGAATGGTGGAACTACATGATTCTAATGCGCAAGGTGCATAGTGGAAGTACAACATACTAACGTGCAAAGTACTAGGAGGTGAGAGAGTACTATATCAAGTTACATTATGCATAGTGGAATTGCACTAGACCAACGCACACAATGCTTATGGCATGGTCGAAGTACAAAATATAAACCTTCACTATGCATAGTGGAAATTCGACATACAAAGGTCCACTGTCCATTGTGCATGGTGGAAGTGCATCATACCAGGGTCAAATTCGCATAATGCATGATGAAAGTGCACCATACCATCGAGCACGGTGCATTGTGATTTGTGGAACTACATGATTCTAATGTGCAAGGTGCATAGTGGAAGTACACCATACTAAGGTGCAAAGTACAAGGAGCTGAGAGAGCATTATCCCAAGTTACATTATCCATAGTGGAATTGCACTAGACCAAGGCACACAATGCTTATTGCATGGTCGACCTTCAAAATATAAAGAGTGCATTGTGCATAGTGGAAATTCACTATACAAAGGTCCACTGCCCATTGTGCATGGTGGAAGTGCATCATACCGGGTCAAATTCGCATAAAGCATGATGAAAGTGCACCTTACCATAGGGCACGGTGTATTGTGAATGGTGGAACTACATGATTCTAAAGTGCAAGGTGCATAGTGGAAGTACACCATACTACGGTGCAAAGTACAAGGAGGTGAGAGAGTACTATACCAAGTTACATTATGCATAGTGGAATTGCACTAGACCAAGTCACACAATGCTTATTGCAAGGTCGACCTTCAAAATATAAAGAGTGCAACGTGCATAGTGGAAATTCACTATACAAAGGTCCACAGCCCATTGTGCATGGTCGAAGTGCATCATACTAGGGTCAAATTCGCATAATGCATGATGAAATTGCACTTTACCCTAGGGCACGGTGCATTGTGAATGGTGGAACTACATAATTCTAATGTGCAAGGTACATAGTGGAAGTACACCATACTAAGGTGCAAAGTATAAAGAGGTGAGAGAGCACTATACCAAGTTACATTATGCATAGTGGAATTGCACTAGACCAAGGCACACAATGCTTATTGCATGGTCGAACAACAAAATATAAAGCGTGCACTATGCATAGTGGAAATTCGACATACAAAGGTCCACTGCCCATTGTGCATGGTGAAAGTGCATCATACCGGGGTCAAATTCGCATAATGCATGATGAATGTGCACCTTACCATAGGCACGGTGCATTGTGAATGGTTGAACTACATGATTCTAATGTGCAAGGTGCATAGTGGAAGTACACCATACTAACGTGCAAAGTACAAGGAGGTGAGAGAGTATTATATCAAGTTACATTATGCATAGTGGAATTGCACTAGACCAAGGCACACAATGCTTATTGCATGGTTGACCTTCAAAATATAAAGAGTGCATTGTGCATAGTGGAAACTCACTATTCAAAGGTCCACTGCCCATTGTCCATGGTTAAAGTGCATCATACCAGGGTCAAATTCGCATAATGCATGATGAAAGTGCACCATACCATCGAGCACAGTGCATTGTGATTTGTGGAACTACATGATTCTAATGTGCAACGTGCATAGTGGAAGTACACCATACTAAGGTGCAAAGTACAAGGAGGTGAGAGAGTACTATCCCAAGTTACATTATGCGTAGTGGAATTGCACTAGACCAAGGCACACAATGCTTATTGCAAGGTCGACCTTCAAAATATAAAGAGTGCACTGTTCATAGTGGAAATTCACTATACAATGGTCCATCCATTGTGCATGGTGAAGTGCATCATACCGGGGTCAAATTCGCATAATTCATGATGAAAGTGCACCTTACCATAAGGCACGGTGCATTGTGAATGGTGGAACTACATGATTCTAATGTGCAAGGTGCATAGTGTAAGTACACCATACTAAGGTGCAAAGTACAAGGAGGTGATAGAGAAGTTTACCAAGTTACATTATGCATAGTGGAATTGCACTAGACTAACGCACACAATGCTTATTGCATGGTCGAAGTACAAAATATAAACCTTCACTATGCATAGTGCAAATTCGACATACAAAGGTCCACTGTCCATTGTGCATGGTGGAAGTGCATCATACCAGGGTCAAATTCGCAAAATGCATGATTAAAGTGCACCATACCATCGAGCACGGTGCATTGTAATTTGTGGAACTACATGATTCTAATGTGCAAGGTGCATAGTGGGTACACCATACTAAGGTGCAAATTAAAAGGAGGTGAGAGATCATTATCCCAAGTTACATTATCCATTGTGGAATTGCACTAGACCAAGGCACACAATGCTTATTGCAAGGCCGACCTTCAAAATATAAAGAGTGCATTGTTCATCGTGGAAATTCACTATACAAAGTTCCACTGCCCATTGTGCATGGTGGAAGTGCATCATACCAGGGCGGATAAAGCATGATAAAAGTGCACCTTACCATAGGGCACGGTGTATTGTGAATGGTGGAACTACATGATTCTAAAGCGCAAGGTGCATAGTGAAAGTACAGCATACTACGGTGCAAAGTACAAGGAGATTAGAGAGGAGTCTACCAAGTTACATTATGCATAGTGGAATTGCACTAGACCAAGTCACACAATGCTTATTGCAAGGTCGACCTTCAAAACTATAAAGAGTGCTGAGTAGTGAAAATTAACATAAAAAGGCCCACACCTCATTGTGTATGGTGGAAGTGCATCATACTAGGGTCAAATTCGCATAATGCATGATGAAATTGCACTTTACCATAGGGCACGGTGCATTTTGAATGGTGGAACTACATGATTCTAATGTGCAAGGTACATAATGGAAGTACACCATACTAAGGTGCAAAGTACAAGGAGGTGAGAGAGCACTATACCAAGTTACATTATGCATAGTGGAATTGCACTAGACCAAGGCACACAATGCTTATTGCATGGTCGAACCTACAAAATATAAAGGTGCACGATGCATAGTGGAAATTCGACTATACAAAGGTCCACTGTCCATTGTGCATGGTGGAAGTGCATCAATGTCAAATTCGCTCAACACCTTACATAATTTCATAGGGCACGGTGCATTGTGAATGGTTGAACTACATGATTCTAATGTGCAAGGTGCATAGTGGAAGTACACCATACTAAGGTGCAAAGTACAAGGAGGTGAGAGAGTATTATATCAAGTTACATTATGCATAGTGGAATTGCACTAGACCAAGGCACACAATGCTTATTGCATGGTCGACCTTCAAAATATAAAGAGTGCACCGTGCATAGTGGAAATTCACTATACAAAGGTCCACTGCCATTGTGCATGGTGGAAGTGCATCATACCGGGGTCAAATTCGCATAATGCATGATGAAAGTGCACCTTACCATAGGGCACGGTGCATTGTGAATGGTGGAACTACATGATTCTAATGTGCAAGGTGCATAGTGGAAGTACACCATACTAAGGTGCAAACTACAAGGAGGTGAGAGAGCACTATACCAAGTTACATTATGCATAGTGGAATTGCACTAACCAAGGCACACAATGCTTATTGCATGGTCGACCTACAAAATATAAAGGTGCACTGTGCATAGTGGAAATTCACTATACAAAGGTCCACCCCATTGTGCATGGTGGAAGTGCATCACACTAGGGTCAAATTCGCATAATGAATGATGAAAGTGCACCTTACCATCGAGCACGGTGCATTGTGAATGGTGGAACTACATGATTCTAATGTGCAAGGTGCATAGTGGAAGTACACCATACTAAGGTGCAAAGTACAAGGAGGTGAGAGAGTACTATACCAAGTTACATTATGCATAGTGGAATTGCACTAGACCAAGGCACACAATGCTTATTGCATGGTCGACCTTCAAAATATAAAGAGTTCACTGTGCATAGTGGAAATTCACTATACAAAGGTCCACTGGCCATTATGCATGGTGGAAGTGCATCATACTAGGGTCAAATTTGCATAATGCATGATGAAAGTTCACCTTACCATAGGGCACGGTGCATTGTGAATGGTGGAACGACATGATTCTAATGTGCAAGGTGCATAGTGGAAGTACACCATACTAAGGTGTAAATTACATGGAGGTGAGAGAGCACTATCCCAAGTTACATTATGCATAGTGGAATTGCACTAGACCATGGCACACAATGCTTATTGCATGGTCGACCTTCAAAATATAAAGAGTGCACTGTTCATAGTGGAAATTCACTATACAAAGGTCCACTGCCCATTGTGCATGGTGGAAGTGCATCATACCAGGGTCAAATTCGCATAATGCATGATGAAAGTGCACCTTACCATAGGGCACGGTGCATTGTGAATGGTTGAACTACATGATTCTAATGTGCAAGGTGCATAGTGGAAGTACACCATACTAAGGTGCAAAGTACAAGGAGGTGAGAGAGTACTATACCAAGTTACATTATGCATAGTGGAATTGCACTAGACCAAGGCACACAATGCTTATTGCAAGGTCGACCTTCAAAATATAAAGAGTGCACTGTGCATAGTGGAAATTCACTATACAAAGGTCCACGTCCATTGTGCATGGTGGAAGTGCATCATACCAGGGTCAAATTTGCATAATGCATGATGAAAGTGCACCTTACCATAGGGCACGGTGCATTGTGAATGGTGGAACTACATGATTCTAATGCGCAAGGTGCATAATGGAAGTACACCATACTAAGGTGCAAAGTACAAGGAGGTGAGAGAGGAGTATCCCAAGTTACATTATGCATAGTGGAATTGCACTAGACCAAGGCACACAATGCTTATTGCATGGTCGACCTTCAAAATATAAAGGTGCACTGCATAGTGGAAATTCACTATACAAAGGTCCACTGCCCATTGTGCATGGTGGAAGTGCATCATACCAGGGTCAAATTCGCATAATGCATGATGAAAGTGCACCTTACCATAGGGCACGGTGCATTGTGAATGGTGGAACTACATGATTCTAATGTGCAAGGTGCATAGTGGAAGTACACCATACTAAGGTGCAAAGTACAAGGAGGTGAGAGAGCACTATCCCAAGTTACATTATGCATAGTGGAATTGCACTAGATCAAGGCACACAATGCTTATTGCATGGTCGACCTTCAAAATATAAAGAGTGCACTGCATAGTGGAAATTCACTATACAAAGGTCCACCGTCCATTGTGCATGGTGGAAGTGCATCATACCAAGGTCAAATTCGCATAATGCATGATGAAAGTGCACCTTACCATCGGGCACGGTGCATTGTGATTTGTGGAACTACATGATTCTAATGTGCAGGGTGCATAGTGGAAGTACAACATAGTAACGTGCAAATTAAAGGGAGGTGAGAGAGCACTATCCCAAGTTACATTATGCATAGTGGAATTGCACTAGACCAAGGCACACAATGCTTATTGCAAGGTCGACCTTCAAAATATAAAGAGTGCACTGTGCATAGTGGAAATTCACTATACAAAGGTCCACTGCCCATTGTGCATGGTGGAAGTGCATCATACCAGGGTCAAATTCGCATAATGCATGATGAAAGTGCACCTTACCATAGGGCACGATGCATTGTGAATGGTGGAACTACATGATTCTAATGTGCAAGGTGCATAGTGGAAGTACACCATACTAACGTGCAAAGTACAAGGAGGTGAGAGAGCACTATACCAAGTTACATTATGCATAGTGGAATTGCACTGGACCAAGGCACACAATGCTTATTGCATGGTCGAACTTCAAAATATAAAGGTGCACTATGCATAGTGGAAATTCACTATACAAAGGTCCACCGTCCATTGTGCATGGTGGAAGTGCATCATACCGGGGTCAAATTCGCATAATGCATGATGAAAGTGCACCTTACCATAGGGCACGGTGCATTGTGAATGGTGGAACTACATGATTCTAATGTGCAAGGTGCATAGTGAAAGTACACCATACTAAGGTGCAAAGTACAAGGAGGTGAGAGAGCACTATACCAAGTTACATTATGCATAGTGGAATTGCACTAGACCAACGCACACAATGCTTATTGCATGGTCGACCTACAAAATATAAAGAGTGCACCTGCATAGTGGAAATTCACTATACAAAGGTCCACTGCCCATTGTGCATGGTGGAAGTGCATCATACCAGGTCAAATTCGCATAATGCATGATGAAAGTTCACCATACCATGGGGCACGGTGCATTGGGAATGGTGGAACTACATGATTCTAACGTGCAAGGTGCATAGTGGAAGTACACCATACTAAGGTGCAAAGTACAAGGAGGTGAGAGAGCTATACCAAGTTACATTATGCATAGTGGAATTGCACAAGACCAAGGCACACAATGCTTATTGCATGGTCGAACTACAAAATATAAAGGTGCACGTGCATAGTGGAAATTCACTATACAAAGGTCCACCGTCCATTGTACATGGTGGAAGTGCATCATACTGGGGTCAAATTCGCACAACGCATGATGAAAGTGCACCATACCATAGGGCACGGTGCATTGCGAATGGTGGAACTAAATGATTCTAAGGTGCAAGGTGCATAGTGGAAGTACACCATACTAAGGTGCAAAGTAAAAGGAGGTGAGAGAGGACTACCCCAAGTTACATTATGCATAGTGGAATTGCACTCTACCAAGGCACACAATGCTTATTGCATGGTCGACCTACAAAATATAAAGGTGCACCTGCATAGTGGAAATTCACTATACAAAGGTCCACTGACCATTGTACATGGTGGAAGTACATCATACCAGGGTCAAATTCGCATAATGCATGATGAATGGGCACCATACCATAGGGCACAGTACACTTGTGAATGGTGAAACTACATGATTCTAATGTGCATGGAGCATAAGCAAAGTATACCATACTAAGGTGCAAAGTAACAAGGAGGTGAGAGAGGACTATACCAAGTTACATTATGCATAGTGAAATCGCAAAAGACCAACGCACACTATGCTTATTACATGGTCGTACCTACAAAATATAAATGTGCAAACGTGCATAGTGAAAATTCACTATACAAAGGTCCCACCGTCCATCGTACATGGTCCAAGTGCATCACACACTAGGGTCAAATTTGCTCATAATTCTATGACGAAAGTGCACCATACCATGGAGCATCCCGTACATTGTGAATGGTGGAACTATATGATTCTAACGTGCAAAGTGCATAGTGGAAGTACACCATACTAAGGCGCAAATTAAAAGGAGGTGAGAGAAGATCATACCTGCTGCTACATTATGCATATAATTCGAACACACCAAGGTACACAATGCTTATTCCAAGGTCGAACTTCAAAATATAAAGGTGCAGACTTGCATAGTTGAAATTCACTATACAAAGGTCCAATGCCCATCGTAAATGGTGGAAGTGCATCACACTAGGGTCAAATTCATATAATGCATGATGAAAGTTTCGCACCTTACCATAAAAGTGCAAGTGCATTGTAAATTGTGGAACTACATGATTCTAATGTGCAAGGTGCATAAAGAAAAAACACCATACTAAGGTGCAAAGTACAAAGAGGAGACAGAGTACTATACCAAGTTACATTACGCAAAGTGAAACAGCACAATATCAACGCACATAATGCTTATTGTACGGTCGACCTACAAAATATAAACGTGCACCGTGCATAGTGGAAATTCACTATACAAACGTCCACCGCCCATTGTCCATGGTCAAGTGCATCATACTAGGGTCAAATTCGCATAATGCATGATGAAAGTGCACCTTACCATAGGGCACGGTGCATTGTGAATGGTGGAACTACATGATTCTAATGTGCAAGGTGCATAGTGGAAGTACACCATACTAAGGTGCAAAGTACAAGGAGGTGAGAGAGCACTATACCAAGTTACATTATGCATAGTGGAATTGCACTATACCAAGGCACACAATGCTTATTGCATGGTCGACCTACAAAATATAAAGGTGCACGTGCATAGTGGAAATTCACTATACAAAGGTCCACTTGCCCATTGTGCATGGTGGAAGTGCATCATACTAGGGTCAAATTCGCATAATGCATGATGAAAGTGCACCATACCATAGGGCACGGTGCATTGTGAATGGTGGAACTACATGATTCTAATGTGCAAGGTGCATAGTGGAAGTACACCATACTAAGGTGCAAAGTACAAGGAGGTGAGAGAGCACTATACCAAGTTACATTATGCATAGTGGAATTGCACTAGACCAAGGCACACAATGCTTATTGCATGGTCGAACTACAAAATATAAAGGTGCACGTGCATAGTGGAAATTCACTATACACAGGTCCACTGCATTGTACATGGTGGAAGTGCATCATACTAGGGTCAAATTCGCATAATGCATGATGAAAGTGCACCTTACCATAGGGCACGGTGCATTGTGAATGGTGGAACTACATGATTCTAATGTGCAAGGTGCATAGTGGAAGTACACCATACTAAGGTGCAAAGTACAAGGAGGTGAGAGAGCACTATACCAAGTTACATTATGCATAGTGGAATTGCACTATACCAAGGCACACAATGCTTATTGCATGGTCGACCTACAAAATATAAAGGTGCACTGTGCATAGTGGAAATTCACTATACAAAGGTCCACCCATTGTGCATGGTGGAAGTGCATCATACCAGGGTCAAATTCGCATAATGCATGATGAAAGTGCACCATACCATAGGGCACGGTGCATTGTGAATGGTGGAACTACATGATTCTAATGTGCAAGGTGCATAGTGGAAGTACACCATACTAAGGTGCAAAGTACAAGGAGGTGAGAGAGCACTATACCAAGTTACATTATGCATAGTGGAATTGCACTAGACCAAGGCACACAATGCTTATTGCATGGTCGAACTACAAAATATAAAGGTGCACTGTGCATAGTGGAAATTCACTATACAAAGGTCCACTCCATTGTACATGGTGGAAGTGCATCATACTAGGGTCAAATTCGCATAATGCATGATGAAAGTGCACCTTACCATAGGGCACGGTGCATTGTGAATGGTGGAACTACATGATTCTAATGTGCAAGGTGCATAGTGGAAGTACACCATACTAAGGTGCAAAGTACAAGGAGGTGAGAGAGCACTATACCAAGTTACATTATGCATAGTGGAATTGCACTACCAAGGCACACAATGCTTATTGCATGGTCGACCTACAAAATATAAAGGTGCACGTGCATAGTGGAAATTCACTATACAAAGGTCTGCCCATTGTGCATGGTGGAAGTGCATCATACAGGGTCAAATTCGCATAATGCATGATGAAAGTGCACCATACCATAGGGCACGGTGCATTGTGAATGGTGGAACTACATGATTCTAATGTGCAAGGTGCATAGTGGAAGTACACCATACTAAGGTGCAAAGTACAAGGAGGTTACAGAGCACTATACCAAGTTACATTATGCATAGTTGAATTGCACAAGATCAAGGCACACATTGCTTATTGCATGGTCGAACTACAAAATATAAAGGTGCACTGTGCATAGTGGAAATTCACTATACACAGGTCCATTGTCCATTGTACATGGTGGAAGTGCATCATACTAGGGTCAAATTCGCATAATGCATGATGAAAGTGCACCTTACCATAGGGCACGGTGCATTGTGAATGGTTGAACTACATGATTCTAATGTGCAAGGTGCATAGTGGAAGTACACCATACTAAGGTGCAAAGTACAAGGAGGTGAGAGAGCACTATACCAAGTTACATTATGCATAGTGGAATTGCACTATACCAAGGCACACAATGCTTATTGCATGGTCGACCTACAAAATATAAAGGTGCACTGTGCATAGTGGAAATTCACTATACAAAGGTCCACTTGCCCATTGTGCATGGTGGAAGTGCATCATACAGGGTCAAATTCGCATAATGCATGATGAAAGTGCACCATACCATAGGGCACGGTGCATTGTGAATGGTGGAACTACATGATTCTAATGTGCAAGGTGCATAGTGGAAGTACACCATACTAAGGTGCAAAGTACAAGGAGGTGAGAGAGCACTATACCAAGTTACATTATGCATAGTGGAATTGCACTAGACCAAGGCACACAATGCTTATTGCATGGTCGAACTACAAAATATAAAGGTGCACTGTGCATAGTGGAAATTCACTATACAAAGGTCCCTGTCCATTGTACATGGTGGAAGTGCATCATACTAGGGTCAAATTCGCATAATGCATGATGAAAGTGCACCTTACCATAGGGCACGGTGCATTGTGAATGGTGGAACTACATGATTCTAATGTGCAAGGTGCATAGTGGAAGTACACCATACTAAGGTGCAAAGTACAAGGAGGTGAGAGAGCACTATACCAAGTTACATTATGCATAGTGGAATTGCACTATACCAAGGCACACAATGCTTATTGCATGGTCGACCTACAAAATATAAAGGTGCACGTGCATAGTGGAAATTCACTATACAAAGGTCCACCCCATTGTGCATGGTGGAAGTGCATCATACCGGTCAAATTCGCATAATGCATGATGAAAGTGCACCATACCATAGGGCACGGTGCATTGTGAATGGTGGAACTACATGATTCTAATGTGCAAGGTGCATAGTGGAAGTACACCATACTAAGGTGCAAAGTACAAGGAGGTGAGAGAGCACTATACCAAGTTACATTATGCATAGTGGAATTGCACTATACCAAGGCACACAATGCTTATTGCATGGTCGAACTACAAAATATAAAGGTGCATGCATAGTGGAAATTCACTATACAAGGTCCACTGTCCATTGTACATGGTGGAAGTGCATCATACTAGGGTCAAATTCGCATAATGCATGATGAAAGTGCACCTTACCATAGGGCACGGTGCATTGTGAATGGTGGAACTACATGATTCTAATGTGCAAGGTGCATAGTGGAAGTACACCATACTAAGGTGCAAAGTACAAGGAGGTGAGAGAGCACTATACCAAGTTACATTATGCATAGTGAAATTGCACTGGACCAAGGTACACAATGCTTATTGCATGGTCGACCTACAAAATATAAAGGTGCACTGTGCATAGTGGAAATTCACTATACAAAGGTCCACTGCCCATTGTGCATGGTGGAAGTGCATCATACCAGGGTCAAATTCGCATAATGCATGATGAAAGTGCACCATACCATAGGGCACGGTGCATTGTGAATGGTGGAACTACATGATTCTAATGTGCAAGGTGCATAGTGGAAGTACACCATACTAAGGTGCAAAGTACAAGGAGGTGAGAGAGCACTATACCAAGTTACATTATGCATAGTGGAATTGCACTATACCAAGGCACACAATGCTTATTGCATGGTCGAACTACAAAATATAAAGGTGCATTGTGCATAGTGGAAATTCACTATACAAAGGTCCACTCATTGTACATGGTGGAAGTGCATCATACTAGGGTCAAATTCGCATAATGCATGATGAAAGTGCACCTTACCATAGGGCACGGTGCATTGTGAATGGTGGAACTACATGATTCTAATGTGCAAGGTGCATAGTGGAAGTACACCATACTAAGGTGCAAAGTACAAGGAGGTGAGAGAGCACTATACCAAGTTACATTATGCATAGTGGAATTGCACTATACCAAGGCACACAATGCTTATTGCATGGTCGACCTACAAAATATAAAGGTGCATGTGCATAGTGGAAATTCACTATACAAAGGTCCACTGCCCATTGTGCATGGTGGAAGTGCATCATACTAGGGTCAAATTCGCATAATGCATGATGAAAGTGCACCATACCATAGGGCACGGTGCATTGTGAATGGTGGAACTACATGATTCTAATGTGCAAGGTGCATAGTGGAAGTACACCATACTAAGGTGCAAAGTACAAGGAGGTGAGAGAGCACTATACCAAGTTACATTATGCATAGTGGAATTGCACTATACCAAGGCACACAATGCTTATTGCATGGTCGAACTACAAAATATAAAGGTGCACGTGCATAGTGGAAATTCACTATACAAAGGTCCACGCCCATTGTGCATGGTGGAAGTGCATCATACTAGGGTCAAATTCGCATAATGCATGATGAAAGTGCACCTTACCATAGGGCACGGTGCATTGTGAATGGTTGAACTACATGATTCTAATGTGCAAGGTGCATAGTGGAAGTACACCATACTAAGGTGCAAAGTACAAGGAGGTGAGAGAGCACTATACCAAGTTACATTATGCATAGTGGAATTGCACTATACCAAGGCACACAATGCTTATTGCATGGTCGACCTACAAAATATAAAGGTGCACTTGTGCATAGTGGAAATTCACTATACAAAGGTCCACCCATTGTGCATGGTGGAAGTGCATCATACAGGTCAAATTGCATAATGCATGATGAAAGTGCACCATACCATAGGGCACGGTGCATTGTGAATGGTGGAACTACATGATTCTAATGTGCAAGGTGCATAGTGGAAGTACACCATACTAAGGTGCAAAGTACAAGGAGGTGAGAGAGCACTATACCAAGTTACATTATGCATAGTGGAATTGCACTAGACCAAGGCACACAATGCTTATTGCATGGTCGAACTACAAAATATAAAGGTGCATTGTGCATAGTGGAAATTCACTATACAAAGGTCCACTCCATTGTGCATGGTGGAAGTGCATCATACTAGGGTCAAATTCGCATAATGCATGATGAAAGTGCACCTTACCATAGGGCACGGTGCATTGTGAATGGTGGAACTACATGATTCTAATGTGCAAGGTGCATAGTGGAAGTACACCATACTAAGGTGCAAAGTACAAGGAGGTGAGAGAGCACTATACCAAGTTACATTATGCATAGTGGAATTGCACTATACCAAGGCACACAATGCTTATTGCATGGTCGACCTACAAAATATAAAGGTGCACTGTGCATAGTGGAAATTCACTATACAAAGGTCCACCCCATTGTGCATGGTGGAAGTGCATCATACTAGGGTCAAATTCGCATAATGCATGATGAAAGTGCACCATACCATAGGGCACGGTGCATTGTGAATGGTGGAACTACATGATTCTAATGTGCAAGGTGCATAGTGGAAGTACACCATACTAAGGTGCAAAGTACAAGGAGGTGAGAGAGCACTATACCAAGTTACATTATGCATAGTGGAATTGCACTATACCAAGGCACACAATGCTTATTGCATGGTCGAACTACAAAATATAAAGGTGCATTGTGCATAGTGGAAATTCACTATACAAAGGTCCACGCCCATTGTGCATGGTGGAAGTGCATCATACCTAGGGTCAAATTCGCATAATGCATGATGAAAGTGCACCATACCATAGGGCACGGTGCATTGTGAATGGTGGAACTACATGATTCTAATGTGCAAGGTGCATAGTGGAAGTACACCATACTAAGGTGCAAAGTACAAGGAGGTGAGAGAGCACTATACCAAGTTACATTATGCATAGTGGAATTGCACTAGACCAAGGCACACAATGCTTATTGCATGGTCGAACTACAAAATATAAAGGTGCACTGTGCATAGTGGAAATTCACTATACAAAGGTCCCCATTGTGCATGGTGGAAGTGCATCATACTAGGTCAAATTCGCATAATGCATGATGAAAGTGCACCATACCATAGGGCACGGTGCATTGTGAATGGTGGAACTACATGATTCTAATGTGCAAGGTGCATAGTGGAAGTACACCATACTAAGGTGCAAAGTACAAGGAGGTGAGAGAGCACTATACCAAGTTACATTATGCATAGTGGAATTGCACTATACCAAGGCACACAATGCTTATTGCATGGTCGACCTACAAAATATAAAGGTGCATTGTGCATAGTGGAAATTCACTATACAAAGGTCCATTGCCCATTGTGCATGGTGGAAGTGCATCATACTAGGGTCAAATTCGCATAATGCATGATGAAAGTGCACCATACCATAGGGCACGGTGCATTGTGAATGGTGGAACTACATGATTCTAATGTGCAAGGTGCATAGTGGAAGTACACCATACTAAGGTGCAAAGTACAAGGAGGTGAGAGAGCACTATACCAAGTTACATTATGCATAGTGGAATTGCACTAGACCAAGGCACACAATGCTTATTGCATGGTCGACCTACAAAATATAAAGGTGCACTGTGCATAGTGGAAATTCACTATACAAAGGTCCACCCATTGTGCATGGTGGAAGTGCATCATACTAGGGTCAAATTCGCATAATGCATGATGAAAGTGCACCATACCATAGGGCACGGTGCATTGTGAATGGTGGAACTACATGATTCTAATGTGCAAGGTGCATAGTGGAAGTACACCATACTAAGGTGCAAAGTACAAGGAGGTGAGAGAGCACTATACCAAGTTACATTATGCATAGTGGAATTGCACTATACCAAGGCACACAATGCTTATTGCATGGTCGACCTACAAAATATAAAGGTGCACGTGCATAGTGGAAATTCACTATACAAAGGTCCACGCCCATTGTGCATGGTGGAAGTGCATCATACTAGGGTCAAATTCGCATAATGCATGATGAAAGTGCACCATACCATAGGGCACGGTGCATTGTGAATGGTGGAACTACATGATTCTAATGTGCAAGGTGCATAGTGGAAGTACACCATACTAAGGTGCAAAGTACAAGGAGGTGAGAGAGCACTATACCAAGTTACATTATGCATAGTGGAATTGCACTACCAAGGCACACAATGCTTATTGCATGGTCGAACTACAAAATATAAAGGTGCATTGTGCATAGTGGAAATTCACTATACAAAGGTCCACTTCCATTGTGCATGGTGGAAGTGCATCATACTAGGGTCAAATTCGCATAATGCATGATGAAAGTGCACCATACCATAGGGCACGGTGCATTGTGAATGGTGGAACTACATGATTCTAATGTGCAAGGTGCATAGTGGAAGTACACCATACTAAGGTGCAAAGTACAAGGAGGTGAGAGAGCACTATACCAAGTTACATTATGCATAGTGGAATTGCACTATACCAAGGCACACAATGCTTATTGCATGGTCGACTACAAAATATAAAGGTGCACTGTGCATAGTGGAAATTCACTATACAAAGGTCCACGCCCATTGTGCATGGTGGAAGTGCATCATACTAGGGTCAAATTCGCATAATGCATGATGAAAGTGCACCATACCATAGGGCACGGTGCATTGTGAATGGTGGAACTACATGATTCTAATGTGCAAGGTGCATAGTGGAAGTACACCATACTAAGGTGCAAAGTACAAGGAGGTGAGAGAGCACTATACCAAGTTACATTATGCATAGTGGAATTGCACTATACCAAGGCACACAATGCTTATTGCATGGTCGACCTACAAAATATAAAGGTGCACTGTGCATAGTGGAAATTCACTATACAAAGGTCCTTGCCCATTGTGCATGGTGGAAGTGCATCATACTGGGTCAAATTCGCATAATGCATGATGAAAGTGCACCATACCATAGGGCACGGTGCATTGTGAATGGTGGAACTACATGATTCTAATGTGCAAGGTGCATAGTGGAAGTACACCATACTAAGGTGCAAAGTACAAGGAGGTGAGAGAGCACTATACCAAGTTACATTATGCATAGTGGAATTGCACTATACCAAGGCACACAATGCTTATTGCATGGTCGACCTACAAAATATAAAGGTGCACTGTGCATAGTGGAAATTCACTATACAAAGGTCCTTGCCCATTGTGCATGGTGGAAGTGCATCATACTAGGGTCAAATTCGCATAATGCATGATGAAAGTGCACCATACCATAGGGCACGGTGCATTGTGAATGGTGGAACTACATGATTCTAATGTGCAAGGTGCATAGTGGAAGTACACCATACTAAGGTGCAAAGTACAAGGAGGTGAGAGAGCACTATACCAAGTTACATTATGCATAGTGGAATTGCACTATACCAAGGCACACAATGCTTATTGCATGGTCGACCTAAAAATATAAAGGTGCACGTGCATAGTGGAAATTCACTATACAAAGGTCCACGCCCATTGTGCATGGTGGAAGTGCATCATACTAGGTCAAATTCGCATAATGCATGATGAAAGTGCACCATACCATAGGGCACGGTGCATTGTGAATGGTGGAACTACATGATTCTAATGTGCAAGGTGCATAGTGGAAGTACACCATACTAAGGTGCAAAGTACAAGGAGGTGAGAGAGCACTATACCAAGTTACATTATGCATAGTGGAATTGCACTAGACCAAGGCACACAATGCTTATTGCATGGTCGAACTACAAAATATAAAGGTGCACTGTGCATAGTGGAAATTCACTATACAAAGGTCCACTCCATTGTGCATGGTGGAAGTGCATCATACTAGGGTCAAATTCGCATAATGCATGATGAAAGTGCACCATACCATAGGGCACGGTGCATTGTGAATGGTGGAACTACATGATTCTAATGTGCAAGGTGCATAGTGGAAGTACACCATACTAAGGTGCAAAGTACAAGGAGGTGAGAGAGCACTATACCAAGTTACATTATGCATAGTGGAATTGCACTATACCAAGGCACACAATGCTTATTGCATGGTCGAACTACAAAATATAAAGGTGCAGTGCATAGTGGAAATTCACTATACAAAGGTCCACCGCCCATTGTGCATGGTGGAAGTGCATCATACTAGGGTCAAATTCGCATAATGCATGATGAAAGTGCACCATACCATAGGGCACGGTGCATTGTGAATGGTGGAACTACATGATTCTAATGTGCAAGGTGCATAGTGGAAGTACACCATACTAAGGTGCAAAGTACAAGGAGGTGAGAGAGCACTATACCAAGTTACATTATGCATAGTGGAATTGCACTAGACCAAGGCACACAATGCTTATTGCATGGTCGAACTACAAAATATAAAGGTGCACTGCATAGTGGAAATTCACTATACAAAGGTCCACTGTCCATTGTACATGGTGGAAGTGCATCATACTAGGGTCAAATTCGCATAATGCATGATGAAAGTGCACCATACCATAGGGCACGGTGCATTGTGAATGGTTGAACTACATGATTCTAATGTGCAAGGTGCATAGTGGAAGTACACCATACTAAGGTGCAAAGTACAAGGAGGTGAGAGAGCACTATACCAAGTTACATTATGCATAGTGGAATTGCACTATACCAAGGCACACAATGCTTATTGCATGGTCGACCTACAAAATATAAAGGTGCACGTGCATAGTGGAAATTCACTATACAAAGGTCCACGCATTGTGCATGGTGGAAGTGCATCATACTAGGGTCAAATTCGCATAATGCATGATGAAAGTGCACCTTACCATAGGGCACGGTGCATTGTGAATGGTGGAACTACATGATTCTAATGTGCAAGGTGCATAGTGGAAGTACACCATACTAAGGTGCAAAGTACAAGGAGGTGAGAGAGCACTATACCAAGTTACATTATGCATAGTGGAATTGCACATACCAAGGCACACAATGCTTATTGCATGGTCGAACTACAAAATATAAAGGTGCATTGTGCATAGTGGAAATTCACTATACAAAGGTCCACTTGCTATTGTACATGGTGGAAGTGCATCATACTAGGGTCAAATTCGCATAATGCATGATGAAAGTGCACCATACCATAGGGCACGGTGCATTGTGAATGGTTGAACTACATGATTCTAATGTGCAAGGTGCATAGTGGAAGTACACCATACTAAGGTGCAAAGTACAAGGAGGTGAGAGAGCACTATACCAAGTTACATTATGCATAGTGGAATTGCACTATACCAAGGCACACAATGCTTATTGCATGGTCGAACTACAAAATATAAAGGTGCATTGTGCATAGTGGAAATTCACTATACAAAGGTCCACGCCCATTGTGCATGGTGGAAGTGCATCATACCAGGGTCAAATTCGCATAATGCATGATGAAAGTGCACCATACCATAGGGCACGGTGCATTGTGAATGGTTGAACTACATGATTCTAATGTGCAAGGTGCATAGTGGAAGTACACCATACTAAGGTGCAAAGTACAAGGAGGTGAGAGAGCACTATACCAAGTTACATTATGCATAGTGGAATTGCACTATACCAAGGCACACAATGCTTATTGCATGGTCGACCTACAAAATATAAAGGTGCAGTGCATAGTGGAAATTCACTATACAAAGGTCCACCGTCATTGTACATGGTGGAAGTGCATCATACTAGGGTCAAATTCGCATAATGCATGATGAAAGTGCACCTTACCATAGGGCACGGTGCATTGTGAATGGTTGAACTACATGATTCTAATGTGCAAGGTGCATAGTGGAAGTACACCATACTAAGGTGCAAAGTACAAGGAGGTGAGAGAGCACTATACCAAGTTACATTATGCATAGTGGAATTGCACTATACCAAGGCACACAATGCTTATTGCATGGTCGACCTACAAAATATAAAGGTGCACTGCATAGTGGAAATTCACTATACAAAGGTCCGCCCATTGTGCATGGTGGAAGTGCATCATACTAGGTCAAATTCGCATAATGCATGATGAAAGTGCACCATACCATAGGCACGGTGCATTGTGAATGGTTGAACTACATGATTCTAATGTGCAAGGTGCATAGTGGAAGTACACCATACTAAGGTGCAAAGTACAAGGAGGTGAGAGAGCACTATACCAAGTTACATTATGCATAGTGGAATTGCACTATACCAAGGCACACAATGCTTATTGCATGGTCGACTACAAAATATAAAGGTGCATTGTGCATAGTGGAAATTCACTATACAAAGTCCACTTCCCATTGTGCATGGTGGAAGTGCATCATACCGGGTCAAATTCGCATAATGCATGATGAAAGTGCACCATACCATAGGGCACGGTGCATTGTGAATGGTGGAACTACATGATTCTAATGTGCAAGGTGCATAGTGGAAGTACACCATACTAAGGTGCAAAGTACAAGGAGGTGAGAGAGCACTATACCAAGTTACATTATGCATAGTGGAATTGCACTATACCAAGGCACACAATGCTTATTGCATGGTCGAACTACAAAATATAAAGGTGCACTGTGCATAGTGGAAATTCACTATACAAAGGTCCACGTCCATTGTGCATGGTGGAAGTGCATCATACTAGGGTCAAATTCGCATAATGCATGATGAAAGTGCACCTTACCATAGGGCACGGTGCATTGTGAATGGTTGAACTACATGATTCTAATGTGCAAGGTGCATAGTGGAAGTACACCATACTAAGGTGCAAAGTACAAGGAGGTGAGAGAGCACTATACCAAGTTACATTATGCATAGTGGAATTGCACTATACCAAGGCACACAATGCTTATTGCATGGTCGAACTAAAAATATAAAGGTGCACTATGCATAGTGGAAATTCACTATACAAAGGTCCACTTTCCATTGTGCATGGTGGAAGTGCATCATACCGGGGTCAAATTCGCATAATGCATGATGAAAGTGCACCTTACCATAGGGCACGGTGCATTGTGAATGGTTGAACTACATGATTCTAATGTGCAAGGTGCATAGTGGAAGTACACCATACTAAGGTGCAAAGTACAAGGAGGTGAGAGAGCACTATACCAAGTTACATTATGCATAGTGGAATTGCACTATACCAAGGCACACAATGCTTATTGCATGGTCGACTACAAAATATAAAGGTGCACGTGCATAGTGGAAATTCACTATACAAAGGTCCACGTCCATTGTGCATGGTGGAAGTGCATCATACCAGGTCAAATTCGCATAATGCATGATGAAAGTGCACCTTACCATAGGGCACGGTGCATTGTGAATGGTGGAACTACATGATTCTAATGTGCAAGGTGCATAGTGGAAGTACACCATACTAAGGTGCAAAGTACAAGGAGTGAGAGAGCACTATACCAAGTTACATTATGCATAGTGGAATTGCACTATACCAAGGCACACAATGCTTATTGCATGGTCGAACTACAAAATAAATGTGCACCGTGCATAGTGGAAATTCACTATACAAGGTCCACTGTCTATTGTGCATGGTGGAAGTGCATCATACTAGGGTCAAATTCGCATAATGCATGATGAAAGTGCACCTTACCATAGGGCACGGTGCATTGTGAATGGTTGAACTACATAATTCTAATGTACAAGGTGCATAGAGGAAGTACACCATACTAAGGGGAAAAGGACAAGGTGGTTACAGAGCACTATACCAAGTTACATTATGCATAGTGGAATTGCACTATACCAAGGCACAAATGCTTATTGCATGGTCGAACTAAAAATATAAAGGTGCAGTGCATAGTGGAAATTCACTATACAAAGGTCCACTTGTCCATTGTGCATGGTGGAAGTGCATCATACCAGGGTCAAATTCGCATAATGCATGTTGAAAGTGTGCCTTACCATAGGGCACGGTGCATTGTGAATGGTTAAACTACATAATTCTAATGTACAAGATGCATAGAGGAAGTACACCATACTAAGGGGAAAAGTACAAGGAGGTGAGAGAGCACTATACCAAGTTACATTATGCATAGTGGAATTGCACTATACAAGGCACACAATGCTTATTGCATGGTTAACCTAAAAATATAAAGGTGCACGTGCATAGTGGAAATTCACTATACAAAGGTCCACGGCCCATTGTGCATGGTGGAAGTGCATCATACCGGGGTCAAATTCGCATAATGCATGATGAAAGTGCACCATACCATAGGGCACGGTGCATTGTGAATGGTGGAACTACATGATTCTAATGTGCAAGGTGCATAGTGGAAGTACACCATACTAAGGTGCAAAGTACAAGGAGGTGAGAGAGCACTATACCAAGTTACATTATGCATAGTGGAATTGCACTACACCAAGGCACACATGCTTATTGCATGGTCGAACTACAAAATATAAAGGTGCATTGTACATAGTGGAAATTCACTATACAAAGGTCCACTGCCCATGGTAGTGCATCATACCGGGGTCAAATTCGCATAATTCATGATGAAAGTGCACCTTACCATAGGGCACGGTGCATTGTGAATGGTGGAACTACATGATTCTAATGTGCAAGGTGCATAGTGGAAGTACACCATACAAGGTGCAAAGTACAAGGAGGTAAGAGAGCACTATACCAAGTTACATTATGCATAGTGGAAATGCACTATACCAAGGCACACAATGCTTATTGCATGGTCGAACAAAAATATAAAGGTGCACTATGCATAGTGGAAATTCACTATACAAAGGTCCACGTCCGTGCATGGTGGAAGTGCATCATACCGGGGTCAAATTCGCATAATGCATGATGAAAGTGCACCATACCATAGGGCACGGTGCATTGTGAATGGTGGAACTACATGATTCTAATGTGCAAGGTGCATAGTGGAAGTACACCATACTAAGGTGCAAAGTACAAGGAGGTGAGAGAGCACTATACCAAGTTACATTATGCATAGTGGAATGCACTATACCAAGGCACACAATGCTTATTGCATGGTCGACCTAAAAATATAAAGGTGCATGCATAGTGGAAATTCATTATACAAAGGTCCACGCCCATTGTGCATGGTGGAAGTGCATCATACCGGGCGCATAATGCATGATGAAAGTGCACCTTACCATAGGGCACGGTGCATTGAATGGTGGAACTACATGATTCTAATGTGCAAGGTGCATAGTGGAAGTACACCATACTAAGGTGCAAAGTACAAGGAGGTGAGCACTATACCAAGTTACATTATGCATAGTGGAATTGCACTACATAAAGGCACACAATGCTTATTGCATGGTCGAACTACAAAATATAAAGGGCATTGCATAGTGGAAATTCACTATACAAAGGTCCCACGTCATTGTGCATGGTGGAAGTGCATCATACTAGGTCAAATTGCATAATGCATGATGAAAGTGCACCTTACCATAGGGCACGGTGCATTGTGAATGGTGGAACTACATGATTCTAATGTGCAAGGTGCATAGTGGAAGTACACCATACTAAGGTGCAAAGTACAAGGAGGTGAGAGAGCACTATACCAAGTTACATTATGCATAGTGGAAATGCACTATACCAAGGCACACAATGCTTATTGCATGGTCGAACTAAAAATATAAAGGTGCTATGCATAGTGGAAATTCACATACAAAGGTCCACGTCCATTGTGCATGGTGGAAGTGCATCATACCGGGGTCAAATTCGCATAATGCATGATGAAAGTGCATTACCATAGGGCACGGTGCATTGTGAATGGTTGAACTACATGATTCTAATGTGCAAGGTGCATAGTGGAAGTACACCATACAAGGTGCAAAGTACAAGGAGGTGAGAGAGCCTATACCAAGTTACATTATGCATAGTGGAATTGCACTATACCAAGCACACAATGCTTATTGCATGGTCGACCTACAAATATAAAGTGCCTTGTGCATAGTGGAAATTCACTATACAAAGGTCCACTGCCCATTGTGCATGGTTGAAGTGAATCATACCAGGGTCAAATTTGCATAATGGATGATGAAAGTGCACCATACCATAGGGCACGGTTCATTGTGAATGGTGGAACTACATGATTCTAATGTGCAAGGTGCATAGTGGAAGTACACCATACTAAGGTGCAAAGTACAAGGAGGTGAGAGACTATACCAAGTTACATTATGCATAGTGGAATTGCACTACACCAAGGCACACAATGCTTATTGCATGGTCGAACTACAAAATATAAAGGTGCATTGTACATAGTGGAAATTCACTATACAAGGTCCAACCCATTGTGCATGGTGGAAGTGCATCATACCAGGGTCAAATTCGCATAATTCATGATGAAAGTGCACCTTACCATAGGGCACGGTGCATTGTGAATGGTGGAACTACATGATTCTAATGTGCAAGGTGCATAGTGGAAGTACACCATACTAAGGTGCAAAGTACAAGGAGGTAAGAGAGTATACCAAGTTACATTATGCATAGTGGAAATGCACTATACCAAGGCACACAATGCTTATTGCATGGTCGAACTAAAAATATAAAGTGCACTATGCATAGTGGAAATTCACATACAAAGTTCACTTTGCCATTGTGCATGGTGGAAGTGCATCATACCAGTCAAATTCGCATAATGCATGATGAAAGTGCACCATACCATAGGGCACGGTGCATTGTGAATGGTGGAACTACATGATTCTAATGTGCAAGGTGCATAGTGGAAGTACACCATACTAAGGTGCAAAGTACAAGGAGGTGAGAGAGCACTATACCAAGTTACATTATGCATAGTGGAAATGCACTATACCAAGGCACACAATGCTTATTGCATGGTCGACCTAAAAATATAAAGGTGCACTATGCATAGTGGAAATTCACTATACAAAGTTCCACTGCCCATTGTGCATGGTGGAAGTGCATCATACCAGGGCGCATAATGCATGATGAAAGTGCACCATACCATAGGGCACGGTGCATTGTGAATGGTGGAACTACATGATTCTAATGTGCAAGGTGCATAGTGGAAGTACACCATACTAAGGTGCAAAGTACAAGGAGGTAGAGAGCACTATACCAAGTTACATTATGCATAGTGGAAATGCACTATACCAAGGCACACAATGCTTATTGCATGGTCGACTACAAAAATATAAAGGTGCACTGTGCATAGTGGAAATTCATTATACAAAGGTCCACGCCCATTGTGCATGGTGGAAGTGCATCATACCGGTCAAATTGCATAATGCATGATGAAAGTGCACCTTACCATAGGGCACGGTGCATTGTGAATGGTGGAACTACATGATTCTAATGTGCAAGGTGCATAGTGGAAGTACACCATACTAAGGTGCAAAGTACAAGGAGGTGAGAGAGCACTATACCAAGTTACATTATGCATAGTGGAATTGCACTACACCAAGGCACACAATGCTTATTGCATGGTAAAACAACAAAATATAAAGGTGCACTGTGCATAGTGGATATTCACTATACAAAGGTCCACACGCATGGTGTGCATCATACAGGGTCAAATTCGCATAATGCACGATGAAAGTGCACCTACCATAGGGCACGGTGCATTGTGAATGGTTGAACTACATGATTCTAATGTGCAAGGTGCATAGTGGAAGTACACCATACTAAGGTGCAAAGTACAAGGAGGTGAGAGAGAACTATACCAAGTTACATTATGCATAGTGGAATTGCACTATACAAGGCACACAATGCTTATTGCATGGTCGACCTAAAAATATAAAGGTGCACTGTGCATAGTGGAAATTCACTATACAAAGGTCCACCATTGTGCATGGTGGAAGTGCATCATACCAGGTCAAACATAACATGATGAAAGTGCACCATACCATAGGGCACGGTGCATTGTGAATGGTGGAACTACATGATTCTAATGTGCAAGGTGCATAGTGGAAGTACACCATACTAAGGTGCAAAGTACAAGGAGGTGAGAGAGCACTATACCAAGTTACATTATGCATAGTGGAAATGCACTATACCAAGGCACACATGGTTATTGCATGGTTGACCTAAATAATATAAAGGTGCACTATGGATAGTGGAAATTCACTATACAAAGTTCACGCCCATTGCATGGTGGAAGTGCATCATACCGAGTAAATTCGCATAATGCATGATGAAAGTGCACCTTACCATAGGGCACGGTGCATTGTGAATGGTTGAACTACATGATTCTAATGTGCAAGGTGCATAGTGGAAGTACACCATACAAGGTGCAAAGTACAAGGAGGTAAGAGAGCACTATACCAAGTTACATTATGCATAGTGGAAATGCACTATACCAAGGCACACAATGCTTATTGCATGGTCGACCTACAAAATATAAAGGTGCCTTGTGCATAGTGGTTCACTATACAAGGTCCATTGCCCATTGTGCATGGTGGAAGTGCATCATACCGGGTCAAATTCGCATAATGCATGATGAAAGTGCACCATACCATAGGGCACGGTGCATTGTGAATGGTGGAACTACATGATTCTAATGTGCAAGGTGCATAGTGGAAGTACACCATACTAAGGTGCAAAGTACAAGTGAGAGAGCACTATACCAAGTTACATTATGCATAGTGGAATTGCACTACCAAGGCACACAATGCTTATTGCATGGTCGAACTACAAAATATAAAGGTGCATTGTGCATAGTGGAAATTCACTATACACAGGTCAGCATGCATTGTACATGGTGGAAGTGCATCATACTAGGGTCAAATTCGCATAATGCATGATGAAAGTGCATAATATAGGGCACGGTGCATTGTGAATGGTTGAACTACATGATTCTAATGTGCAAGGTGCATAGTGGAAGTACACCATACAAAGGTGCAAAGTACAAGGAGGTAAGAGAGCACTATACCAAGTTACATTATGCATAGTGGAAATGCACTATACCAAGGCACACAATGCTTATTGCATGGTCGACCTAAATAATATAAAGTGCATATGGATAGTGGAAATTCACTATACAAAGGTCACTGCCCATTGTGCATGGTGGAAGTGCATCATACCAGGGCAAATTCGCATAATGCATGATGAAAGTGCACTTACCATAGGGCACGGTGCATTGTGAATGGTTGAACTACATGATTCTAATGTGCAAGGTGCATAGTGGAAGTACACCATACAAGGTGCAAAGTACAAGGAGGTAAGAGAGCACTATACCAAGTTACATTATGCATAGTGGAAATGCACTATACCAAGGCACACAATGCTTATTGCATGGTCGACCTACAATAATATAAAGGTGCAGCATGCATAGTGGAAGTTCACTATACAAAGGTCATGGCCATTGTGGATGGTGGAAGTGCATGATTCTAATATGCAAGGTGCATAGTGGAGACACACCATATAATGCAAAGTACAAGGAAGTGAGAGAGCACTATACCAAGTTACATTATGCATAGTGGAATTGCACTATACATGAAGGCACACAATGCTTATTGCATGGTCGAACTACAAAATATAAATGGGCATTGTACATAGTGGAAATTCACTATACACAGGTCCATATCATTGTACATGGTGGAAGTGCATCATACTAGGGTCAAATTCGCATAATGCATGATGAAAGTGCACCTTACCATAGGGCACGGTGCATTGTGAATGGTTGAACTACATGATTCTAATGTGCAAGGTGCATAGTGGAAGTACACCATACAAAGGTGCAAAGTACAAGGAGGTAAGAGAGCACTATACCAAGTTACATTATGCATAGTGGAAATGCACTATACCAAGGCACACAATGCTTATTGCATGGTCGAACTAAAAATATAAAGTGCACTATGCATAGTGGAAATTCACTATACAAGGTCCTTTGCCCATTGTGCATGGTGGAAGTGCATCATACCGGGTCAAATTCGCATAATGCATGATGAAAGTGCACCTTACCATAGGGCACGGTGCATTGTGAATGGTTGAACTACATGATTCTAATGTGCAAGGTGCATAGTGGAAGTACACCATACTAAGGTGCAAAGTACAAGGAGGTAAGAGAGCACTATACCAAGTTACATTATGCATAGTGGAAATGCACATACCAAGGCACACAATGCTTATTGCATGGTCGACCTAAAAATATAAAGGTGCACTTGTGCATAGTGGAAATTCACTATACAAAGGTCCACTTGCCCATTGTGCATGGTGGAAGTGCATCATACCAGGGTCAAATTCGCATAATGCATGATGAAAGTGCACCATACCATAGAACGGTGCATTGTGAATTGGAACTACATGATTCTAATGTGCAAGGTGCATAGTGGAAGTACACCATACTAAGGTGCAAAGTACAAGGAGGTGAGAGAGCACTATACCAAGTTACATTTTGCATAGTGGTATTGCACTACATCAAGGCACACAATGCTTATTGCATGGTCGAACTACAAAATATAAAGGTGCATTGTGCATAGTGGAAATTCACTATACACGGGTCCATTATCTATTGTACATGGTGGAAGTGCATCATTAGGGTCAAATTCGCATAATGCATGATGAAAGTGCACCTTACCATAGGGCACGGTGCATTGTGAATGGTTGAACTACATAATTCTAATGTGCAAGGTGCATAGTGGAAGTACACCATACAAAGGTGCAAAGTACAAGGAGGTAAGAGAGCACTATACCAAGTTACATTATGCATAGTGGAAATGCACTATACCAAGGCACACAATGCTTATTGCATGGTCGAACTAAAAATATAAAGGTGCACTATGCATAGTGGAAATTCATTATACAAAGGTCCCTTGCCATTGTGCATGGTGGAAGTGCATCATACTAGGGTCAAATTCGCATAATGCATGATGAAAGTGCACCTTACCATAGGGCACGGTGCATTGTGAATGGTTGAACTACATGATTCTAATGTGCAAGGTGCATAGTGGAAGTACACCATACTAAGGTGCAAAGTACAAGGAGGTAAGAGAGCACTATACCAAGTTACATTATGCATAGTGGAATTGCACTATCAAGGCACACAATGCTTATTGCATGGTCGACCTAAAAATATAAAGGTGCATTGTGCATAGTGGAAATTCACTATACAAAGGTCCGCATCATTGTGCATGGTGGAAGTGCATCATACCGGGGTAAAATTCGCATAATGCATGATGAAAGTGCACCATACCATAGGGCACGGTGCATTGTGAATGGTGGAACTACATGATTCTAATGTGCAAGGTGCATAGTGGAAGTACACCATACTAAGGTGCAAAGTACAAAGTGAGAGTATACCAAGTTACATTTTGCATAGTGGAATTGCACACATGAAGGCACACAATGCTTATTGCATGGTCGAACTACAAAATATAAAGGGCATTGTGCATAGTGGAAATTCACTATACAGGTCCTTGTCCATTGTACATGGTGGAAGTGCATCATACTAGGGTCAAATTCGCATAATGCATGATGAAAGTGCACCTTACCATAGGGCACGGTGCATTGTGAATGGTGGAACTACATGATTCTAATGTGCAAGGTGCATAGTGGAAGTACACCATACAAAGGTGCAAAGTACAAGGAGGTAAGAGAGCACTATACCAAGTTACATTATGCATAGTGGAAATGCAATACAAGGCACACAATGCTTATTGCATGGTCGAACTAAAAATATAAAGTGCACTATGCATAGTGGAAATTCACTATACAAAGGTCCACGCCCATTGTGCATGGTGGAAGTGCATCATACTAGGGTCAAATTCGCATAATGCATGATGAAAGTGCACCTTACCATAGGGCACGGTGCATTGTGAATGGTTGAACTACATGATTCTAATGTGCAAGGTGCATAGTGGAAGTACACCATACTAAGGTGCAAAGTACAAGGAGGTGAGAGAGCACTATACCAAGTTACATTATGCATAGTGGAATGCACTATACCAAGGCACACAATGCTTATTGCATGGTCGACCTAAAAATATAAAGGTGCAGCGTGCATAGTGGAAATTCACTATACAAAGGTCCACGCATTGTGCATGGTGGAAGTGCATCATACCGGGTCAAATTCGCATAATGCATGATGAAAGTGCACCATACCATAGGGCACGGTGCATTGTGAATGGTGGAACTATGATTCTAATGTGCAAGGTGCATAGTGGAAGTACACCATACTAAGGTGCAAAGTACAAGGAGGTGAGAGCACATACCAAGTTACATTATGCATAGTGGAATTGCACTAGACCAAGGCACACAATGCTTATTGCATGGT
Source organism: Linum usitatissimum (assembly GCA_030674075.2). Classification (NCBI taxonomy): domain Eukaryota; kingdom Viridiplantae; phylum Streptophyta; class Magnoliopsida; order Malpighiales; family Linaceae; genus Linum; species Linum usitatissimum. The sequence continues at coordinate 607 of JAUJYP020000611.1, read as the reverse complement.
CGAACTACAAAATATAAAGGTGCATTGTGCATAGTGGAAATTCACTATACAAAGGTCCTTGCCCATTGTGCATGGTGGAAGTGCATCATACCGAGGTCAAATTCGCATAATGCATGATGAAAGTGCACTTACCATAGGGCACGGTGCATTGTGAATGGTTGAACTACATGATTCTAATGTGCGAGGTGCATAGTGGAAGTACACCATACAAAGGTGCAAAGTACAGGAGGTGAGAGAGCACTATACCAAGTTACATTATGCATAGTGGAAACCACATACCAAGGCACACAATGCTTATTGCATGGTCGAACTACAAAATATAAAGGTGCCTTGTGCATAGTGGAAATTCACTATACAAAGGTCCACTGCCATATTGTGCATGGTGGAAGTGCATCATACCGGGTCAAATTCGCATAATGCATGATGAAAGTGCACCTTACCATAGGGCACGGTGCATTGTGAATGGTGGAACTACATGATTCTAATGTGCAAGGTGCATAGTGGAAGTACACCATACTAAGGTGCAAAGTAGAGGTAAGAGCTTGACTATACCAAGTTACATTATGCATAGTGGAATTCACTATAGAAGGCACACAATGCTTATTGC
>JAUJYP020000610.1:0-27110 GCA_030674075.2 Linum usitatissimum | reverse complement strand
TACCCTCGGCCTTGCCGGCAGCGATAAACTGCTGCTTCCATTCATCCAGTCGTATTGACAGCATACTCTGCACCTCCAACAAGCTATCGAACCCCGACAACGTCAGCTCACGTCCCGCGAGCGCCTTGCCAATCAACTCGCTGAACACCCCCCGCAGCCGCTCATAGCCGGCGTGCCGCCGGAACCACTCGATCACCTCTTGCACCAGCTCCCCGAGCTGCGCGGGCGAATGAGACCGCTCCAAGCGGAACAACAACGCCACCAGGCTGGCGCGCCGCGCTAACTCGGCCTCAGGAACGCTCCCCATCTCCAATAGATAGTAGCGGGCCTGGGGCTGCCAGGGCCACGGCGCCGAGTCGGGGGAGATCGCGATCAGCTCACCGGTAGTGGTCGAGGCCTTCCAGCGGGATTCCCCGTTGTAAAGCACCAGAGACAGCAGCGGCGGCAATCGTGCACCGGCCGCCAGTTTTTGCTCGTCGATCACCTGCTGCCAAAGCAATCCTTGATAGACCTGGGTGCGTACGGCCATCCACGGGTCGCTCTCGCTCTGAAACTCGATGAGAAAGTACCGGTCGGTGTCGCTGCTCTCGCAGGCCGGCAATCGCCACATGACATCACCCTCTCGCCGTCGGGCCCAACGGCCGTTGGAGTGAAATTTGGCATTGACGCGCTGTAATCGGGAGAAATCCACGCCGGCGGTCAGTGCGGATGGGACGAACTCGCGCACTAGCTCCTCCACCATGCGCGGATGGGAAAACAGTCGGTGATACAGCGAGTCTGAGTTGGACACGAGCGGGTAGTGGAATGCATGTGAGTCGGGTAGTTGGCCATCTCAACACGAGTCGACGGGGAAAGAAACGACCCATTCATGTTGAAAACATGCAGAAATGAAGAGCAGCCGAAGACTGCTTCAACGAAAAATCCGCTGAGCGTCCGTGAGTATTTCTCGTCCGACACCACAGAGGCGCGGAGGCGCGCTTGAAATCCGGGCGTGGGGGTCAATTTCTTCCGCTAACTGACCCTGCTACACCCGGAAGAACTTTTCAGGTGAAGTACTAGTGCAGGCGGCTGACTTTCGAGCCGCGACCGTTGGGCGGCGCAAGCCAGAAGGATCCCAACAGCGCGCGGGAGATGGTCACCGAATCTCCCACCTGCAGTCCCATGTCGGCGCTACCCAGCTGCTGCCAGCGTTGACCATTGTCCAGCTCAACGACCAGAGCCCCGCTGGGGCCGTGACGGGTGGCCGTCACGGTTGCCTTCACTGACTTGACTTCGTCAGGGGGTGGAGCTTTGACTGGGGGCAGGCCGAACTCGCGCGTTTGAGCAGCCACTGTTGGAGCGCCAGGCGCGGGAGTTGCGGTTCCGGTCGCGGGAGTTGCAGCGCCGGTCGCAGGGGTTGCAACTGCGGGCGCAACGGCGGCCGACGCGGGCGGCGGTTGGGAACGCAACCCGCGGGCCACTCCGTCATAACATGACAGCCGCTGCGCGTCGGTCGGCACGTCGGCGCAAGCGAGTATTTTCGCAGTAGAGGTGTCGGCACCGTAAGCGGACGCAGCGGCCGCCCAAAGGCTCAATATTAGAAATCGCATGTCAGATACTCAGTGCTGAATCTGCCAGGGATTGACCCCGCCGTAAAACTCTTCAACCCCCACGGTCGCCTCGGTCACCCACTCGCGCTCCGCCGCGGTCAGATAGGGATTCCAGACATCGAAAATCAAAATGGCACGTGGCGCATCGCTCTCATTCCACGCCTCGTGCTCCACGGTGTCATCAAACACCCAGGCCTCACCAGCCCGCCACTCCCTGCGGTCGGCACCCACGCGGAACGTGCATTTCCCCGGGAGCACCAACGGCAGATGCACGGTCAGGCGGGTGTTGGTCGAACCATTGTGCGCCGGAATGTGACTCTTGCCGTCCAGAATTGAAAAGAACGCCGTCGGCCCGTGGCCGCTGATCTCGATGCGAGGCGTCCTGGCCAACGCCGCGACCGTGGCGGGACAACGCGCCTGGTGCTCAGGAAACTCCTTGCCTTCGCGCCAGAGATAAAAAGCACTCCAGCGGCGCGAGTGATTCAACTCTTTCCACTGATCGATGGGCACGCCGTCCGGAAAGGCAACGTAAGGCACGAGCCTGTCCTGATCTTCCGCAAACACCCGCTCAAACTCCGCGCGAATCGCCGGAGCGGCCGCTTCCAACTCCGCGAGCCACGGAAATTCGCTGCGGGGATAGAACCCATAGGCCGGGAGATACGGGAAATACATGAACGTGGGCTGCGGCAGAAACGGGCGCCGCTGGCCGAGAAGGATTTCGAGGCAGTGATCAAAGCGCATCTCCTCCGATGAACCGGAGCGCTTCGGGCCGAGCTTGTCGCGCAGAAAGGCGGCGAGCGCCTCGCCGTTTTCACGCACCGAGTTGACCGCGAGCTGGATGGCCGGTTTGAGGCTGGGCGGCAGATTCGCTCGCGGCGGGATCGAGGCCAGCGCCGCCTGGTAGGCAGCCGCTGCCGAACGGGGCCTGCCCAGCCGGTTCAGCAGAGAACCCTTCTGCAGCAGGGCCGGCAGAAACCGCGGTTCAATGACCAGCGCTCGCTCCAGCGAGGCCATTTCATCATCGGGCAGTCCGAGCTGGCTCTGCGCGGCACTCAGGTTGACCCAGAAGGCAGGATTGGTCGCATCTAGGGCCACGGCGGCCTTCAGAACTTCCTGAGCAGCTTGGCCGTTGCCCCGGTGGATGTGGCGCTGACCGAGCGCGTTCAGAACCAGGGGATGGCGCGGCGCCAGGGACTCGAGGCCCGCGAGGAGCTGGTCCGCCTTTGCGGTCTCACCGGAGTTGAAGGCCTGTTCGAACTGCTGAACCCACGCACGTACCTGCGTTTCGTCGACCGGAATTGCACTCATGGTGCCTATGCTACCCCACCCCCAGGTAGGCCCCTTCGAAATACAACTCGCGATTGCGGAAGTCGATGCCGAGCGAGCGAACGATCCCCAGCACATCCATCCCGAGAATCATTGCCGGCCGGTCACGCAGCTCCCAAACATCGAAAATATGGAAGTCCCCATAGATGAGGTCTACATCAATCAGCTTGAGTGGACCGAATTCGATGATCGGCGCAATCCCTCGTTCGCCCCTGGCGATGTCGCTCGACGTCCCGAACACATCCGTGAAAGCCGGCGCCTTTCTCGAGTCCTGCCAGTGACGAAGGGCATCCCGAAGCGCCTGATTACCCAAAGAGCGCTCGGCGCCGGTGTCGACGATCGCGATGGCTCGCACCCCACCGACCCTGACATCCACCGTCATCAGGCCGTTTTCCATCAGGTTTGCGCGAATCCTCTTGAAGCCGCGCGGAGCCCATCCGAGGTGCGGCCGGGAGATGGTGACGCGGTTGTGAGCGAATTCCACCATGATCCGTTCGTTCCGCAATCCTGCCGCGCCGAGGATTCCATCCGCGCCGCCCATGATGGGCGCCCAGATCACCGGTAATCGCAAGGAGCGCAACTCGAGATCGCCTGCCTGTAGAACATCGATAGGCACCGACGGAGCATGGACCGAGCCGGTGACGCCGTTCACCAGGAAGGGATAGTCATCGCTCGGCTCGAGTCCGAGGGTGGCAGCGAGTTGTGGCGAGACGGTGGAGTAACTGGCGCCCGTGTCGACCAGGAGCCGGAAAGGCCCACGACCATTGATCATGACGGGCGCAAGAATGCGGCCGATCTGATCCTTACGGGTGGGAGTGGCAAACAGGACGGTATCGTCCGGCGGTCCCACGGGCGGCGGGTCGCCGAACGCCTGCGCGGTCGAAAGAACGAGCAGCAACGCCCAGCCAATGCGCGAAATTCTCAAAAAGCGGCCCCCTATTTCCGTGTCATCGTATTGGATACGCGCGCCGGCCGCCGTGCTATAGGTCGGGTGGCGAATCGATAGTCGCCTGAGGTGGACCTTGACGGACGGGCTGGATCGAATGATACGGGAAGCGCAATCGCTGCAGCGCCAAGGGCGTGTTCCCGAAGCCATTCACGCCTATAGAAGGGTTCTCGATCAGCGGTCTGACTTGGCCGACTGCTGGTACAACCTCGGCGTATTGCTGCGTCAGCAGCGCCAGCTTCCGGAAGCGCTTGCCGCGTACCAGCGGGCGTTGGACAGCGGAATTTCGGCCCCCGAGGAAGTGCACCTGAACCGGGCGGTTATCTTTTCCGATTATCTGCGTCAGGACTCGGCCGCGGAGCAGGAGCTGGCAGGGGCGCTGCGACACAACCCGGAATACATTCCAGCGCTGCTGAATCTGGCCAACCTGAACGAAGATCGCGGCCGGCGTTCGCAAGCCGGAGCGTTGTACGAGCGGATACTGGCGCTGAATCCGCGTTGCTTCGAGGCCTTGGCGCGCTTTGCGAACCTGCAACCGGCCGCGAGCGCCGACAACCGGGTCATTCTGGAAATCGAGAAGGCATTGCACGCTGGCGCCTCGGCGGCGGAGCAAGCGAGTCTGTTGTTTGCACTCGGCCGCCTTCTCGACGGCAAGGAGCAATACGCAGCGGCGTTTGATGCGTACACGGCGGCAAATGCGCGCAGCCGTGCGAGTGCTGCGCCCGGCACCGCAATCTACGATCGCAAGCGGCAGGAGGAGCTGGTCGACCAGTTGATCCTGCGTTACGCGGCGGGCGCCACGAAAGTCGCCGGCGAGCCAGAAGCTTCAGCAGCCCGAGTCGCAGAGGGGTTGGGAGCCGCAGCAACCGGAGCGGCCGGCAGGTTGGGCGCCGGCGGTGGGTTGGGCGCTGTCGGTAGGTTGGGAGCCGGCGGTGCCCGGCCGCAGCCGATTTTCATTTGCGGCATGTTTCGTTCGGGGTCGACGCTCGCCGAACAATTGCTGGCGGGGCATCCGCAACTCGCGGCGGGTGGTGAGTTGGATATTTTGCAGCGACTCGCGGCAAGCACGGCGCCCGCCTCATCCCTCGCCGAAAGCTACCGGGCGCAGCTGCGGCAGATGTTTCCCGGCGCGGCCTATGTCACCGACAAGCGCCCCGACAACTTCCTCCACATCGGTTTCATCAAGACCCTGTTTCCCGACGCACCGATCGTGCATACCAGCCGCGATCCGCTCGACAATTGCCTGTCGATCTTCTTCCTGCACCTGGATCACGGCATGGGCTACGCACTCAACCTATTGGATATCGGTCACTATTACCGCCAATACCGCCGCCTGATGGCGCACTGGCAACGCTGCTATCCCCACGACCTGTTCGAGCTCAACTACGATGCCTTCGTCCAACAACCGGCCACGCAGGCGGCCAGGCTTTTCGGGTTTCTTGGCCTCGATTGGGATGACCGCTACCTCGAGCCCGAATCGCGCGGCCGGGCCGTGAAGACCGCCAGTGTCTGGCAAGTGCGTGAGCCGATCTATACCCGCTCGTCAGGAAGAGCGGCACACTACCGCGATCAGTTGGGGGAGTTACGCGCGTTGCTGTCCGATCTTCTGCCGACATCATGAGTCAGGGCTCGATCTCAATCGTACCCATCTTCGCCACGCCACTGGCGATAGTGACGCTGCCGGCAGCGCCGCAAACCAACGCGAGGGTGGCGCAATTGTTCGCCCAGCATGCGACGGCGAATCCTGTGGCGCCGGGGGCGGACCCGCTGTGTTACCGAAGCGCCGATGACCTCCTCGACTGGAGTGATGAGCATCTAAGGCAACTGTGCGGCGAAATCCTGCGCGGAGTGTGGTCGACAGTAGCCGCGGTCACCACGCTGACTCCCGAGCAACTCAAAACACTCTCGATGCAGGCTCGGGCGACGTTCACGATCATACAACCCGACGGCTGCGTGCCCGCGACGAGCCACTCCCTGACAGCCTGGTGCGGAATCTATTGCCTCGAGGCTCCCGCGCCCGCGCCTGAACGAGCGGATAGCGGCGTCGTACGGTTCTACGAATCCCGTTTTGGTGCGATGTTGTCCGATGCAACCAACAGCGCGATGCGAGTGCCATTCACATCCGGTCACTATACGTGGCGCGCCACTCCGGGCCAGCTCCTGGTCTTCCCGGGCGCGCTCAGCCATGAAATTCCGCTGCTCCGCGCCAATAGCCCGTTGTCGCTGATTACGGTGCGCTCGCGCTTTGTCGGTCCCGGCCAGGAGGGGCTATCGCGATGGTGAGCCCACCGCTGCAATTGAATGCCGCCTTCGCCGTGCCAGTGCTGCAGGCGCGCTTGAATCCCTGCGACGCCCTCAACCGCGCCCTGGAAACCCTGTTTCTCGAGCGGGAAAACGCCGAACACCGCAACCCAACACCCAGCCACATCCCCCAGGCGGAGACATTCGAGAGCCGCTTCAACCTGTTTCGCTGGCCGGAGCCGTGCATCCAGGAGCTGCGGCGATTCGTGCTGGATCGGGTGGCCGCCGCCGTGCTGCAGACCAGCAATCTCACGCCCGAGGCGCTGGGGCGCCTCAGGTTCAACAACCACACGTGGTTCCACATATCGCGGTACGCGGGCTCGTTCGTGGCTCACAACCACCCCCTGGCCTCCTGGTCCGCGGTTTACTGCGTCCGCCCCGGGGAGTCCGTGCCGGAGCATCCGCAAAGCGGGCTGCTGCGCTTCTTTGACCCGCGACAGGGGGCCAACGCGTACCTGGACCCGGCAAACGAGCATCTGCACCCCCCGTTTGCCTTGCGGTCACTGGATTTTCGGCTAGCGGCGGGCGACCTGGTGGTCTTCCCTTCCTACCTGTTCCATGAAGTCACGCCCTTCTATGGCGCGGACACGCGGATCACCGTGGCAACCAATTGTTGGTTCGCCTGAGGCTCTCGCCGGCGGTGGTTGCTGTTGTACCACCGCGACACAAATCTGAAGCTAAATTAACAAACGCCCACAGTCAAGCTACCCGTTGGGACGAACAGGTTGGCGCCCGGGACGAATCCCGACGAATTGGGGACAGTTGCAATAGTTTCATGCTTTAGCAAACTTTGCAATGTTAGGTCTCCAGCGTAGTATTTCCGCCATAAGGGCGGGTTGCCGCCTTCCGTTTTGTCTCAACGGCTACGAAATTTGGGGAGTTCAACGAATGACGAATAGAAGTCGCAATGTGCGGCAAGCGGTCCATTTCGCCCTGGCCGCGTGTGCGTCGGCTGGCGCGCCCATGGCTTTCGCCGCGGCCGCCGCGGCACCAGCGAATCCGGACGCAATACAGGAAGTCGTGGTCACCGGCTCGCGCATTGCCCAGTCGCCCAACGACGTTTCGATCAGCCCGATCACCAGCGTCTCCGCGACGGACATCCAACAGACGGGCCTCATCCGAACCGAGGACGTCCTGCAGAATCTGCCATCGATCAGCGCCGAGTCTCCATCCGGCAATTCCATCAGCAGCGTCGGCATCAATACGGTCAGCCTGCGCGGACTGGGCTCACAGCGCACCCTGGTTCTCATTGACGGACGGCGTATGAATCCCGGCGGCGCGGGCGGTGTAACCGGCCCGGGCGGCTCTTCCAACGCAGCGGACCTGAACCAGATTCCGGCCGACCTGATCGAGCGCGTCGACGTTCTGACGGGCGGCGCGTCGGCGGTTTACGGCGCGGACGCCGTGGCCGGCGTCGTCAACTTCGTACTCAACACGCACTACCAGGGCGTGAGGGTCGACGCTGACTACAGCTTCAACAACCATTCGAACGACAACCAGGGCTACCTGAACTACCTGTCAAAAGCCAACCAGCCGCTGCCGCAGAGCACCGTCAATACGGGTCAGAACAAGAACGTATCGATTCTGGCTGGTGCGAATTTCGCGGACGGCAAGGGCAACGCGACCACGTACTTCACCTACACCAACTCCCTACCGGCGGTCGGATATCAAATTGACCACGCCGCCTGCACCCTGAATGGGGGAAAGAACCCCACGAGCGCCATCCATTGCGGCGGTTCCAGCACGAGCGGCAGTGGACGGTTTTTCCTGTTAGGTCAGGTGAGCGGCACGTCCACTGCGGTGGTTGACAACACCGTCGACCCCAAGACGGGAGCATTCCGACCGTACGTCAGCAATACCGACTCGTACAACTACGGTGCGTTGAGCTACTTCCAGCGCCAGTCCGAGCGCTATACGGCTGGTGCTTTCCTGCACTATGACATCAACGACTACGCGAGCGTGTACACGGAGACCATGTACGCCCGCAACACGTCCACGGCGCAGTATGGACCCAGCGGTGCATTCGCCTTCACGGCCTACCCGCTGGAAAGTGATAACCCGCTGCTGACACCGCAAGAAGTGGCCACCATCTTCACTCCGGCCAACATTGCCGCGAACCACGCTCAGTTTCCCAATGCGGGCCTCGGGCCGAACCAGGTCAACATGTATGTCGGCCGCCGCAACGTCGAAGGCGGCGGACGCCTCGACCAATACCAATCGAGCTCAATCCGTCAGTTGATTGGCGTCAAGGGCAACTTCGCAGACGCCTGGAACTACGACACGTACGCTCAGGTGGGCATCACGCAATTCCAGGACATCGAGGGCGACTTCCTCGGCACTCCGCAGATCTCGGCTGCCTTGGACGTGATCCCGAATCCGGCCAGCGCCAAGGATCCGACCAAGGGAGCGGTTCCCGGTGTGCCGATCGGCGCGGCGGTTTGCCGTTCCGCCCTGCCAGGCGGATCCTACGCGCCAGGGGGGACCTAATCCGGTCTGCGTACCGTGGAACATCTACGTACCCGGCGGCGTCACGAAGGACCAGTTGAAATTTCTGTCGGTCCCTGCAACCTACTCGTCAAACGCGACCGAGTACATCTGGGACGGTTCCGTCACCGGCGACCTGGGCAAGTACGGAGTTAAAATTCCGACAGCCAAAGACGGTCTTTCGGTCAACGTCGGCGCCGAGTATCGCGAAGAGAAGTTCAAGTTCGACCCCGACTACATTTTCGGCAACGGCCTGCAGGCAGGCGGCGCGCCCTCTCAGGCGATCGACGGCAAATTGCATGTGTGGGAAGGCTTCACCGAGGCACGCCTGCCCATCATCAACGACATGCCGTTCGCTTACAGCCTCTCCGCGGACGCCGGCTACCGGTATTCGAACTACACGCTGGGCGGCACAACCAACACCTACAAGTTTGGCCTGGAATGGTCTCCGATTCATGACGTGCGACTGCGCGGCGGCTACAACCGCGCGGTTCGCGCTCCGAACCTGGACGAGTTGTTTGAGCCGGCGGTGGTCGGCGCGGGCGGTACCGCGGATCCGTGCTGGGGCCCCACTCCGGTCCTGTCGCAGGCTCAGTGCGCGCTAACCGGAGTTACCGCGCAACAATACGGCCACATCCTCGCGAACCCGGCCGCACAGATCAACACACAGGTCGGCGGCAATATCGCATTGAAGCCTGAGATTGCCGACACATACACATTCGGTATGGTCCTGCAGCCGGACATCGTCCCGAACCTGGTGGCGTCCTTCGACGTGTTCTACATCAAGGTCAAGGAGACCATCACGTCGCTGTCGTCGAATACGATCATCAACGACTGCGCGCTGTCGGGTGATCCCGCTCTGTGCGGCCTGATTCATCGCGGACCGAGCGGCTCTCTGTGGTTCAACACCGCGAACTTCGTAACCGCGACAAACGAGAACATCGGCAAGATCTCCACGCGCGGTCTGGATGTCACATCCCATTACCACATGGATGTCGGAAACCTCGGCAAGTTGTCCTTCAACCTGACTGGAACCTACACGAAGGACTTCTATACCCAACCGTTGCCGACAGGCGGGTCGTACGACTGCGCCGGTTACTGGGGAACCACCTGCGGAGCGCCGCTGCCGCACTGGCGTCATGTGTTGAACACCACCTGGGGCCTGCCTTGGTGGGGAATCGACCTGACGGCGCGTTGGCGCCTGGTTGGGCCCTCGAACGTCGATCGCTCGAGCAGCGATCCGCAATTGAAGGCCAACTACTACGTGTCGACCAAGCACATTCCGGGTTACAACTACATCGACCTGTCAGCCTCAATGCCGGTGACGAGTTGGGTCGACTTCCGGGTCGGCGTCAACAACATCGGCGACAAGAACCCGCCGCTCATCCTGAACGGCACCCTGTCGGACTGCCCGAACACGAGCTGCAACGACAACACGTGGGTCGGCACCTACGACACTCTCGGTCGTTATCTCTACGCACACGTAAGCATGAAGTTCTAACGACTCCAAAGCTTGCTGGTAAGCGAGTGCGGCGGGCCTTTGGCCCGCCGCTTTTTTCAAGGGGGTGCGTTATCATCAGCTGATGCCACGCGACCTCAAATCAGACCAGGCCATGCTCCGCGAAGTCCTGTCCCTCGCGCAGAAGCGGGATTTCAAGCGGGCGGGGACAATTGCCAACGAGGCGCTGGCGGAGGGCTTCGAGCACCCGCTTCTGCTGAACGTGGCAGCCACCTGCCTGGAACAGGAGGGAAAGTTTGCGGACGCACTGCGGCTGCTCGAGCGCGCCGTCGAGCTTGCGCCCGAAGATATCGGCGCTCGCAATGCGCTGGCGCTGTGTCTGCAGCGGTTGGATCGGCCTGCCGAGGCGCTGCGCCACACAGACGTCCTGTTGAAACAGAATCCGGGCTTGGGTTTCGCGTGCGCCAACAGGGGCAACGCGCTGATCGCCCTGGGGCATCTCGGCCGCGCGCGGAGCAGCCATTTGCGGGCCCTGGAACTCGAACCCGGCAATGTCAGCTCGCTGGCTTCCCTCTCTTCGATTGCAAGCCATCGCGGTAACCATGACGAAGCGCGCACATGGGCACGGCAAGTCCTGGCGGTCGTGCCCAACTTCCCGGATGCGGTCATCGCTCTGGCGTCCGCGGAGCTGGCGAGCGGCGCGCTCGCAGAAGCGGAAGCACTGTTACGCCAGCTCCTTGCGGATCAGCGCGTGTCCCCAATCGACAAGGCACGGGCCAACGGAGTGCTTGGCGATGTGCTGGACGCCGGCACCCGCTATTCGGAAGCGTTGACCGCCTATACGGCGTGCAACGAATCCTTGCGGCGGATCCACAGCCGATTCGCCACCGGAACCAGCCTGACCACCTACACCAACCAACTGCTCACCACAGTCGGAAGTAACGTGGACAGATACTCACCCGGGGGCGAGTCGCAAAAGCCTGTTTCCGCCGCCGAAGAACACGTGTTCCTGATCGGCTTTCCACGTTCAGGGACGACGCTGCTCGAGGTCGTTCTCGATGGACACCCGCGCGTCGCGAGCCTCGATGAGCATGAACTGCTGACAGAGAGTGTTCAGCGATTCATGGCTGATCCGCGCGACCTGTCCGATCTCGAGAAGGCCCACGAGCAGGAATTGCACCCGCTGCGCGAAGCTTATTGGAACCGCGTGCGTGAGAGCGAGATCGACGTGGCCGGCAAAGTCTTCGTCGACAAGTACCCGATGAGCACACTGAAGTTGCCGCTGATTGCGCGTTTGTTTCCGAACGCGCGCATCCTTTTTGCCGGCCGTGACCCGCGAGAAGTCGTGCTGGCCTGCTTTCGCCGCCGCTTCAAAATGAATCCGGCCACCTACGAGTTTCTGACTACCAGCGGCGCAGCCACTTTGTACGACGGTGTCATGACATTCGCCGAGTTGATGCGTCCGGTATTCGGCGACCGCTGGCGCGATGTGCGGTATGAGAGCCTGGTCGCCGATTTCTCAGGACAGATGCGCGCAATCTGCGAATTCCTCGGACTGGAGTGGATCGAAGGCATGGACGATTTTGCGCTTCGCGCCCGTGAAAGGGAGCGCAGCACACCCAGCACGGCCCAACTTGCACGGGGCCTGGATCGATCGCGCACGGTGCATTGGAAGCATTACAGCTCGGCACTCGAGCCCGTGATGCCCGTGCTCCACAGATGGGTTGAGCGCTTAGGGTATCAGCGCTAGCGCTTCGCCTGGTCGGGCGCACACCAACAAGGTGCTCAGTTGGTACGCTCAACACGGTAGCTTCTACGACTGGGTGTCACCAACAGATACGAGCCCAAGGCGGCTCGCTTGATGGTCACAGTGTCACCCGGCCGCACCCGGGGGTTCGATTCAACGAGGCGCCAGGTCTGTCCGTTGTCGAGCACGAGGTCGACATTGCTGAGGCGATCCTGAGTCATCCGTGAGACGACGGACTTGATCTGGCCAGGCCCTTGGGGAGTCGGCCTCAATTGGTGGGGGGTGAGCCCGAAGTTGGCTGGGTCATCCAGGTCGGTGGAACGCGGGGCTGCTGCAGCCGTCCCGCCCGCCGGCGCTCCCGAGGCCGTGGCAGAGCCTGTGGCAGCCGCAGCGCCCGACGGTGTCGCGCTGCCGACTGTTGAGGCGCCTGCAGCGGTCGCGGCGCCCGGGGCGGTGGCAGCGACTGCTGGAGCCGCGCCGCCGACTGTTGAAGCGCTTGAAGGTGCCGCAGCACCCGCAGGCGCCTGGGCGGCCTGCACGTCACTCCCGGTCGCCGAAGACCGGGACGACGCGGTATCGGTTGGCGTTGCCGCCGGGGCGGTACGCGCTCCGGCAACCGCGCGCGCTTCGAGCGCGTCATAACAGGCGAGCCGCTCGCCGGCGCTTGGAATTGCGCGGCAATGAGCCAGAGCGCTCACATCGACCGTCCGCTGTTCGGCAACCGCCGTACAAGTCAGTCCGGCCACGGCGAATAACAGGGCGACTCGCGTTTTTCCAACAAACAACTGATTCATGCCTGGCTCTCAGGGGGCAAAGCGTAGTGACGTACGTAATGCTGCGTAGCTATCTGGATCATGTCGCGCTCGGCAGGTGTCAACAATGGGTTCCAGATGTCGAAAATCATGATCGCGCGCGGTGTGTCGGAGTTGTTCCACGCCTCGTGCTCGATTGTATCATCGAACACCCACGCCTGGCCCGGTACCCATTCGCGCGTGGTACCGCCAACTCGGAACGCACAACCCTCCGGAATGATCAGGGGAAGATGCACAGTCAGGCGCGTGTTGGTCACCCCGGTATGGGCGGGGATTGTGGTTTTCGGCTCGAGGATTGAAAAGAAAGCCGTGGGCGCGCGCGACTCGATTGTGGGTCGTGGCACCGCCTCGAGGGCTTTCGCGGTCACCGGACAGCGCGCCAGGTGGCCCGAATTCGGCGTGCCCTGATTCCACAGGAAATACGCACTCCAGCGACGGGAGCGGTTCAGATCCCGCCACTGATCGAGCGGCATGCTGGCGGGAAAGTCGATGTAGGGCTGCAGACCCTCGCGGTCGGCGACCAACACACGCAGCAGCTCGGCACGAATCCCCTCACTGGCCGCCTCGAGCGCCTCGATCCACGGGAAATCGGCGCGTTCGAAAAACTCGATCGCGGGCAGTTCGGGAAAGTACATCCACGTAGGTTGCGAATAGTACGTCTTGCGCTTGCCCATCAGCGTGTCGAGGCACATATCCACGCGCCGCTGTTGTTTTCCACCGTAACGCGCCCGAACCTCGGCGAGCGGCTGCTCGAGTGCAGCCGTGAGCGCCGCCAGATCCGCATCGACCACTGCCTTGGCGTGGTTGAGCGCGTCGCGAACGGCCGCAGGAGGCTCCGCGCCTGGAGGAAAACACGCCAGGGCGTTCTGGTAGGTGCGCGCCGCGGTTCGAACGTCCCCGGACTGCTCAAACCAGGCGCCTTTTTGCAGCAGCGCTGACAGATGGCGGGGTTCCAGCTCCAGCGCCTTCTCGAAGGCATTGAACTCATCGGTACGACGGCCCAGCGCATTCAAACTGCTCGCCAGGTTGGCCCACAGCGCCGGATGGCGGGGATCTCCCGCCGTCGCCCGGGCGAACAGCTCGCGCGCCTGTTCCGCCGCGCCGCGGTTCATCATCCGCACGCCAAGCTCGTTCAGAACGGCAGGATGCTGAGGTGCCTGCGTCGCCAAGCGTGCCAGCAGCTTGTCTGATTCGGCCATCCGCCCCGCCGCTGCCTCAGCCTTTGAAGCTTGCAGTGCGCGGATGATGGCCGCATCGTCCAATGGCGGGGATGCTGCGCTATTCACCACGAAATCTCCTGGAAAATAGGGCATTGTACGCGTAAAAGACATGGCCTGCGTGGACGTCCTGGCCCTGGAGCTGCGATTTGACTGAGACTAGAAGCGCCGAACTCGAGCTGATGCGGGCATCGCTGTTGCTCGACTCGGATCCCGCCGCCGCGGCGCGCGCCGCCGGTGAAATCCTGGCCCGAAATCCGGGCTATCCCGAGGCCAGCTTGCTGTTGGCCTCCGCGAGTCGCCGCCTCGGTCAATCGAAGGAGGCGATTGCCGTGCTGGAGTCGCTTGCCGAAACCCATCGCGACTCCGCATTCATGCAACTCGAGCTCGGTCGGGCGTACGCCGAAAGCGGACGCACATCGGCCGCCATCGCGGCGCTCCGCCGGGCTGTTGCGATCGATCAAGGCCTCGCGGACGCCTGGCACGAGCTGGCCACACAGCTGTTTGCCACCGGGGACAATCTTGGCGGTGACACGGCATACGGGCACTTCTTCCGTTTGGCACCGAACCCTCCAGAGCTCACCGACGCGGCGGTGGCACTGGCGGAAAACAGGCTCGAAACGGCGGAATCGCTGTTGAAGCAACGCCTCCGGAAGTCGCCCCACGACGTGCTCGCCCTGCGCATGCTTGGGGAAATCGCTACTCTGCAGGAGAATCTCGCGGAAGCGGAGTCACGCCTCACAACGTGTCTCGCCCTCGCACCCGGCTATGCGCACGCCCGCTATGACCTGGCGAACCTGCTCCACATGCAGCACCGCGATTCAGAGGTGTTGCCTCTGGTTGAGCGGCTGCTCGCGGCCGAGCCCGACAATATCGATTACCTGAGCCTCAAAGCCCACGCCTTGCGATTGCTCGGTCGGATCACCGAGGCAATCGCTCTCATGGACCAGGGAGTGACCGCTCATCCGAATGAAGAGCGCGCGTGGTTGTTATATGGTCATTTGCTGCGCGAGGTTGGGCAACAACCCGGCGCAATCGAGAAGTATCACCACGTCATCCAGATCCGTCCCCAGTATGGCCACGCCTACTCCGCGTTGGCCAATCTCAAGACCTACCGGTTCGATCCGGCAGAGGTCGCGGCCATGCGGGTGCAACTGTCCGGTGGTGCCCTGCGGCGCAGCGAGCGCACCCATTTCGAGTTTGCGCTGGGCAAAGCACTGGAGGATGAGGGACGGTTCGAAGAGTCTTTCGAGCACTACGCAAACGGCAACTCGTTGCAGCGTTCAGTCGTTGCGCATGATGCGGATGCGGTGACGTCGGATGCCAAACTCATTCAAACTCTGTTCAGCCGCGAGTTCTTCGCTGAACGCTCCGGATGGGGAAGCGCGAGCGCGGAACCGATATTCATTGTGGGCCTGCCTCGATCCGGCTCGACATTGCTCGAGCAGATATTGGCCACCCATTCGCAGGTGGAGGGAACGCGGGAGTTGGTATACATGCCGGCGCTCGCCTTCGAAACGGTGGCGCGGCCCAATCAAGCCACATCCAGACCCTACCCGGAGTCGCTGGCCACGCTGGAACGAAACGACTTCGAAGCGCTCGCCGCGCGCTATCTGGCACGTGTCGCGGTGCTGCGCGAGCTCGCCCGCCCGCGCTTCGTCGACAAGATGCTGGCCAATTTCACTCACATCGGGTTCATTCAACTGCTGTTTCCAAACGCCGCCATTATCGATACCCGACGCCATCCGCTCGCGTGCGGCTTCTCATGCTACAAGCAGCAGTTTGCCCGCGGTTTCGGCTTTACATACGATTTGTCCGACATGGGGCGCTACTACCGTGACTACGCGGGCCTCATGGATCATTTCGATGCCGTCCTGCCGGGACGCGTCCATCGCGTTCACTACGAGCAGGTCGTTGCCGATCCGGATGGCGAGATCCGCAAGCTCCTCGACTACTGCGGGCTGCCCTTCGAGGCACAGTGCCTTCAGTTCCACCGCAATCGTCGTGTTGTACAGACAATCAGCTCGGAGCAGGTTCGCCGACCGATCTATGCGGACAGCGTAGATCAGTGGCGGAACTACGAACCCTGGTTGGAGCCGATGCGAAAGGCGTTGGGTGACCTCGTCGAGCGCTATCCCGACCCACGGCCTCCTGGCGCGTGATTGTACGTTGATGAACAACACAGTCGCGACCCTCACACGGGCGGTTGGTTTGCACCAGAGCGGGCGCCTTCAGGAGGCACTATCGCTCTACCAACAGGTACTGAATGCGGAGCCTCGCAACGTCGACGCCCTACGACTCATGGGGCTCGGTCTGAGCGGCATTGGCCGCCACGTTGAGGCGATTTCCTGCTACGACCGCGCGATCGCACTTCAGCCGGATCTGGCCATTGTCCATCGCGACCGCGGAATGTCATTGATGCAGCTGGGCAAGCCGCAGGAAGCGCTCGCCAGTTTCAATACGGCGGTTCGGCTCGCGCCCAATGACGAAGTATCGCTCAACAGCATGGGAGTCATCCTGCTGTCGCTGGGGCAGGCGCCACTGGCACTTGCCAGCTTCGACCGCGCGCTCGTGCTGCAACCGAACGACCCCACAGCGAATCACAACCGCGGGCTGGCTCTCATGAGCCTGGCGCGCTACGACGAAGCGCGGCAGAGTTTTGAGCGGACGTTGCAACTCGCACCGGGCTCGGTGCCGACATTGGTGTGGCGCGGCAAGTGTTACCTGGAGCTGGGACGCCCGGCGGAGGCACTGAGCAGCCTGCAGCAGGCCTGCCAGCTCGCTCCGCGGGATTTCGGCGCAAACTTCCAACTCGGCATCCTCCTCGCGCGCTTGAACCGCAAGGACGAGGCGGTTGCTGCGTTCACCACGGCCATAGCGAGCAACGCGCGCTCGGCGGAAGCTTTCAACAACCGCGGCGCCGTGCTGGTACGCCAGTTCAAGCCTGCGGATGCGATTGCCGATTTCCGCCGGGCCATCGAGCTCAATCCCGGGTACGCGGATGCGTACGTCAATCATGGGAACACGCTGAAGGGCCTGGGACAATATTCGGCGGCATTGGGCCAGCTCGACCACGCACTGACGCTCAAACCCGGCGACCTCGTGGCGCGCTGGAGCAAGGCCCTCGTTCACCTCGCACTCGGCAATTTCGCCGAAGGCTGGCCGCTGTACGAGTCGCGCCTGGAGTTGGAACCGGCGCGCCAGTTGCAACGCGACTATCATCGCCCCCGCTGGACGGGCACCGAGCCGTTGGCAGGCCGATCGGTGTTGGTGCATGCAGAGCAAGGGCTCGGTGATACATTGCAGTTCGCGCGCTACATCCGGCCGCTGGAAGAGCTTGGGGCGAGAGTGATCTTCGAAGTGCAGCCCGCACTGACACAGCTGCTGCGATCACTACCGACTCGAGCAACGCTAATCGCCCGCGGCGATCCAATCCCTGACACGGATTTTCACACGCCGCTGCTGAGCCTGCCCCTGGCCCTGCAAACCCGCCTCGACACGATTCCGGGCGGGGTTCCCTACCTGTCGGTTGACAGCCAAGCTGAACAAACCTGGCGCGAGCGGCTCGCCGCCTTGCCGGGCCGCAAGATCGGCCTCCTCTGGCACGGCAACCCGGCGGCCGAGCAGATCTCGGCACTGCAAGCCCGGTCGTTTCCGTTGGCGGCGGCCGCGCCGTTGGCGCGACTGCCGGGCATTACTCTCATTTCGCTGCAGAAAGGCCCGGGCGCCGAGCAGCGCCAGCAAGTTGAATTCGCGGACCGGGTGGTGCAACTCACCGATCCGCTGCACATGGGCGCGGCCGAGTTGGCCACCGAGACCGCACCCATCCTGAAAGGCCTCGACCTCGTCATCACTGCAGATACCGCTCTCGCCCATCTTGCCGGCGCACTGGGTGTCAGAGTGTGGTTGGTATTGCAGTCGGTCGCGGACTGGCGCTGGTTGGTCGACCGCACAGACAGTCCCTGGTACCCGTCGATGCGGCTGTTCCGGCAGCGTACGGCCGGAAATTGGGTTGAGGTGCTCGAAGATATCGCCACCGAAATTGCCACGACTCGCGACTTCTAACTGTCCCGTCGTTGCATTTCAGCAATGCTGCCGCAGCGAAAGGGTATGATGCGGGTACCTACAACCCTCCCAGGTCCCTTCTGGAATGCCCGCCTCAAATACGAGCTCTGACCAACACTGTTTTGCGGCCCGTATGGTCCGCATCCGCCGCTCAACGGGATTCCTGTTGTGCGGCGTTTTTCTTTGTGCCGGCGCCCATGCGGCGCGTGACGGCATTCCCGCGGACGCCTCGATTCTCGAGATCCAACAGGGACTGGCCGCAGGCCGCTTCGACGTTCCCGCCGTGGAGCGCCACTATGAAGGCCGCATCCAGTCGATTGACCGCGCCGGCCCGCGCCTCAACTCGGTCATTGAAATCAATCCTGACGCGGCGAAGATCGCCGCGGACCTGAAGAACGGCGCGGATCATACGCAGCCGCTGTTCGGCGTTCCGGTCCTGATCAAGGACAACATCGATACGGCGGATCGGATGCAGACCACGGCCGGCTCGCTGGCCCTGGTCGGCTCGAAGACGCCTCACGATGCGTTCATTGTGGGCAAGCTGCGGCAGGCGGGCGCGCTCATCCTGGGCAAGACCAATCTCAGCGAGTGGGCCAACTTCCGCTCCAGCCGCTCCTCCAGCGGCTGGAGCGGCCGAGGCGGCCAGACACTCAACCCCTACGCACTCAACCGCAATCCCTGCGGCTCGAGCTCGGGATCCGGCGCCGCGATTGCCGCGGACCTCGCCGTAGTGGCGGTTGGAACGGAGACGGACGGGTCGATTGTCTGTCCGAGCAGCGCCAACGGGCTGGTTGGAATCAAGCCGACCGTGGGCCTCGTGTCACGTTCCGGAATCATCCCGATTTCGGCGAGCCAGGACACGGCCGGCCCCATGGCCCGCTCCGTGACCGATGCGGCGACCCTGCTGACGGTGTTGGCGGGCTATGACCCGGCTGATCCGGCGACCGCGCCCCTGCAATCGAAACCCGCCCTGGACTACCGGCAATTCCTGAAACGCGACAGCCTGAAGGGCGTGCGGATTGGAGTCATGCGGCAGAACGCCGGATTCCACGAGGAGGTCGATGCGCTGTTGGAGCGGGCCATTGAAACCTTGCGCGCGCAGGGCGCGATTGTCGTCGATCCGGTCAACATCCCTACGCAAAGCAAGTTTGACTCTGACGAGCAGACAGTCCTGCTGTACGAGTTCAAGGACGGTCTCAACCGGTATCTGCAACAACGCGGCGCCACGCCGCGCTCGCTGGCGGAGCTGATTGGGTACAACAATCGGGAACAGTCGCGGGAAATGCCCATTTTTGCCCAGGAGCTGTTTGTGAATGCCCAGAAGAAGGGGCCACTCACCACACCGGAGTATGTAGAGGCCCGGGAGCACGCCAGGCGCCTGGCAGGCGCCGAAGGGATCGATGCCGCGCTCGAGAAGGAGCACCTGGATGCGCTGATCGCGCCCACGATGGGCCCGGCGTGGATTACCGACTGGACCAACGGCGATCACTTTGTTGGTGGAGGAACGTCCAGCGCGCCCGCAGTCGCCGGATATCCACACATCACCGTTCCAATGGGGTTTGTACGCCACTTGCCGGTGGGCCTGTCGTTTGTTTCGACGGCGTGGAGCGAGCCGAAGTTGATTTCCTACGCCTTCGCGTTCGAACAGGTGACACATGCACGGGTGGCACCGACGTTCCCTCGGCAATTGCCCTGAGGGGGACTCGAGAATTTATTGCAACGACCCGCCCAGAATGCGCAGAACACCGAGACACTGAACACGGTCATAGTGACCGGCTCTTCACGCTGGGGGCCACCTACAAGTTCTAAAGGAACGCCGCATGCTGAAGGGTTGGGCATGGATCCGGAGAGAACTATGCCCGACCCACAACCCAAGCCCGAGCCCGCCCCGAAGCCCATTACGCCCGCGGATGACCCGGAACCCATTCCGGGGGATCCACAGCCCTCGCCTGACCAGCAGATCCACGATCCGCCGTTGCAGCCGGAAACGGATGCCTCGCAGGAGGTAGTCTTCGATGCAGCGGAAACTGCAAAATAGACACCCCCTTCACCCAGGTTAGGGCCATGACACCGGAAGAATCGGAACGGCAGCGGCGCAAGGTGCAGAAGCAGTTGGATGAGGCGCTGGAAGACTCGTTTCCAGCGAGCGATCCTGTGTCGATAGTGACGTCGCAGGAGGAAGAGGATTGGGGTGAGCCGAGCCCCGCTGCGAACCCTGAGCCACAGTCGCCATCACGCTAGGCGCCGCGGCGGATCGCCGGAGGCGCACACCACACACGCAGTTCCGCGCGGCCAGTGCCGCGCTTATGGAGCAGTCAGCTCCAGGGTTGAGCCTGCCTGGTTGACCGTGGTGAGGACGATCGGGCGCCGCCATACGCGCTGCACGTAGTCCAGCACACGCCGGCTGCGCTCCAGATCGAGCCCGCGGCCATCGACAGAATTATCGTGGATCAGCTCGAGGGTCCCATCGGTTCGAATGTGCCCGGCACTCACGGACGGCGCGCCGAAGTTGTACTTCGGACCGAGTATGGCCTCATGCAGTCCGCCGAGGTCGTGCTCCAGAACCTTGATGTGGCCGTCATTGCGCGCACTGAAGCGGAACAGGCCCAACTCATCAGCCAGCTCGCGGTCGAGGTGATTGCGGATGAAGCTGAAATCGTCGTCCTGCTCCATGATGTGGCGAGCGCCGTCCAGACCAGCACGCTCGACAATCTTTTCCCACATCGCAAACCCGAGGTGATACGGATTGATGTGCAGGGCCACCTGCTGATCCGCTGCCACGGGCCGCACCACGTCCGAATGGCACTTGATGGCGTCCACGTAGGCCTGCTGGGGTACAAAGTCGGCTTCACGCAGCAACCGTGCATGCCAGTATGAGGCCCAGCCCTCATTCATGATCTGGGTCGCAAACACCGGGAAGAAGTAGAACGATTCCTCGCGTACGGCGAGGAAGATATCGCGCTCCCAGCTCTCCATTTCCGGCGCGTAGTTGGCCACGAACCACAGAAGATCGCGCTCCGGATGAGGTGGGATGGGCGCCCGCTTCTTGATCTCCACCCCGGTGCTCGCGGCGGTGGGCTCGAGCTGTGCGAAGCGTTTGCGGAAATCATCGTCGGCGACAGTCCTGGGCGCGGGTGCGTATTCCGGATAGCGTTCGCGACGCAGAGCCTGATCGACATCGATGTGTTGCTCCAGCGCCAGCGCCGCATCCAGCACTGCCTCGACTCGCTGCATGCCGTGTTGCTCGATTGCCTGTTGGATCTGGCGCGCGTGGTTGGCCGCATGCTCGACGATGTGCTCGCTGACCTGGCCCTGGCACCGGCGGAACATCAGGTTGTTACGGGAGAAATCGGCGTGACCCAACACATGGGCAGTGACGAGTATGTTTTCAGCCAGGCCATTGCTCGAAGCCAGGTAGGCATGCCCGGGATTGCCCGGAAACACGACCTCGAACAGGCGCGAGTTGCCCATGTGCCGCTGAATGAGCTGATAGATGTACCGCACCCCGAACGACCAGTGCGGCATGCGCACGGGCAGCCCGTAGACGGCGATTTCCATCATGAAGGTGTCGGGGACGGCTTCGAACTCAACAGGGTGGAATGACAGGCCGGATCGGGCCGCGAGCTCCTCTATACGTTGCGTATAGCTTTTCCAATCCTCGGAAGGGATTGTCATGGGCTGCGCCCAGGGTTCAACCGTCTGCTTCTTATGCGCTGCGCGCAGGGTTCAACCGCCTTCGCTGCGCGAAGTCGGTTCGTGTAGCGGCGCTGCGCGCCGGGCAGACGGGAATCACGTGCCATCAAGGGCCTTCGCCTCAGCCGAAAAGAAATGACGCACGGCGCCCCAGACATCATCGAAGTCGTTCAGTGCATAGCTGCCGGCGGCGCAACCGGCCGACTGCAGCTCGGCAAACAATCGTCCGGTCTCCGTGGCGAGCTGGCGCGACAGGCCGGACGAGACCTCAACATAACCTGTGAAACAGGCATCGCCTGTGATGGAAGTGAGCGACTCGCGCGCATCGGCGCTGTCGCTCACGGAGTTGTCACCATCCGAGGCGTAGAACAGGTAGATATTGCAGCGCGGGGTTGTAGCGCGCATCAATGATCTCGCGCACTTTTTTCAAACCGGTGGAGGAAACCGTGCCGCCCGTGCCGCTCACCTGGAAGAATTCCGGTTCATTGAATTCCCAGGCTTCGGTGGTGTGGGCCACAAACACCGTCTCCAGGGAGCGGTATTCGCGGCGCAGCCCCTGCACCACCCAGAAAAGAAGGTCTTGGCCAACTTGCGGTCACGATCCGACATGCTGCCGGACACATCGAGCATGAAGAATACAACCGCATGCACCGCGGGCTGGCGCCGGCGCGCGAGCTGCCGGTAGCGCAGATCCTCATCAATGAATGTTGGAGTGGCGCCCGGAGTGCCGCGCCGCTTGACCATCTCCTTGAAGGAGCGACGCCGGTCCAGGCGCGAGCGGGCGCCGCGCCGGTCGTAACCTTCGCGCACCCAGTCCGAATCCTCGGACGGGCCCACGCGGGCCTTCAGATTGGGAAGCTGCATCTCCTCCCACAACCAATCGACAATATCGTCTATTTTGAATTCCAGCAGCAGGGAGACTTCGCCCTCGTCCTGGCCGCCCTGGCCTTTCTCGCCCGGGCCGCGCGCTGCTTGGAGGGGTCGGAGAATACGTCGCCAGGCTTGGCTTTTCCCTGCCCCGCACCCTGTTGCTCCTCGGGACGGCGGAGCCGGAAGTGATAGTGCTCCAGCATGCGAACGGGGACGCGCACGGTGCGCGCCCCCTCGTTGATGACGTCAGCGCCGGAGACTATCTGGGGCAGATGCTTGCGGACTGATTCACGAACTTTCTCATCGTGTCGCAGCCAGTCGCGCGCGCCGCGCGAAAACAAGTCGTACCACTTTGCCGCGGTAGACGGAGGCGTTTCGCTAGTCTCTCGCATGTGACTACTGATACTCCTGTCGCCGGTTCAGTGCAACTTGCCCGCGCACTTCTCATGCGCTGCGCGCAGGGTTCAACCGTCTTCGCTGCGCGAAGCCGGTCCGTGAAGCGGCGCTGCGCGCCGATAAGAACTCTTCGTTCTACTCCTGTGCCAACAGTGTCGTAACATAGCTCAGCGCCTCTTTAGCGCTGTGCTCGTCGTAGCCGTACTCACTCACCAGTCGTTGCTGCACGACTGAGATCTTCTGACGTGCTTCATCATCCGGGCGCGCCGTGGACGTCACCAGTCGCAGTACATCGCGGCGCTCTTCGAACAGATATTGTTCGATTGCTTCGCGCATGCGTGCGTGGCTCGCGAGCTTGAACTTCTCGCCCGCCTTGAAGGCCACCATGGCCTTGCGCACGACCTCCTGGCGGAACGACATCTTGCCGGAGTCAGACACTTTGATCTTCTCTTCCACTGAGCGCAAAAATCGTTCATCCGCCGGGCGCGTTTCACTGGTAATGGGATCCGTCACCTGGCGATGGTCCAGCGAGGCTTCGACTTCATCGAGATATTTCTCGAGCAGTTGCTGCGCCTCCTCTTCAAACGAGGCAAACATCGCGCGGTGCACATCCTCCTTGACCCAGCGGTTATAGAACTCTTTGCGAGCGGTCACCAGGTGGTCCACCCAGGCCTTCTTCTGTTTCGACTCCATGCGGGCATCGCTTTCGATCGTATCCTTGATCGCGAGCAACAGCTCCATGCTAGTCAGACTGTGCGTATTCCCTCGAGTTATGGCGTTTGAGATGGCGTTGATGACGAAACGCGGGCTGACGCCTGTAAGGCCCTCATCAGTGGCCTCTGCGTGCAGGCGCGTCGCTTCAGACTCCGGAACGCCTTCGACGGCCTCACCGGCATACAGGCGCAGCTTCTTGGTCATATCCAGCCCCTCGCGCTCGGTCTTGACGAGGCGAGTCAGGATGGCAAACACCGCAGCCAGATTGAGGACATGTGGATCCAGGTGCACATTGCGGAAAGCCGGGGCACTCGCCACGAGCTTCTGATATATCCGCGACTCATCCTTATATGACAGCGCATACGGGACCTTGATGATGACCATGCGGTCCAGCAGGGCCTCATTCTCCTTCTCCTGCAGGAACTTGTGGAATTCCGCGAGGTTGGTGTGCGCGAGAATGGTTTCATCCAGGTGAATGAGCGGGAACCGGGATACCTTGACGTTCTTCTCCTGGGTCATAGTCAGGAGCAGATAAAGGAACTCCCGCTTTACCTTGAGAATTTCAATCATCTCGAGGACGCCGCGGCTGGCCGCGTATACGGCTCCGGACCAGGACCAGGCGCGCGGATCGCCTTCATCGCCAATCTGGGCGACCTTGGCGAGGTCAACCGAGCCCACGAGATCGGCAATGTCGGCCGTGGTGGGATCGTGCGGTGCGTACGTACCGATACCGGTTCGGGATGATTCCGCCAGAAACACCCGCTCGACCGGCACTCGGACGAAATCTCCGTCAAACTCGCGTTCAACGTAGTCGCGAGCCCAGGGCGACAGCTCACCCTGTATATCAACACCATAGCGCTCGCGGAACTCGGCGCGGAGGCCGGCCGGAACGAGATTCAGGGGGTTCTCGCGCATGGGCGAGCCCTTGACGGCATACATTGCGCCGTCATCGGTCCGGCTGTATTCCTCCAGGCCCCGCTTCAACATGATGGCCAGCGTGGATTTACCACCCGAAGGCGGACCCAGCAGCAGAAGCAGGCGACGGCCAACATCGGATCCGGCCGCGGCGCCTTTGAAATAATCGACCACCCGCGACAGCGGCTCATCAATGCCGAACAGCTCGCGTTTGAACAGCTCCTTGGCGCGCTGGGCGTCGGTGAGCTCTCCCTGGGCGGCACGGCCATGCCAGCCCAACATGTCCCAGATGTATTGATGGCTGAACGGGCCATCGCGGCCGGGTTGGTCGGCAGGATGGTGGAGAGAAATTCACCGAACGTGCCTTCCCACCGCTGGGCGCGGTGCAGACGGCTGTAGGAGCTCAATGACTCAATAAACGCAGAATGGGTCGCGGAGTCCGAATCTTCAGAGAGCGATCGCATCGTCCTTCCCTCCCGTAGAGTTCAAACGTCTCGGCCGGGGTGCTAGCGATGCCAGCGTGGCTCTTAACATAGATCCAACGCTTGTCACGGTATGTGATGGCCCTCAATACCCAGCCCTGCTGTTACGTTAAGACTGTCACAACACTGGATTGTTCAGTCATGCATGACTCAAGCAAAAGCCGCGCCGTTCCTTCCCATCCGCTGAAAAAACTCACCGCGGCGCACAGGAGCGAAGGTGAGATTTGCAAAGCAAAATGCATGCCTGTCACAAATGGGGGCATCGCGGCCGGCTTTGCACTCAAAAGTGGCGGTTCCGCCACGGAACTTCAGTGCTTGAAAAGATCCTGCAGCTTGTCGCCGAGCTTCTTTTTGACCAGGTCACTGGCCTTCTGTTTCACCTCCTGTCCCAGCTTGCCCCTTCGCCAGGGCCTCGATGTCGGGCCTCACGGTCGGGCTGGACATCGTCCCCGTAATGGTCAGCGGCACTTCCACCGCGCTCAGCGCATCGAGACCACCTTCCCGCGGGAGCACTTGTCGACGGCGCATTGGCCGCCGGAAGCTTGTTGACCGCGGCCACGAGCTGATAGTTGATCGCCTCGGTGCTGGTGTCCAGAGTACCCTTGCCGTTGACTTTCAGAAAGACCGTCTCCATCTTCAAGTCGTCGACCCGCAGCACTCCCTTGTCGAGGCCGCCGTGCATCTGTAAGGCATTGAAATCGGTACGGGGAGGCCCATTTCCGGTGCGCGCGGCAGGCACCTGCCGCTTCAACAAAGCGTTGACACGCTGCAGTTCATATATAACGTCAACGCCGACGATCGCTCCCTGTTTTACATCCAGATCGATCTTGCCGTTCAAGGAGCGCTTGATGGCATCGTCAGTATTTCCGACACCCGTAACTGCTACGTCGGCATCCGCACGTCCGGACAAGCGTCCGCTATCAACCGCTGCTTTCACCAATGCGCCGATATCGGTGCCTTTCAGGTGCTCATTGAGCGAAAGTTGCGCCTGTACCGGCCGCGCGTCCAGAACGATGTCACCATTGTAAGATCCACCATACAGATGCGCTTGCGTAGGTCCGAGACGTACATGTCCGTCCTTCGCAACAAGTGGCATCACCACATCTGTGAACACCAGATTCGCGAAAGTGGCACTCGCCACTCGAAGCGTTCCATTCACGTCCAACTTCCTCAATGTCTCGAGCGGCAGCGGTGTAGGGGGCGCGGCGGGAGGCGGCGACGCTGGATGCTTGGCTGCAGCAGGCTTCTCGACCACCTCAGGGGCCCGATAGCGGTCGATATTGATTCCGTTTACATTGAGGTTGAAGCGGATCGCGGAGGTGTCAAGGTCCTCGACACCCGCGGTTCCCTGGACCTTCGTATCGTCCAGAGTGAGTTGCAGCGCCGTAAGCTGTAACTGCTTCTGTGTCAGATTGAAGTTGGTCGCGAGAGCAAACGCCGTCAAAGCTTTCGGGTCGCGCGTGATGGGCGGCGCAATACCAAGTGATTGCAACAACTTACGCGCCGACGTGGACGGCACGGCGAGCGTGCCGGTGAGCACCCGGGCGGTGGACATTTGTTCGCCAGCCACCGAAACGTCCACCGCCAGATCGCCCACCTTCATTTGGATCTTCGCGGGCGCGAGGGTGTGCGCGGTGTTGTCGAGGGCTATCGCCGAAGTCGTCAGCGAGAATGCCAATGGCTTCGCTGGCTCCTTCGAAGCTCCCTCCGCGGACGCGGCGCTGGCGCCTCCGGCACCCTTTGTTGCAGCAGCCGCGTCCGTGGGCGACGGCTGGGCCAAATAGGTCCCCTGCAGCTCCACCTTCTCCAGGGCCGTCCGGGCGGGGCCGGATTCCAGGCGGCCGGTATGCAGCTCGAGGTTGCCGACCTGGGTGGTGCTCTTCTTTGTCTCATCGGTGTAGACCACGGATGTCTTACTGACGTCCACACCCTCAATAGAAATGGCGGGGGCGGTCCGGCCGGCTCCTCGCCGGCGGGCTTCTCAGTCTCTTTGGACTCGCTGAGGTCCTGCCAGTTGTTCTGCTCGCCCCGGCTGACGAGATTGATGTTGGCGCCCTCGAGCTTCACGCGACTCACTTCCAGCCGTTTGCTCAA
>JAUJYP020000609.1:0-26973 GCA_030674075.2 Linum usitatissimum | reverse complement strand
TGCTATTTTGATCTCACCTTTCTGGTGCACGTCCTTATATGGACATGAATAGTCTTTCACTTCTTCCTCCCTTCAATTTCACTCATTCCCCTTACTTTTTACTACAATTTGGTCTCCTTTCCATCGGAACCGCAAACTAACCCGTTTTCGGTTCCCCAACGTCATTACATAAGTTCTACTAGAGGATGTGTTTTAGTTGAACGTTTCCATTACACCTCGGCAAAAATTGCATTAAAATACAAAAGAATGGGTGAAATAGGAGGAAGATCAAGACGTCACCCATCTTAGTACTACTCTCGGCCAAGTATATTTAACTTCGGAGTGATGATGGGATCCGATGAATTAGTGCTGTTTTGATCTCACCTTTCGGTGCACGTCCTCATATGGACATGAATAGTCTTTCACTTCTTCCTCCCTTCATTTTCACTCATTCCCCTTACTTTTTACTACAATTTGGTCTCCTTTCGGTCGGAACCGCAAACTAACCCGTAGTTTCGTTCCCCAACGTCATTACATAAGTTCTACTAGAGGATGTGTTTTAGTTGAACGTTTCCATTACACCTCGGGGCAAAAATTGCATTAAAATAAAAAAGAATGGGTGAAATAGGAGGACGATCAAGACGTCACCCATCTTAGTACTACTCTTGGCCAAGTATATTTAACTTCGGAGTGATGATGGGATCCGATGAATTAGTGCTATTTTGATCTCACCTTTCGGTGCACGTCCTTATATGGACATGAATAGTCTTTCACTTCTTCCTCCCTTCAATTTCACTCATTCCCCTTACTTTTTACTACAATTTGGTCTCCTTTCCATCGGAACCGCAAACTAACCCGTAGTTTCTGGTTCCCCAACGTCATTACATAAGTTCTACTAGAGGATGTGTTTTAGTTGAACGTTTCCATTACACCTCGGGGCAAAAATTGCATTAAAATACAAAAAGAATGGGTGAAATAGGAGGACGATCAAGACGTCACCCATCTTAGTACTACTCTTGGCCAAGTATATTTAACTTCGGAGTGATGATGGGATCCGATGAATTAGTGCTATTTTGATCTCACCTTTCGCACGTCCTTATATGGACATGAATAGTCTTTCACTTCTTCCTCCCTTCATTTTCACTCATTCCCCTTACTTTTTACTACAATTTGTCTCCTTTCCATCGGAACCGCAAACTAACCCGTAGTTTTGGTTCCCCAACGTCATTACATAAGTTCTACTAGAGGATGTGTTTTAGTTGAACGTTTCCATTACACCTCGGGGCAAAAATTGCATTAAAATACAAAAGAATGGGTGAAATGAGGACAGATCAGACGTCACCCATCTTAGTACTACTCTTGGCCAAGTATATTTAACTTCGGAGTGATGGGATCCGATGAATTAGTGCTATTTTGATCTCACCTTTCGGTGCACGTCCTATATGGACATGAATAGTCTTTCACTTCTTCCTCCCTTCAATTTCACTCATTCCCCTTACTTTTTACTACAATTTGGTCTCCTTTCCATCGGAACCGCAAACTACCCCAGTTTTGGTTCCCCAACGTCATTACATAAGTTCTACTAGAGGATGTGTTTTAGTTGAACGTTTCCATTACACCTCGAGGCAAAAATTGCATTCAAATACAAAAAAGAATGGGTGAAATAGGAGGACGGATCAAGACGTCACCCATGCTAGTACTACTCTTGGCCAAGTATATTCCCAGCCCCGGGGTGATGACGGGATCGGATGAATTTGTGGTGCTTTGATCTCACCTTTAAATTGCTCGTCCTCATATGGACCAAGAGTAGTCCTTCCCACTTCTTTCCTCCCTTCATTTTCACTCATTCCCCTTACTTTTTACTTCAATTTGGTCTCCTTTCGGTCGGAGCAGGAAACTAACCATGAGTCTCGGATTGACGTCATTACATGAGTTCTCTTAGAGGATGTGTTTTAGTTGAACGTTTCCATTACAACTCGGGGCAAAAAATGCATTAAAATAGAAAAAAAATAATGGGTTAAATAGGAGGAAAGATCAAGACGTCACCCATCTTAATTACTACTCTTGGCCAAGTATATTTAACTTCGGAGTGACGTGGGATCAGACGAATTAGTGCTATTTGATGCCTTTACGGTGCACGTCCTTACATATAGGGACGTAGAGCCATCTTCCTTCTTCCTCCCTTCAATTTCACTCATTCCCCTTACTTTTTACTACAATTTTGTGTCCTTTCCATCGGAATCACAAACTACCCGCAGTTTTGGTTCCCCAACGTCATTACATAAGTTCTACTAGAGGATGTGTTTTAGTTGAACGTTTCCATTACATCTCGGGGCAAAAATTGCATTAAAATACAAAAAAGAATGGGTGAAATAGGAGGACGGATCAAGACGTCACCCATCTTAATTACTACTCTCGGCCAAGTATATTTAACTTCGGAGTGATGACAGGATCCGATGAATTTGTGGTGTTTTGATCTCACCTTTCGGGTGCTCATCCTCATATGGACAAGAATGGTCTTTCCTTCTTCCTCCCCTTCATTTTTTCCTCATTCCGCTTACTTTTTACTACAATTTGGTCTCCTTTCGGTCGGAACCGCAAACGTACCCGCGGTCTCGGTTCCCTGACATCATTACATAAGTTCTACTTCAGAGGATGTGTTTTAGTTGAACGTTTCCATTACACCTCGGGGCAAAAATTGCATTAAAATAGAAAAAATAATGGGTTAAATAGGAGGACGAATCAAGACGTCACCCATCTTAAGTACTACTCTTGGCCAAGACTATATTTAACTTCGGAGTGATGATGGGATCCGACGAATTAGTGCTATTTTGATCTCACCTTTCGGGTGCACGTCCTTATATGGACATGAATAGTCTTTCACTTCTTCCTCCCTTCAATTTCACTCATTCCCCCCTTACTTTTTACTACAATTTGGTCTCTTTTCCATCGTAACCGCAAACTACCCCGAGGGGCAAGTTTGGTTCCCCAACGTCATTACATAAGTTCTACTTTTAGAGGATGTGTTTTAGTTGAACGTTTCCATTACACCCTCGGGCGAAATTTGCATTAAAATACAAAAAAAGAATGGGTGAAATAGAGAGGACGATCAAGACGTCACCCATCTTAGTACTACTCTCGGCCAAGTACATTTAACTTCGCAGTGATGATGGGATCCGACGAATTAGTGCTGTTTTGGATCTCTACCTTTTCAGGTGCACGTCCTTATATTGACATGAATAGTCTTTCACTTCTTCCTCCCTTCAATTTCACTCATTCCCTTTACTTCTTACTAAAATTTGGTCTCCTTTTCCATCGGAACCGCAAACTGAATTCCAAGCTTTTGGTTCCCCAACGTCATTACATAAGTTCTACTAGAGGATGTCTTTTAGTTGAACGTTTCCATTACACCTCGCCCCAAAAATTGCATTAATATACAAAAAAGAATGGGTGAAATAGAAGGAAGATACCGCACGCCACCCATCTTAAGACGACTTCGGGCCAAGTATATTTAACTTCGGAGTGATGATGGGATCCGACGAATTAGTGCTATTTTGATCTCACCTTTTCGGTGCACGTCCTTATATGGACAGCGAATAGTCTTTCACTTCTTCCTCCCTTCAATTTCACTCATTCCCCTTACATTTTACTACAATTTGGTCTCCTTTCCATCGCAACCGCAAACTAACCCGCAGTTTTGGTTCCCCAACGTCATTACATAAGTTCTACTAGAGGATGTGTTTTAGTTGAACGTTTCCATTACACCTCGCGCAAAAAATTGCATTAATATACAAAAAAGAATGGGTAAAATGTGAGGACAGATCAAGACGTCACCCATCTTAGTACTACTCTCGGCCAAGCATATTTAACTTGAAAGTGATGACGGTATCCGATGAATTTGTGCTATTTTGATCTCACTCTTCTCGGGTGCACGTCTTTATATGGACATGGGAAAACTCACACTTCTTCCTCCTTTTTATTTTCACTCATTCCCCTTACTTTTTACTACAATTTGGTCTCCTTTCCATCGGAACCGCAAACTAACCCGTTTTCGGTTCCCCAACGTCATTACATAAGTTCTACTAGAGGATGTGTTTTAGTTGAACGTTTCCATTACACCTCGGGGCAAAATTTGCATTAAAATACAAAAAAGAATGGGTGAAATAGGAGGACAGATCAAGACGTCACCCATCTTAGTACTACTCTCGGCCAAGTATATTTAACTTCGGAGTGATGACGGGATCCGATGAATTTGTGTGTTTTGATCTCACCTTTCGGTGCTCGTCCTCATATGGACATGAATAGTCTTTCCTTCTTCCTCCCTTCATTTTCACTCATTCCCTTACTTTTTACTACAATTTGGTCTCCTTTCGGTCGGAACCGCAAACTAACCCGTAGTTTCGGTTCCCGAACGTCATTACATAAGTTCTACTAGAGGATGTGTTTTAGTTGAACGTTTCCATTACACCTCGGGGCAAAAAATGCATTAAAATAGAAAAAAGAATGGGTGAAATAGGAGGACAGATCAAGACGTCACCCATCTTAGTACTACTCTTGGCCAAGTATATTTAACTTCGGAGTGATGATGGGATCCGAGAATTAGTGCTATTTTGATCTCACCTTTCGGTGCACGTCCTTATATGGACATGAATAGTCTTTCACTTCTTCCTCCCTTCAATTTCACTCATTCCCCTTACTTTTTACTACAATTTGGTCTCCTTTCCATCGGAACCGCAAACTAACCCGCAACCCCCGGTTCCCCAACGTCATTACATAAGTTCTACTAAAGAGGATGTGTTTTAGTTTGAATGCTTCAATTACACCTGGGCAAAAATTGCATTAAAATACAAAAATGAACGGGCGAGATAGGAGGACGATCAAGACGTCACCCATCTTAGTACTACTCTTGGCCAAGTATATTTAACTTCGGAGTGATGATGGGATCCGATGAATTAGTGCTATTTTGATCTCACCTTTCGGTGCACGTCCTTATATGGACATGAATAGTCTTTCACTTCTTCCTCCCTTCATTTTCACTCATTCCCCTTACTTTTTACTACAATTTGGTCTCCTTTCCATCGGAACCGCAAACTAACCCGTAGTTTCGGTTCCCCAACGTCATTACATAAGTTCTACTAGAGGATGTGTTTTAGTTGAACGTTTCCATTACACCTCGGGGCAAAAATTGCATTAAAATACAAAAAAGAATGGGTGAAATAGGAGGACGATCAAGACGTCACCCATCTTAGTACTACTCTCGGCCAAGTATATTTAACTTCGGAGTGATGATGGGATCCGATGAATTTGTGGTGTTTTGATCTCACCTTTCGGTGCTCGTCCTCATATGGACATGAATAGTCTTTCACTTCTTCCTCCCTTCATTTTCACTCATTCCCCTTACTTTTTACTACAATTTGGTCTCCTTTCCATCGGAACCGCAAACTAACCCGTAGTCTCGGTTCCCCAACGTCATTACATAAGTTCTACTAGAGGATGTGTTTTAGTTGAACGTTTCCATTACACCTCGGGGCAAAAATTGCATTAAAATAGAAAAAGAATGGGTGAAATAGGAGGACGATCAAGACGTCACCCATCTTAGTACTACTCTTGGCCAAGTATATTTAACTTCGGAGTGATGATGGGATCCGATGAATTAGTGCTATTTTGATCTCACCTTTCGGTGCACGTCCTTATATGGACATGAATAGTCTTTCACTTCTTCCTCCCTTCAATTTCACTCATTCCCCTTACTTTTTACTACAATTTGGTCTCCTTTCCATCGGAACCGCAAACTAACCCAGTTTTGGTTCCCCAACGTCATTACATAAGTTCTACTAGAGGATGTGTTTTAGTTGAACGTTTCCATTACACCTCGGGGCAAAAATTGCATTAAAATACAAAAAAGAATGGGTGAAATAGGAGGACAGATCAAGACGTCACCCATCTTAGTACTACTCTTGGCCAAGTATATTTAACTTCGGAGTGATGATGGGATCCGATGAATTAGTGCTATTTTGATCTCACCTTTCGGTGCACGTCCTTATATGGACATGAATAGTCTTTCACTTCTTCCTCCCTTCATTTTCACTCATTCCCCTTACTTTTTACTACAATTTGGTCTCCTTTCCATCGGAACCGCAAACTACCCCAGTTTTGGTTCCCCAACGTCATTACATAAGTTCTACTAGAGGATGTGTTTTAGTTGAACGTTTCCATTACACCTCGGGGCAAAAATTGCATTAAAATACAAAAAAGAATGGGTGAAATAGGAGGACGATCAAGACGTCACCCATCTTAGTACTACTTGGCCAAGTATATTTAACTTCGGAGTGATGACGGGATCCGATGAATTTGTGGTGTTTTGATCTCACCTTTCGGTGCTAGTCCTCATATGGACAAGAATAGTCTTTCCTTCTTCCTCCCTTCATTTTCACTCATTCCCCTTACTTTTTACTACAATTTGGTCTCCTTTCGGTCGGAACCGCAAACTAACCCGTTCTCGGTTCCCCAACGTCATTACATAAGTTCTACTAGAGGATGTGTTTTAGTCCAACGTTTCCATTACACCTCGTGGGGCGAAAATTGCGTGACAAATACAAAAAAAAGAATGGGTGAAAATAGGAGGATGATCAAGACGTCACTCCATCTTAGTACTACTCCCCGCTACATATATTTAACTGAAGAGTGATGATGGAATCCGAATGAATTAGTAAAATTTTGGATCTCACCTTTCGGTGCACGTCCTTATATGGACATGAATAGTCTTTCACTTCTTCCTCCTTTATTTTCACTCATTCCCCTTACTTTTTACTACAATTTGGTCTCCTTTTCCATCGAACCGCAAACTACCTCAGCTTTAATTTAACATCATTATATACTTTTACTAAAGATGTGTTTTAGTCAACGTTTGTATTACACTGGGCAAATTTACATTAAAAATACAAAAGAATGGGTGAAATAGGAGGACGTATCAAGACGTCACCCATCTTAATACTACACTCTTGGCCAAGTATATTTAACTTCGAGTAATGATGGGATCCGATGAATTAGTGCTATTTTGATCTCACCTTTTCTCGCGCACGTCCTTATATGGACATGAATAGTCTTTCACTTCTCCCTTCACTTTCTTTGGCACTCATTCCTTACTTTTTACTACAATTTGGTCTCTCTTCCATCGAACCACAAACTACCCCGTAGTTTCGGTTCCCGAACGTCATTACATAAGTTCTACTAGAGGATGTGTTTTAGTTGAATGTTTCCATTACACCTCGGGCAAAATTTGCATTAAAATACAAAAAAGAATGGGTGAAATAGGAGGACAGACGAAGACGTCACCCATCTTAATACTACTCTTGGCCAAGTATATTTAACTTCGGAGTAATGATGGGATCCGAGGAATTAGTGCTATTTTGATCTCACCTTTCTCGGGGTGCACGTCCTTATATGGAGGTGAATAGTCTTTCACTCTTTCCTCCCTTCAATTTCACTCATTCTCTTTACTTTTCACTACAATTTGGTCTCCTTCCATCGGAACCACAAACTACCCCGCAAGCTTTGGTTCCCCAACGTCATTACATAATTTCTACTAGAGGATGTGTTTTAGTTGAACGTTTGCATTACACCTTGGGCAAAAATTGCATTAAAATACAAAAGAAACGGGTGAGATAGGACTCCATGCATCCTGCACGTCACCCATCTTAGTACTACTCTCGCCAAGTACATTTAACTTTGGAGTGATGATGGGATCCGATGAATTAGTGCTATTTTGATCTCACCTTCGGTCCACGTCTTTATATGGACATGAATAGTCTTTCACTTCTTCCTCCTTTTATTTTCACTCATTCCCCTTACTTTTTACTACAATTTGGTCTCCTTTCCATCGGAACCGCAAACTAACCCGTAGTTTCGGCTCCCGAACGTCATTACATAAGTTCTACTAGAGGATGTGTTTTAGTTGAACGTTTCCATTACACCTCGGGGCAAAATTTGCATTAAAATACAAAAAAGAATGGGTGAAATAAAGAGGACAGATCAAGACGTCACCCATCTTAGTACTACTCGGCCAAGTATATTTAACTTCGGAGTGATGACAGGATCCGATGAATTTGTGGTGTTTTGATCTCACCTTTCCTTGGTGCTCATCCGCATATGGATAAGAATACTGTCTTCCCTTTCTTCCTCCCTTCATTTTCACTCATTAATATTTACTTTTTACTACAATTTGGTCTCCTTTCGGTCGGAATCGCAAACTAACCCGTAGTCTCGGTCCCCAACGTCATTACATAAGTGCTACTAGAGGATGTGTTTTAGTTGAACGTTTCCATTACACTTAGGGGCCAAAATTGCATTAAAATAGAAAAAGAATGCAACAAATAAGTATGGACATATCAAGACGTCACCCATCTTAGTACTACTCTTGGCCAAGTATATTTAACTTCGGAGTGATGATGGGATCCGACGAATTAGTGCTATTTTGATCTCACCTTCTAGTGCACATACTTATATGGACATGAATAGTCTTTCACTTCTTCCTCCCTTCAATTTCACTCATTCCCCTTACTTTTTACTACAATTTGGTCTCCTTTCAATTAAAACCACAAACTACCCCAGTTTTGGTTCCCCAACGTCATTACATAAGTTCTACTAGAGGATGTGTTTTAGTTGAACGTTTCCATTACACCTCGGGGCAAAATTTGCATTAAAATACAAAAAAGAATGGGTGAAATAGTAGGACAGATCAAGACGTCACCCATCTTAGTACTACTCTTGGCCAAGTATATTTAACTCGAGTGATGATGGATCCTACGAATTATTGCTATTTTGATCTCACCTTTTCTCGGTGCACGTCCTTATATGGACATGAATAGTCTTTCACTTCTTCCTCCCTTCAATTTCACTCATTCCCCTTACTTTTTTACTACAATTTGGTCTCTTTCGAGCGGAACCGCAAACGAACCTGCCTACTCGGCTCCCCAACGTCATTACATGAGTTCTACTTCAGAGGATGTGTTTTAGTTGAACGTTTCCATTACACCTCTAGGCAAAAATTGCATTAAAATAGAAAAAATAATGGATGAAATAGGAGCAGATCAAGACGTCACCCATCTTAGTACTACTCTTGGCCAAGTATATTTAACTTCCTGGAGCGATGATGGGGATCCGATGAATTAGTGCTATTTTGATCTCACT
This sequence comes from Linum usitatissimum, assembly GCA_030674075.2. Lineage (NCBI taxonomy): Eukaryota > Viridiplantae > Streptophyta > Magnoliopsida > Malpighiales > Linaceae > Linum > Linum usitatissimum. Next base: position 17,805 of record JAUJYP020000609.1, on the reverse strand, counting down.
CCTTCGGTGCACGTCTTTATATGGACATGAATAGTCTTTCACTTCTTCCTCCTTTTATTTTCACTCATTCCCTTACTTTTTACTACAATTTGGTCTCCTTTTCCATCGGAACCGCAAACTAACCCGTAGTTTGGTTCCCGAACGTCATTACATAAGTTCTACTAGAGGATGTGTTTTAGTTGAATGTTTCCATTACACCTTGGGGCAAAAATTGCATTAAAATACAAAAAAGAATGGGTGAGATAGGAGGACAGATCAAGACGTCACCCATCTTAGTACTACTCTTGGCCAAGTATATTTAACTTCGGAGTAATGATGGATCCGAGGAATTAGGTGCTATTTTGATCTCACCTTTTCCGGGTGCACGTCCTTATATGGACATGAATAGTCTTTCACTACTTCCTCCCTTTATTTTCACTCATTCCCTTACTTTTTACTACAATTTGGTCTCCTTTCCATCTAGCCGCAAACTAACCCGCTTTTTGGGTACCCCAACGTCATTACATAATTTCTACTAAAGGATGTGTTTAGCTTGACGTTTGCATTACACTCCGGGGCAAAATTTTGCATTAAAATACAAAAAAGAATGGGTGAAATAGAGGACAGATCAAGACGTCACCCATCTTAGTACTACTCTTGGCCAAAGTATATTTAACTGAGTAATGATGGGATCCGATGAATTAGTGCTATTTTCATCTCACCTTTTCGGCGCACGTCCTTATGGACATGAATAGTCTTTCACTTATTCCTCCCTTCATTTTCACTCATTCCCCTTACTTTTTACTACAATTTGGTCTCTTTTCCATCGGAACCACAAACTAACCCGTAGTTTGGGTACCCCAACGTCATTACATAATTTCTACTAGAGGATGTTTTAGTTGAACGTTTGCATTACACCTCGGGGCAAAATTTGCATTAAAATACAAAGAATGGGTGAAATAGGAGGAATATCAAGACGTCACCCATCTTAATACTACTCTTGGCCAAGTATATTTAACTTGAGTACATGATCCGATGAATTAGTGCTATTTTGATCTCACCTTTCTCGCGCACGTCCTTATATGGACATGAATAGTCTTTCACTTCTTCCTCCCTTTATTTTCTACCATTCCCCTTACTTTTTACAACAATTTGGTCTCCTTCCATCGGAACCACAAACTACCTCGTAGTTTGGTTCTCGAACGTCATTACATAATTTCTACTAGAGGATGTGAGCCTAGTTGAACGTTTCCCATTAAGCACTGGGGGCAAAATTTATTGCCCCCCCCCCCCCCCCCCCCCCCCCCCCCCCCCCCCCCCCCCCCCCCCCCCCCCCCCCCCCCCCCCCCCCCCCCCCCCCCCCCCCCCCCCCATACAAAAAAGAATGGGTGAGATGAGAGTGAGATGTATCACATGTCACCCATCTTAGTACTACTCTTGGCCAAGTATATTTAACAACGGAGTGATGATGGGATCCGATGAATTAGTGCTATTTTGATCTCACCTTTCTGGTGCACGTCAACATATGGACATGAATAGTCTTTCACTTCTTCGCTCCGTTTTCAATTTCACTCATTCACCATACTTTTTACTACAATTTGGTCTCCTTTCCATCGGAACAGCAAAGCAACTTGTGATTTTGGTTCCCCGGCGTCATTACATAAGTTCTCTTAGAGGATGTGTTTTAGTTGAACGTTTCCATTACACCTCGGCGCAAGAAATGCATTAATATACAAAAAAGAATGGGTGAAATAGGAGGACGGATGAGCGTCACCCACGTCTTGGTACTACTCTCGGCAGTATATTTAACTTTGGGAGTGACGGGATCCGATGAATTTGTGGTGTTTTGATCTCACCTTTAAATGGTGCTCGTCCTCGATATGGACAAGAATAGTCTTTCCTTGCTTCCTCCCTTCATTTTCACTCATTCCCCTTACTTTTCCACTACAATTTGGTCTCTTTCGGTCGGAACCGCAAACGAACCCGCGATGCTCGGTTCCCTGACGTCATTGTCAGTTCTCTTTTAGAGGATGTGTTTTAGTTGAACGTTTCCATTACAACTCGGGGCAAAAAATGCATTAAAATAGAAAAAATAATGGGTTAAATAGGAGGAAAGATCAAGACGTCACCCATCTTAGTACTACTTTCTTGCTTGAAATATATTTAACTTCGGAGTGACGATGGGATCCGACGAATTAGTGCTATTTTGATCTCACCTTTCGGGTGCACGTCCTTATATGGACATGAATAGTCTTTCACTTCTTCCTCCCTTCAATTTCACTCATTGCACTTACTTTTTTACTACAATTTGGTCTCCTTTCTCGGTCGAACCGCAAACCCACCCGTAGTTTCGTCTCCCAACGTCATTACATAAGTTCTCCTAGAGGATGTTTTTAGTTGAACGTTTCCATTAGACACAGGGCAAAAATTGCATTAAAATAGAAAAAAGAATGCTTGAAATAGAAGGACAGAAAGACGTCACTCATGCTAAAAAATACTACTCTTGGCAAAGTGATATTTAACTTCGGAGTGATGATGGGATCCAGAGAATTAGTGCTTATTTTGATCTCACCTTTACTCAAGGCACTGTCCTTGAATATGGACATGAATAGTGTTTCACTTCTTCCTCCCTTTAATTTCACTCATTCCCTTACTTTTTACTACAATTTGTCTCTTTTCCATCTAACCACAAACTACCCCGCAAGCCAGTTCCCCAACGTCATTGTCAATGCCTCTATCAGAGGATGTTTTAGTGGAACGTTTCCATTACACTCGAGCAAAATTGCATTAAAATACAAAAAAGAATGGGTGAGATAGGGAGGAGAGACCAAGACGTCACCCATCTTAGTACTACTCTTTGCCAAGCATATTTAACTCCGGAGTGCACGATGGGATCCGAGGAATTAGTGCTATTTTGATCTCACCTTTCTGGTGCACGTCCTTATATGGACATGAATAGTCTTTCACTTCTTCCTCCCTTCAATTTCACTCATTCCCCTTACTTTTACTACAATTTGGTCTCCTTTCCATCGGAACCGCAAACTAACCCCGTAGTTTCGGTTCCCCAACGTCATTACATAAGTTCTACTAGAGGATGTGTTTTAGTTGAACGTTTCCATTACACCTTGGGGCAAAAATTGCATTGAAATACAAAAAGAGGGGGTGAGAGAGAGAGAGAGAGAGAGAGAGAGAGAGAGAGAGAGAGAGAGAGAGAGAATGGGAGTAGGAGGGCAGGGATCAAGACGTCACCCATCTTAGTACTACTCTTGGCCAAGTATATTTAACTTCTGAGTGATGATGGGATCCGCTGAATTAGTGCTATTTTGATCTCACCTTTCGGCGCACGTCCTTATATGGACATGAATAGTCTTTCACTCTCTTCCTCCCTTTATTTTCACTCATTCCCCTTACTTTTTACTACAATTTGGTCTCCTTTCCATCGGAACCACAAACTACCCCGCGCCTTTTGGTTCCCCAACGTCATTACATAATTTCTAATAGAGGATGTGTTTTAGTTGAACGTTTCCATTACACCTTGGGGCAAAAATTGCATTAAAATACAAAAAAGAATGGGTGAGATAGGAGGACAGATCAAGACGTCACCCATCTTAGTACTACTCTTGGCCAAGTATATTTAACTTCGGAGTGCCAGAGGGATCAGATGAATTAGTGCTATTTTGATCTCACCTTTTACGGTGCACGTCCTTATATGGACATGAATAGTCTTTCACTTCTTCCTCCCTTTATTTTCACTCATTCCCCTTACTTTTTACTACAATTTGGTCTCCTTTCCATCGGAACCGCAAACTAACCCGTAGTTTCGGTTCCCGAACGTCATTACATAAGTTCTACTAGAGGATGTGTTTTAGTTGAATGTTTCCATTACACCTCGGGGCAAAATTTGCATTAAAATACAAAAAAGAATGGGTGAAATAGAGGACGGATCAAGACGTCACCCATCTTAATACTACTCTTGGCCAAGTATATTTAACTTCGGAGTAATGATGGGATCCGAGGAATTAGTGCTATTTTGATCTCACCTTTCTGGTGCACGTCCTTATATGGACATGAATAGTCTTTCACTTCTTCCTCCCTTCAATTTCACTCATTCCCCTTACTTTTTACTACAATTTGGTCTCCTTTCCATCGGAACCACAAACTACCCCGCAGTTTTGGGTACCCCAACGTCATTACATAATTTCTACTAGAGGATGTGTTTTAGTTGAACGTTTGCATTACACCTTGGGGCAAAAATTGCATTAAAATACAAAAAAGAATGGGTGAGATAAAGAGGACGGATCAAGACGTCACCCATCTTAGTACTACTCTTGGCCAAGTATATTTAACTTCGAGTGCCGATGGGATCCGATGAATTAGTGCTATTTTGATCTCACCTTTTCGGTGCACGTCCTTATATGGACATGAATAGTCTTTCACTTCTTCCTCCCTTTATTTTCACTCATTCCCCTTACTTTTTACTACAATTTGGTCTCCTTTCCATCGGAACCGCAAACTAACCCGTAGTTTCGGTTCCCGAACGTCATTACATAAGTTCTACTAGAGGATGTGTTTTAGTTGAATGTTTCCATTACACCTCGGGGCAAAATTTGCATTAAAATACAAAAAAGAATGGGTGAAATAGAGGACATCAAGACGTCACCCATCTTAGTACTACTCTTGGCCAAGTATATTTAACTTCGAAGTGATGATGGGATCCGAGGAATTAGTGCTATTTTGATCTCACCTTTCTGGTGCTCGTCCTCATATGGACAAGAATGTCTTTCCCTTCTTCCTCCCTTCATTTTCACTCATTGCCCTTACTTTTTAGTACAATTTGGTCTCCTTTCCATCGAAATCGCAAACTAACCCGCAGTTTTGGTTCCCCAACGTCATTACATAAGTTCTACTAGAGGATGTGTTTTAGTTGAACGTTTCCATTACACCCCTGGGCAAAAATCGCATTAAAATAGAAAAAAGAATGCGTGAAATAGTAGATGCATTGTATAAAGACGTCACCCATCTGAATACTACTCTTGTCCAAGTATATTTAACTTGGAGTGATGATGGGACCCGAGAAATTAGTGCTATTTTGATCTCACAAAACTTTCTCGGTGCACGTCCTTATATGGACATGAATAGTCTTTCACTTTTTCCCTCCTTCAATTTCACTCATTCCCCTTACTTTTTACTACAATTTGGTCTCCTTTCCATTGGAACCACAAACTACCCCCAGCTTTGGTTCCCCAACGTCATTACATAAGTTCTACTGGAGGATGCGGAACCACAAACTACCCCGGTTTTTGGTTCCACGGCATCATTACATAAGTTCTCACCAGAGGATGTGTTTTAGTTGAACGTTTCCATTACCCCTCGGGGCAAAATTTGCATTAAAATACAAAAAAGAATGGGTAAAATAGGAGGACAGATCAAGACGTCACCCATCTTAGTACTACTCTTGGCAAGTATATTTAACTTCGGAGTGATGATGGGATCCGATGAATTAGTGCTATTTTGATCTCACCTTTCTGGTGCACGTCTTTATATGGACATGAATAGTCTTTCACTTCTTCCTCCTTTTAGTTTCACTCATTCCCCTTACTTTTTACTACAATTTGGTCTCCTTTCCATCGGAACCGCAAACTAACCCGTAGTTTCGGTTCACGAACGTCATTACATAAGTTCTACTAGAGGATGTGTTTTAGTTGAATGTTTCCATTACACCTCGGGGCAAAATTTGCATTAAAATACCAAAAAGAATGGGTGAAATAAGGAGGACACAGATCAAGACGTCACCCATCTTAATACTACTCTTGGCCAAGTATATTTAACTTCGGAGTAATGATGGGATCCGAGGAATTAGTGCTATTTTGATCTCACCTTACTGGTGCACGTCCTTATATGGACATGAATAGTCTTTCACTTCTTCCTCCCTTCAATTTCACTCATTCCCCTTACTTTTTACAACAATTTGGTCTCCTTTCCATCGGAACCACAAACTACCCTCGTGCTTTTGGTTCCCCAACGTCATTACATAATTTCTACTAGAGGATGTGTTTTAGTTGAACGTTTGCATTACACCTTGGGGCAAAATTTGCATTAAAATACAAAAAAAAGAATGGGTGAGATAGGAGGACGCATCAAGACGTCACCTATCTTAGGACTACTCTTGGCCAAGTATATTTAACTTCGTAGTGCCGATGGGATCCGATGAATTAGTGCTATTTTGATCTCACCTTTCCGTGCACGTCCTTATATGGACATGAATAGTCTTTCACTTCTTCCTCCCTTTATTTTCACTCATTCCCCTTACTTTTTACTACAATTTTGTCTCCTTCCATCGAACCGCAAACTAACCCGTAGTTTCGGTTCCCGAACGTCATTACATAAGTTCTACTAGAGGATGTGTTTTAGTTGAACGTTTCCATTACACCTCGGGGCAAAAAATGCATTAAAATAGAAAAAAGAATGGGTGAAATAGGAGGATGGATCAAGACGTCACCCATCTTAGTACTACTCTTGGCCAAGTATATTTAACTTCCGGAGTGATGATGGGATCCGACGAATTAGTGCTATTTTGATGTCACCTTCGCCGCACGTCCTTATATGGACATGAATAGTCTTTCACTTCTTCCTTCCTTCAATTTCACTCATTCCCCTTACTTTTTACTACAATTTGGTCTCCCTTTCCATCGGAATCGCAAACTAACCCGTAGTCTCGTCCCCAACGTCATTACATAAGTTCTACTAGAGGATGTGTTTTAGTTGAACGTTTCCATTACACCTTGGGGCAAAAATTGCATTAAAATACAAAAAGAATGGGTGAAATAGTAGGACAACATAAAGACGTCACCCATCTTAATACTACTCTTGGCCAAGTATATTTAACTTCGGAGTGATGATGGGATCCGATGAATTAGTGCTATTTTGATCTCACCTTCGGTGCACGTCTTTATATGGACATGAATAGTCTTTCACTTCTTCCTCCTTTTATTTGCACTCATTCCCCTTACTTTTTACTACAATTTGGTCTCCTTTCCATCGGAACCGCAAACTAACCCGTAGTTTCGGTTCCCGAACGTCATTACATAAGTTCTACTGGAGGATGTGTTTTAGTTGAACGTTTCCATTACACTCGGCAAAATTTGCATTAAAATACAAAAAAGAATGGGTGAAATAGGAGGATGATCAAGACGTCACCCATCTTAGTACTACTCTTGGCCAAGTATATTTAACTTCGGGAGTGATGATGGGATCCGACGAATTAGTGCTATTTTGATCTCACCTTCGGTGCACGTCCTTATATGGACATGAATAGTCTTTCACTTCTTCCTCCCTTCAATTTCACTCATTCCCCTTACTTTTTACTACAATTTGGTCTCTTTTCCATCGAACCACAAACTACCCCACAAGCTTTTGGTTCCCCAACGTCATTACATAATTTCTAATAGAGGTTGTGTTTTAGTTGAACGTTTCCATTACACCTTGGGGCAAAAATTGCATTAAAATACAAAAAAAGAATGAGTGAATAGAGGAAGATCAAGACGTCACCCATCTTAGTACTACTCTTGGCCAAGTATATTTAACTCTCGAGTGCCGATGGGATCCGATGAATTAGTGCTATTTTGATCTCACCTTTCCGGTGCACGTCCTTATATGGACATGAATAGTCTTTCACTTATTCCTCCCTTTATTTTCACTCATTCCCCTTACTTTTTACTACAATTTGGTCTCCTTTCCATCGAAGCCGCAAACTAACCCGTAGTTTCGGTTCCCGAACGTCATTACATAAGTTCTACTAGAGGATGTGTTTTAGTTGAATGTTTCCATTACACTCGTGGAAAAATTTGCATTAAAATACAAAATAGAATGGGTGAAATAGAGGACAGATCAAGACGTCACCCATCTTAATACTACTCTTGGCCAAGTATATATTTAACTTCGGAGTAATGATGGGATCCGAGGAATTAGTGCTATTTTGATCTCACCTTTTCCGGTGCACGTCCTTATATGGACATGAATAGTCTTTCACTTCTTCCTCCCCTTCAATTTCACTCATTCCCCTTACTTTTTACTACAATTTGGTCTCTTTTCCATCGGAACCACAAACTACCCTCTAGCTTTGGTTCCCCAACGTCATTACATAATTTCTACTACGAGGGATGTGTTTTAGTTGAACGTTTCCATTACACCTTGGGGCAAAATTTGCATTAAAATACAAAAGAATGGGTGAGATAGGAGGACAGATCAAGACGTCACCTATCTTAGTACTACTCTTGGCCAAGTATATTTTAACTGCAGGGCCGATGGGATCCGATGAATTAGTGCTATTTTGATCTCACCCTTCGGCGCACGTCCTTATATGGACATGAATATACTTTCAATTTCTTCCTCCCTTTATTTTCACTCATTCCCCTTACTTTTTACTACAATTTGGTCTCCTTTCCATCGGAACCGCAACCCAACTCGCAGGGTTTCGGTTCCCGAACGTCATTACATAAGTTCTACTAGAGGATGTCCTTTAGTTGAATGTTTCCATTACACCTCGGGGCAAAATTTGCACCCAAATACAAAAAAGAATGGGTGAAATAGGAGGACAGATCAAGACGTCACTCCATCTTAGTACTACTCTCGGCCAAGTATATTTAAGTTCGAAGTGATGACAAGATCCGATGAATTTGTGGTGTTTTGATCTCACCTTTCCGGTGCTCGTCCTCATATGGACAAGAATAGTTCTTCCCTTCTTCCTCCCTTCATTTTCACTCATTGCCCTTACTTTTTAGTACAATTTGGTCTCCCTTCGGTCGGAATCGCAAACTAACCCGTAGTCTCGGTTCCCCCCAACGTCATTACATAAGTTCTACTAGAGGATGTGTTTTAGTTGAACGTTTCCATTACACCTCGGGGCAAAAATTGCATTAAAATAGAAAAATCACTGTGTGAAATAGGATCACGATAAAGACGTCACCCATCTTAATACTACTCTTGGCCAAGTATATTTAACTTCGTGAGTGATGATGGGATCCGAGAAATTAGTGCTATTTTGATCTCACCTTTCCGGTGCACGTCCTTATATGGACATGAATAGTCTTTCACTTCTTCCTCCCTTCAATTTCACTCATTCCCCTTACTTTTTACTACAATTTGGTCTCCTTTCCATCGGAACCACAAACTACCCCGCAAGCTTTGGTTCCCCAACGTCATTACATACGTTCTACTAGAGGATGTGTTTTAATGGAATGTTTCCATTACACCTTGGAGCAAAAATTGCATTAAAATACAGTGTAGCTAATGGGTGAAATAGGAGGACTGATCAAGACGTCACCCATCTTAGTACTACTCTTGGCCAAGAACAAAAGACTTCGGAGTGATGATGGGATCCGACGAATTAGTGCTATTTTGATCTCACCTTCCGGTGCACGTCCTTATATGGACATGAATAGTCTTTCACTTCTTCCTCCCTTCAATTTCACTCATTCCCCTTACTTTTTACTACAATTTGGTCTCCTTTCCATCGGAACCACAAACTACCCCGCAGCTTTGGTTCCCCAACGTCATTACATAAGTTCTACTGGAGGATGTGTTTTAGCTGAACGTTGCCATTACACCTTTGGGCAAAAATTGCATTGAATGAGCAAAAGAGAATGGGTGAAATAGGAGGACAATCAAGACGTCACCCATCTTAGTACTACTCTTGGCCAAGTATATTTAACTTCGGAGTGACGATGGATCGGATGAATTAGTGCTATTTTGATCTCACCTTTCTGGTGCACGTCTTTATATGGACATGAATAGTCTTTCACTTCTTCCTCCTTTTATTTGCACTCATTCCCCTTACTTTTTACTACAATTTGGTCTCCTTTCCATCGGAACCACAAACTACCCCGCAAGCTTTTGTTCCCAACGTCATTACATAATTTCTAATAGAGGTTGTGTTTTAGTTGAACGTTTCCATTACACCTTGGGGCAAAAATTCCATTAAAAAATTGCAAAAGAATGAGTGAGATAGGAGGACGCATCAAGACGTCACCCATCTTAGTACTACTCTTGGCCAAGTATATTTAACTTCGGAGTGCCGACGGGATCCGATGAATTAGTGCTATTTTGATCTCACTCTTCGGTGCACGTCCTTATATGGACATGAATAGTCTTTCACTACTTCCCTCCCTTTATTTTCACTCATTCCCCTTGTATTTTTACTACAATTTGGTCTCCTTTCCATCGGGAGCCGCAAACTAACCCGTAGCTCTGGTTCCCGAACGTCATTACATAAGTTCTACTAGAGGATGTGTTTTAGTTGAATGTTCCATTACACCTCGGGGCAAAATTGCATTAAAATACAAAAAAGAATGGGTGAAATAGAGGACGTATCAAGACGTCACCCATCTTAATACTACTCTTGGCCAAGTATATTTAACTTCGGAGTAATGATGGGGAGAACCGAGAATCAGTGCTATTTTGATCTCACCTTCGGTGCACGTCCTTATATGGACATGAATAGTCTTTCACTTCTTCCTCCTTTCAATTGCACTCATTCCCCTACTTTTTACTACAATTTGGTCTCCTTTCCATCGAACCACAAACTACCCCGCAAGCTTTGGGTCCCCAACGTCATTACATAATTTCTACTAGAGGATGTGTTTTAGCTGAACGTTTCCATTACACCTTGGGGCAAAAATTGCATTAAAATACAAAAAAGAATGGGTGAGATAGGAGGACAGATCAAGACGTCACCCATCTTAGTACTACACTTGGCCAAGTATATTTAACTTCGGAGAGTGCTGATGGGATCCGATGAATTAGTGCTATTTTGATCTCACCTTTCCGGTGCACGTCCTTATATGGACATGAATAGTCTTTCACTACTTCCTTTTTTATTTTCACTCATTCCCCCTTACTTTTTACTACAATTTGGTCTTCCTTTCCATCGAGCCGCAAACTAACCCGTAGTTTCGGCTCCCGAACGCATTACATAAGTTCTACTAGAGGATGTGGTTTAGTTGAATGTTTCCATTACACCTCGGGGCAAAATTTGCATTAAAATGCAAAAAAGAATGGGTGAAATAGGAGGACAAACATCAAGACGTCACCCATCTCTAATACTAATCTTGGCCAAGTATATTTAACTTCGGAGTAATGATGGGATCCGAGGAATTAGTGCTATTTTGATCTCACCTTTCGCGTGCACGTCCTTATATGGACATGAATAGTCTTTCACTCTTCCTCCCTTCAATTTCACTCATTCCCCTTACTTTTTACTACAATTTGTCTCTTTCCATCGAACCACAAACTACCCCGCAGCTTTGGTTACCCCAACGTCATTACATAATTTCTACTGGAGGATGTGTTTTAGTTGAACGTTTCCATTACACCTTGGGGCAAAAATTGCATTAAAATACAAAAAAGAATGGGTGAGATAGGAGGACAGATCAAGACGTCACCCATCTTAGTACTACTCTTTTGCCAAGTGTATTTAACTTCGGAGTGCCGACGGGATCCGATGAATTAGTGCTATTTTGATTCACCTTCGGTGCACGTCCTTATATGGACATGAATAGTCTTTCACTCTTCCTCCCTTTATTTTCACTCATTCCCCTTACTTTTTACTACAATTTGGTCTCCTTTTCCATCGGAACCGCAAACTAACCCGTAGTTTCGGTTCCCGAACGTCATTACATAAGTTCTACTAGAGGATGTGTTTTAGTTGAATGTTTCCATTACACTCGGGCAAAATTTGCATTAAAATACAAAAAGAATGGGTGAAATAGAGTATAGTTAACACTAAGACGTCACCCATCTTAATACTTTCGCCAAGTATATTTAACTTCGGAGTAATGATGGGATCCGAGGAATTAGTGCTATTTTGATCTCACCTTTCCGGCGCACGTCCTCTATATGGACATGCATAGTCTTTCACTTCTTCCTCCCTTCAATTTCACTCATTCCCCTTACTTTTTACTACAATTTGGTCTCCTTTCCATCGGAACCACAAACTACCCCGGCTAAACTTTGGGTACCCCAACGTCATTACATAATTTCTACTAGAGGATGTGTTTTAGTTTAACGTTTTCATTACACATCTGGGGCAAAAATTGCATTAAAATACAAAAAAGAATGGGTGAGATAGGAGGACTCACCAAGACGTCACCCATCTTAGTACTACTCTTGGCCAAGTATATTTAACTTCGCAGTGTCCGTGGCATCCGATGAATTAGTGCTGGTTTCATCTCTACCCTTTCCGGTGCACGTCCTTATATGGACATGAATAGTCTTTCACTTCTTCCTCCCTTTATTTTCACTCATTCCCCTTACTTTTTACTACAATTTGGTCTCCTTTCCATCGGAACCGCAAACTAACCCGTAGTTTCGGCCCTCGAACGTCATTACATAAGTTCTACTAGAGGATGTGTTTTAGTTGAATGTTTCCATTACACCTCGGGGCAAAATTTGCATTAAAATACCAAAAAGAATGGGTGAAATAGGAGGACAGATCAAGACGTCACCCATCTTAAAAAAAAAAAAAAAAAAAAAAAAAAAAAAAAAAAAAAAAAAAAAAAAAAAAAAAAAAAAAAAAAAAAAAAAAAAAAAAAAAAAAAAAAAAAAAAAAAAAAAAAAAAAAAAAAAAAAAAAAAAAAAAAAAAAAAAAAAAAAAAAAAAAAAAAAAAAAAAAAAAAAAAAAAAAAAAAAAAAAAAAAAAAAAAAAAAAAAAAAAAAAAAAAAAAAAAAAAAAAAAAAAAAAAAAAAAAAAAAAAAAAAAAAAAAAAAAAAAAAAAAAAAAAAAAAAAAAAAAAAAAAAAAAAAAAAAAAAAAAAAAAAAAAAAAAAAAAAAAAAAAAAAAAAAAAAAAAAAAAAAAAAAAAAAATACTACTCTTGGCCAAGTATATTTAACTTCGGAGTAATGATGGGATCCGAGGAATTAGTGCTATTTTGATCTCACCTTTCTTCTGGCACGTCCTTATATGGACATGAATAGTCTTTCACTTCTTCCTCCCTTCAATTTCACTCATTCCCCTTACTTTTTACAACAATTTGGTCTCCTTTCCATCGGAACCACAAACTACCCCGTAGCTTTGGTTCCCCAACGTCATTACATAATTTCTACTAGAGGATGTGTTTTAGTTGAACGTTTGCATTACACCTTAAAGGCAAAATTTGTATTAAAATACAAAAAAGAATGGGTGAGATAGGAGGGACAGATCAAGACGTCACCTATCTTAGTACTACTCTTGGCCAAGTATATTTAACTTCGTAGTGCTGATGGGATCCGATGAATTAGTGCTATTTTGATCTCACCTTCGGTGCACGTCCTTATATGGACATGAATAGTCTTTCACTTCTTCCTCCCTTTATTTTCACTCATTCCCCTTACTTTTTATCCAATTTGTCTCTCTCTCTCTTTCCATCGGAACCGCAACCAATCCTGAAGCCGGTTCCCGAACGTCATTAAAGTCATACTAGAGGATGTGTTTTAGTTGAACGTTTCCATTACACCTCGGGGCAAAATTTCAGATTAAAATACAAAAAAGAATGGTGAAATAGGAGGATAGATCAAGACGTCACCCATCTTAGTACTACTCTCGGCCAAGTATATTTAAGTTCTTGAAGTGATGACAAGATCCGATGAATTTGTGGTGTTTTGATCTCACCTTTCGGTGCTCGTCCTCATATGGACAAGAATAGTCTTTTCCTTCTTCCTCCCTTCATTTTCACTCATTGCCCTTACTTTTTAGTACAATTTGGTCTCCTTTCGGTCGGAATCGCAAACTAACCCGTAGTCTCGGTTCCCCAACGTCATTACATAAGTTCTACTAGAGGATGTGTTTCAGTTGAACGTTTCCATTACACCTCGGGCAAAAATTGCATTAAAATAGAAAAAAGAATGCGTGAAATAGTAGGACAACGTATAAAGATGCCCATCTTAATACTACTCTTGGCCAAGTATATTTAACTTCGGAGTGATGATGGGACCCGAGAAATTAGTGCTATTTTGATCTCACCTTCGGTGCACGTCCTTATATGGACATGAATAGTCTTTCACTTCTTCCTCCCTTCAATTTCACTCATTCCCCTATTTTTACTACAATTTGGTCTCTTCCATCGGAACCACAAACTACCCCGCAGCTTTGGTTCCCCACTGCTGGTTACATAAAGTTCTGGCCAGAGGATGTGTTTTAGTTGAACGTTTCCATGATTCTCAAAAATTACATTAATGTAAAAGAATGGGTAAAATAGGATGGACTACAAGATCACCGTCACCCATCTTAGTACTGGTTTTATATTTAACTTCGGAGTGACATGATCCGATGAATTATGCTATTTTGATCTCACCTTTCGGTGCACGTCCTTATATGGACATGAATAGTCTTTCACTTCTTCCTCCCTTCATTTTCACTCATTCCCCTTACTTTTTACTACAATTTGGTCTCCTTTCCATCGGAACCGCAAACTAACCCGCTTTGGTTCCCAACGTCATTACATAAGTTCTACTAGAGGATGTGTTTTAGTTGAACGTTTCCATTACACCTCGGGGCAAAAATTGCATTAAAATACAAAAAAGAATGGGTGAAATAGGAGGACAGATCAAGACGTCACCCATCTTAGTACTACTCTTGGCCAAGTATATTTAACTTCGGAGTGATGATGGGATCCGATGAATTAGTGCTATTTTGATCTCACCTTTCGGTGCACGTCCTTATATGGACATGAATAGTCTTTCACTTCTTCCTCCCTTCAATTTCACTCATTCCCCTTACTTTTTACTACAATTTGGTCTCCTTTCCATCGGAACCGCAAACTAACCCGTAGTCTGGTTCCCCAACGTCATTACATAAGTTCTACTAGAGGATGTGTTTTAGTTGAACGTTTCCATTACACCTCGGGGCAAAAATTGCATTAAAATAAAAAAGAATGGGTGAAATAGGAGGACGATCAAGACGTCACCCATCTTAGTACTACTCTTGGCCAAGTATATTTAACTTCGGAGTGATGATGGGATCCGATGAATTAGTGCTATTTTGATCTCACCTTTGTGCACGTCCTTATATGGACATGAATAGTCTTTCACTTCTTCCTCCCTTCAATTTCACTCATTCCCCTTACTTTTTACTACAATTTGGTCTCCTTTCCATCGGAACCGCAAACTAACCTAGTTTGGTTCCCCAACGTCATTACATAAGTTCTACTAGAGGATGTGTTTTAGTTGAACGTTTCCATTACACCTGGGCAAAAATTGCATTAAAATACAAAAAAGAATGGGTGAAATAGGAGGACAGATCAAGACGTCACCCATCTTAGTACTACTCTTGGCCAAGTATATTTAACTTCGGAGTGATGATGGGATCCGATGAATTAGTGCTATTTTGATCTCACCTTCGGTGCACGTCCTTATATGGACATGAATAGTCTTTCACTTCTTCCTCCCTTCATTTTCACTCATTCCCCTTACTTTTTACTACAATTTGGTCTCCTTTCCATCGGAACCGCAAACTAAGTTTCTGGTTCCCCAACGTCATTACATAAGTTCTACTAGAGGATGTGTTTTAGTTGAACGTTTCCATTACACCTCGGCAAAATTTGCATTAAAATACAAAAAAGAATGGGTGAAATAGGAGGACATCAAGACGTCACCCATCTTAGTACTACTCGGCCATATTTAACTTCGAGTGATGATGGGATCCGATGAATTAGTGCTATTTTGATCTCACCTTTCGGTGCACGTCCTTATATGGACATGAATAGTCTTTCACTTCTTCCTCCCTTCATTTTCACTCATTCCCCTTACTTTTTACTACAATTTGGTCTCCTTTCCATCGGAACCGCAAACTAACCCGTAGTCTCGGTTCCCCAACGTCATTACATAAGTTCTACTAGAGGATGTGTTTTAGTTGAACGTTTCCATTACACCTCGGGCAAAAATTGCATTAAAACAGAAAAGAATGGGTGAAATAGGAGGAGATCAAGACGTCACCCATCTTAGTACTACTTCGCCAAGTATATTTAACTTCGGAGATGATGGGATCCGATGAATTAGTGCTGTTTTGATCTCACCTTTCGGTGCACGTCCTTATATGGACATGAATAGTCTTTCACTTCTTCCTCCCTTCATTTTCACTCATTCCCTTACTTTTTACTACAATTTGGTCTCCTTTCGGTCGGAACCGCAAACTAACCCGCAGTCTCGGTTCCCCAACGTCATTACATAAGTTCTACTAGAGGATGTGTTTTAGTTGAACGTTTCCATTACACCTCGGGCAAAAATTGCATTAAAATAGAAAAAAGAATGGGTGAAATGAGGACGGATCAAGACGTCACCCATCTTAGTACTACTCTTGGCCAAGTATATTTAACTTCGGAGTGATGATGGGATCCGATGAATTAGTGCTATTTTGATCTCACCTTTCGGTGCACGTCCTTATATGGACATGAATAGTCTTTCACTTCTTCCTCCCTTTATTTTCACTCATTCCCCTTACTTTTTACTACAATTTGGTCCTTTCCATCGGAACCGCAAACTAACCCGAGTTTTGGTTCCCGAACGTCATTACATAAGTTCTACTAGAGGATGTGTTTTAGTTGAACGTTTCCATTACACCTGGGGCAAAATTGCATTAAAATACAAAAAAGAATGGGTGAAATAGGAGGACGGATCAAGACGTCACCCATCTTAGTACTACTCTCGGCCAAGTATATTTAACTTCGGAGTGATGATGGGATCCGATGAATTAGTGGTGTTTTGATCTCACCTGTGCACGTCCTTATATGGACATGAATAGTCTTTCACTTCTTCCTCCCTTCATTTTCACTCATCCCCTTACTTTTTACTACAATTTGGTCTCCTTTCCATCGGAACCGCAAACTAACCCGTAGTCTCGGTTCAACGTCATTACATAAGTTCTACTAGAGGATGTGTTTTAGTTGAACGTTTCCATTACACCTCGGGCAAAAATTGCATTAAAATAGAAAAAGAATGGGTGAAATAGGACGGATCAAGACGTCACCCATCTTAGTACTACTCTTGGCCAAGTATATTTAACTTTCGAGTGATGATGGGATCCGATGAATTAGTGCTGTTTTGATCTCACCTTCTCGTGCTCGTCCTCATATGGACATGAATAGTCTTTCACTTCTTCCTCCCTTCATTTTCACTCATTCCCCTTACTTTTTACTACAATTTGGTCTCCTTTCCATCGGAACCGCAAACTAACCCGCATGGTTCCCCAACGTCATTACATAAGTTCTACTAGAGGATGTAGTTGAACGTTTCCATTACACCTCGGGGCAAAAATTGCATTAAAAATAAAAAAGAATGGGTGAAATAGGAGGACGGATCAAGACGTCACCCATCTTAGTACTACTTGGCCAAGTATATTTAACTTCGGAGTGATGATGGGATCCGATGAATTAGTGCTATTTTGATCTCACCTTCGGTACGTCCTTATATGGACATGAATAGTCTTTCACTTCTTCCTCCCTTCATTTTCACTCATTCCCCTTACTTTTTACTACAATTTGGTCCTTTCCATCGAACCACAAACTACCCCGCAGTTTTGGTTCCCCAACGTCATTACATAAGTTCTACTAGAGGATGTGTTTTAGTTGAACGTTTCCATTACACTCGGGGCAAAATTGCATTAAAATACAAAAAAGAATGGGTGAAATAGAGGACGCATCAAGACGTCACCCATCTTAGTACTACTCTGGCCAAGTATATTTAACTTGAGTGATGATGGGATCCGATGAATTTGTGGTGTTTTGATCTCACCGGTGCTCGTCCTCATATGGACAAGAATAGTCTTTCCCTTCTTCCTCCCTTCATTTTCACTCATTCCC
>JAUJYP020000608.1:22500-26838 GCA_030674075.2 Linum usitatissimum | reverse complement strand
ATGAGCCATTCGCGGTTTCACGGTCGAGATTTGTTCATACTTACACATGTTGACTTAATCTTTTGAAGACAAGCGTATGACTCCCAAAAGCAGGATCAACGAGGTAGCATTCCCACGTTCGATGCATCCGCCTCGCTCGATGCCGAGCACCAAGCGAAGGCAGGCGCTGATGGATTGGAATCATTTCGAAGGGTCGGGCCAACCGTCGAGGATGAAAATCCCCATGGCCGCATCATTTTCGGCATCGAGAGCACGGGCGGCCGACCGAGGGGGCCCATAACTCACACTTTGCAAGTGCGAATCTGGAACCGTGAGAGCAACCACAATGTCCACCGCACACCCTAGGAGGGAACACGGAGAAACATTCACCGAACCTGATTATTCCACGATGTGGGTCAAGGAGCCCGCCATCCCAAACAACTCAAATACCACTCATGCGCATCACGTACGACGTACAACGGCACCATCGAATGACCAGCCGCTGAGCTTGACATGTAGCTAAGCCCGACAAACGAATTCACCAAATGGCGGCCATTGTACGCACCGCTTAGCACGAAAGAGCAACCGAAACCGACTTCCAACCGCGCATCGGCATCCGGCCGGAGTTCCCAACGTCGAGGGGGTCGCCGCATACCAACCGAGCCTTGGGGCATCCAGTCCGTGCAACGTGGTGCGAGAGAATCGCACCTTGTTCCAGACATCAGCATCAAAATCGCACTTTCCGCCGTCGCCGGCGGCCACGTAACCGTCATGCGGAGGCCCGGCCGCCGTCGGCCGACCTCGCAGCGGCCACCCCCCGGACCTTGGGCCACCCACGCCCACCCTCGGTGTTCGATGCAGCGGCGTGGCCACTGCTGCACTGCACCGGGGGGTTCACCACCTCCCCCACTTAAAGAGACCTTAAGACATTTTTCATTTTCCCACCGAGAGACGTTCCTTATCAGAAGTCACACCCCCTCTAAACTCGTCATCTTAACGATTTTTGACCTGAGATTTCGCACAGATGTTGTAAGAAATATAACAATGTGGGAAACCAAATTTTATAATTTTTGGAATTTTATTTTATTTAATACGATTTTTTTAATGAAAAAACTTCAAAAAATCGTAATAAAAAAAATACAAGTCCAAACTTTGTCAAACTTGGTATGAGGGTACCTTATGATATCCCTGAGATATAATGGCAAGCACTTTTGAATTTGCTCGAGTAGATTTTAAAATTTATCGAGGGTCCATATTTTGGTGTGCCAAAATCGCACAATGGGTGCGCATTTTTGCGCATCGGGTGTGCCCCTGCTGCGCATTTTCGCGCATTTTTGCGCACGGGTGTGCCCCCAGTGCGCATTTTCTCGCATTTTTGCGCACGGGTGTGCCCCTGGTGCGCATTATCTCGCATTTTTGTGCACGGGTGTGCACCCTGCTGCGCATTTTCGCGCATTTTTGCGCAAGGGTGTGCCAAAATCGCACCCTGGTGCGCATTTTCTCGCATTTTTGCGCATGGGTGTGCCCCTGGTGCGCATTTTCTCGCATTTTCTCGCACGGGTGTGCACCCTGGTGCGCATTTTCGCGCATTTTTGCGCATATGTGTGCCCCTGGTGCGCATTTTCTCGCATTTTTGCGCATGGGTGTGCCCCCTGGTGCGCATTTTCTCGCATTTTTGCGCATGGGTGTGCATTTTCTCGCAAGGGTGTGCACCCTGGTGCGCATTTTCGCGCATTTTTGCGCATATGTGTGCCCCTGGTGCGCATTTTCTCGAATTTTTGCGCAAGGGTGTGCCCCTGGTGCGCATTGTCTCGCATTTTTGCGCATGGGTGTGCATTTTCTCGCACGGGTGTGCACCCTGGTGCGCATTTTTCGCGCATTTTTGCGCATATGTGTGCCCCTGGAGCGCATTTTCTCGAATTTTTGCGCAAGGGTGTGCCAAAATCGCACCCTGGCGCGCATTTTCTCGCATTTTCTCGCGTTTTTGCGCATGGGTGTGCACCCTGGCGCGCATTTTCGCGCATATGTGTGCTCCTGGTGCGCATTTTCTCGCATTTTTGCGCAAGGGTGTGCCAAAATCGCACTGTGGTGCGCATTTTCTCGCATTTTTGCGCATGGGCGTGCACCCTGGCGCGCATTTTCGCGCATTTTTGCGCATATGGGTGCCCCTGGCGCGCATTTTCTCGCATTTTTGCGCACGGATGTGCCCCAGTGCGCATTTTCTCGCATTTTTGCGCACGGGTGTGCCCCTGGTGCGCATTATCTCGCATTTTTGTGCACGGGTGTGCACCCTGCTGCGCATTTTCGCGCATTTTTGCGCAAGGGTGTGCCAAAATCGCACCCTGGTGCGCATTTTCTCGCATTTTTGCGCATGGGTGTGCCCCTGGTGCGCATTTTCTCGCATTTTCTCGCACGGGTGTGCACCCTGGTGCGCATTTTCGCGCATTTTTGCGCATATGTGTGCCCCTGGTGCGCATTTTCTCGCATTTTTGCGCATGGGTGTGCCCCCTGGTGCGCATTTTCTCGCATTTTTGCGCATGGGTGTGCATTTTCTCGCAAGGGTGTGCACCCTGGTGCGCATTTTCGCGCATTTTTGCGCATATGTGTGCCCCTGGTGCGCATTTTCTCGAATTTTTGCGCAAGGGTGTGCCCCTGGTGCGCATTGTCTCGCATTTTTGCGCATGGGTGTGCATTTTCTCGCACGGGTGTGCACCCTGGTGCGCATTTTCGCGCATTTTTGCGCATATGTGTGCCCCTGGAGCGCATTTTCTCGAATTTTTGCGCAAGGGTGTGCCAAAATCGCACCCTGGCGCGCATTTTCTCGCATTTTCTCGCGTTTTTGCGCATGGGTGCGCACCCTGGCGCGCATTTTCGCGCATATGTGTGCTCCTGGTGCGCATTTTCTCGCATTTTTGCGCAAGGGTGTGCCAAAATCGCACTGTGGTGCGCATTTTCTCGCATTTTTGCGCATGGGCGTGCACCCTGGCGCGCATTTTCGCGCATTTTTGCGCATATGGGTGCCCCTGGCGCGCATTTTCGCGCATTTTTGCGCACGGGTGTGCCCCCAGTGCGCATTTTCTCGCATTTTTGCGCACGGGTGTGCCCCTGGTGCGCATTATCTCGCATTTTTGTGCACGGGTGTGCACCCTGCTGCGCATTTTCGCGCATTTTTGCGCAAGGGTGTGCCAAAATCGCACCCTGGTGCGCATTTTCTCGCATTTTTGCGCATGGGTGTGCCCCTGGTGCGCATTTTCTCGCATTTTCTCGCACGGGTGTGCACCCTGGTGCGCATTTTCGCGCATTTTTGCGCATATGTGTGCCCCTGGTGCGCATTTTCTCGCATTTTTGCGCATGGGTGTGCCCCCTGGTGCGCATTTTCTCGCATTTTTGCGCATGGGTGTGCATTTTCTCGCAAGGGTGTGCACCCTGGTGCGCATTTTCGCGCATTTTTGCGCATATGTGTGCCCCTGGTGCGCATTTTCTCGAATTTTTGCGCAAGGGTGTGCCCCTGGTGCGCATTGTCTCGCATTTTTGCGCATGGGTGTGCATTTTCTCGCACGGGTGTGCACCCTGGTGCGCATTTTCGCGCATTTTTGCGCATATGTGTGCCCCTGGAGCGCATTTTCTCGAATTTTTGCGCAAGGGTGTGCCAAAATCGCACCCTGGCGCGCATTTTCTCGCATTTTCTCGCGTTTTTGCGCATGGGTGTGCACCCTGGCGCGCATTTTCGCGCATATGTGTGCTCCTGGTGCGCATTTTCTCGCATTTTTGCGCAAGGGTGTGCCAAAATCGCACTGTGGTGCGCATTTTCTCGCATTTTTGCGCATGGGCGTGCACCCTGGCGCGCATTTTCGCGCATTTTTGCGCATATGGGTGCCCCTGGCGCGCATTTTCTCGCATTTTTGCGCACGGATGTGCCCCAGTGCGCATTTTCTCGCATTTTTGCGCACGGGTGTGCCCCTGGTGCGCATTATCTCGCATTTTTGTGCACGGGTGTGCACCCTGCCTGCGCATTTTCGCGCATTTTTGCGCAAGGGTGTGCCAAAATCGCACCCTGGTGCGCATTTTCTCGCATTTTTGCGCATGGGTGTGCCCCTGGTGCGCATTTTCTCGCATTTTCTCGCACGGGTGTGCACCCTGGTGCGCATTTTCGCGCATTTTTGCGCATATGTGTGCCCCTGGTGCGCATTTTCTCGCATTTTTGCGCATGGGTGTGCCCCCTGGTGCGCATTTTCTCGCATTTTTGCGCATGGGTGTGCATTTTCTCGCAAGGGTGTGCACCCTGGTGCGCATTTTCGCGCATTTTTGCGCATATGTGTGCCCCTGGTGCGCATTTTCTCGAATTTTTGCGCAAGGGTG
>JAUJYP020000608.1:12500-15000 GCA_030674075.2 Linum usitatissimum | reverse complement strand
CCGACGAGGGCCATAACTCTACACTGCAAGTGCGAATCTGGAACCCGTGAGCAACCACAAAACACGGAGAAACATTCACCGAACTCGATTATTCCACGATGTGGGTACGCAACACAAGAACTCGGTCTTCACCGTCACCGTAGGCAAGGCACCACCAAGAGAGTTGAAAGACGACGGTTCGATGCTTTCCAAAAGACGAGGAACGCATGCCATCCCAAACAACTCAAATACCACTCATGCGCATCACGTACGACGTACAACAGCACCATCGAATGACCCGCCGCTGAGCTTGACATGTAGCTAAGCCCAACAAACGAATTCACCAAATGGCGGCCATTGTACGCACCGCTTAGCACGAAAGAGCAACCGAAACGGAAGCAACCAACCGCGCATCGGCATCTAACCGGAGTTCCCAACGTCGAGGGGGGGTCGCCGCATACCAGCCGAGCCTTGGGGCATCCGTCCGTGCAACGTGGTGCGAGAGAATCGCACCTTGTTCCCGACATCGGCATCAAAATCGCACTTTCCGCCGTCGCCGGCGGCCCGCCGTCCGCGGAGACCGGCCGCCGTCGCCGGCCTGCCGCGGCCCGCACCGCCGGACCTTGGGCCACCCACCCACCCTCGGTGTTCGATGCAGCAGCGTGGCCCTGCACCCAACACCAGGGGGGTTCACCACCTCCCCCTAAAGAGACCTTAAGACATTTTCCATTTTCCCACCAGGAGACGTTCCTTATCCGAGGAGTCACACCCCCCTCTAAACTCGTCATCTTAACGATTTTTGACCTGAGATTTCGCACAGATGTTGTAAGAAATATAACAATGTGGGAAACCAAATTTTATAATTTTTGGAATTTTATTTTATTTAATACGATTTTTTTAATGAAAAAACTTCAAAAAATCGTAATAAAAAATACAAGTCCAAACTTTGTCAAACTTGGTATGAGGGTACCTTATGATATCCCTGAGATATAATGGCAAGCACTTTTGAATTTGCTCGAGTAGATTTTAAAATTTATCGAGGGTCCATATTTTGGTGTGCCAAAATCGCACACTGGTGCGCATTTTTGCGCATCGGGTGTGCCCCTGCTGCGCATTTTCGCGCATTTTTGCGCACGGGTGTGCCCCCAGTGCGCATTTTCTCGCATTTTTGCGCACGGGTGTGCCCCTGGTGCGCATTATCTCGCATTTTTGTGCACGGGTGTGCACCCTGCTGCGCATTTTCGCGCATTTTTGCGCAAGGGTGTGCCAAAATCGCACCCCTGGTGCGCATTTTCTCGCATTTTTGCGCATGGGTGTGCCCCTGGTGCGCATTTTCTCGCATTTTCTCGCACGGGTGTGCACCCTGGTGCGCATTTTCGCGCATTTTTGCGCATATGTGTGCCCCTGGTGCGCATTTTCTCGCATTTTTGCGCATGGGTGTGCCCCCTGGTGCGCATTTTCTCGCATTTTTGCGCATGGGTGTGCATTTTCTCGCAAGGGTGTGCACCCTGGTGCGCATTTTCGCGCATTTTTGCGCATATGTGTGCCCCTGTGGTGCGCATTTTCTCGAATTTTTGCGCAAGGGTGTGCCCCTGGTGCGCATTGTCTCGCATTTTTGCGCATGGGTGTGCATTTTCTCGCACGGGTGTGCACCCTGGTGCGCATTTTCGCGCATTTTTGCGCATATGTGTGCCCCTGGAGCGCATTTTCTCGAATTTTTGCGCAAGGGTGTGCCAAAATCGCACCCTGGCGCGCATTTTCTCGCATTTTCTCGCGTTTTTGCGCATGGGTGTGCACCCTGGCGCGCATTTTCGCGCATATGTGTGCTCCTGGTGCGCATTTTCTCGCATTTTTGCGCAAGGGTGTGCCAAAATCGCACTGTGGTGCGCATTTTCTCGCATTTTTGCGCATGGGCGTGCACCCTGGCGCGCATTTTCGCGCATTTTTGCGCATATGGGTGCCCCTGGCGCGCATTTTCGCGCATTTTTGCGCACGGATGTGCCCCCAGTGCGCATTTTCTCGCATTTTTGCGCACGGGTGTGCCCCTGGTGCGCATTATCTCGCATTTTTGTGCACGGGTGTGCACCCTGCTGCGCATTTTCGCGCATTTTTGCGCAAGGGTGTGCCAAAATCGCACCCTGGTGCGCATTTTCTCGCATTTTTGCGCATGGGTGTGCCCCTGGTGCGCATTTTCTCGCATTTTCTCGCACGGGTGTGCACCCTGGTGCGCATTTTCGCGCATTTTTGCGCATATGTGTGCCCCTGGTGCGCATTTTCTCGCATTTTTGCGCATGGGTGTGCCCCCTGGTGCGCATTTTCTCGCATTTTTGCGCATGGGTGTGCATTTTCTCGCAAGGGTGTGCACCCTGGTGCGCATTTTCGCGCATTTTTGCGCATATGTGTGCCCCTGGTGCGCATTTTCTCGAATTTTTGCGCAAGGGTGTGCCCCTGGTGCGCATTGTCTCGCATTTTTGCGCATGGGTGTGCATTTTCTCGCACGGGTGTGCACCCTGGTGCGCAT
>JAUJYP020000608.1:2500-5000 GCA_030674075.2 Linum usitatissimum | reverse complement strand
GAGACAAGCATATGACTACGGCAGGATCAACCGGGTAGCATTCCCACGTTCGGTGCAGCCGTCTCGCTCGATGCCGAGCACCAAGCGAAGGCGGACGCGGTCGTTGGAATCATTTCGAAGGGTCGGGCCAACCGTCGAGGATGAAAATCCCCATGGCCGCATCATTTTCGGCATCCGAGAGCACGGGCACGAACCTGATTATTCCACGATGTGGGTACGCAACACAAGAACTCGGTCTTCACCGTCACCGTAGGCAAGGCACCACCGAAGAGAGTTGAAAGACGACGGTTCGATGCTCAAAGCAAGGAGCCCGCCATCCCAAACAACTCAAATACCACTCATGCGCATCACGTACGACGTACAACAGCACCATCGAATGACCCGCCGCTGAGCTTGACATGTAGCTAAGCCCAACAAACGAATTCACCAAATGGCGGCCATTGTACGCACCGCTTAGCACGAAAGAGCAACCGAAACCGACTTCCAACCGCGCATCGGCATCTAACCGGAGTTCCCAACGTCGAGGGGGTCGCCGCATACCAACCGAGCCTTGGGGCATCCGTCCGTGCAACGTGGTGCGAGAGAATCGCACCTTGTTCCCGACATCAGCATCAAAATCGCGTCATCTTAACGATTTTTGACCTGAGATTTTGCACAGATGTTGTAAGAAATATAACAATGTGGGAAACCAAATTTTATAATTTTTGAATTTTATTTTATTTAATACGATTTTTTTAATGAAAAAACTTCAAAAAATCGTAATAAAAAATACAAGTCCAAACTTTGTCAAACTTGGTATGAGGGTACCTTATGATATCCCTGAGATATAATGGCAAGCACTTTTGAATTTGCTCGAGTAGATTTTAAAATTTATCGAGGGTCCATATTTTGGTCCATATTATCTGCTCACTCGGCCTCGTTCTTTTCACAAGTTTGCGCACGGCAGTTCTCGCTTCGCATTCCACGGGTGTACTCCCACATCCGTGATTTTTGTGCACGGGTGTGCACCCTGCTGCGCATTTTCGCGCATTTTTGCGCAAGGGTGTGCCAAAATCGCACCCTGGTGCGCATTTTCTCGCATTTTTTGCGCATGGGTGTGCCCCTGGTGCGCATTTTCTCGCATTTTCTCGCACGGGTGTGCACCCTGGTGCGCATTTTCGCGCATTTTTGCGCATATGTGTGCTCCTGGTGCGCATTTTCTCGCATTTTTGCGCATGGGTGTGCCCCCTGGTGCGCATTTTCTCGCATTTTTGCGCATGGGTGTGCATTTTCTCGCAAGGGTGTGCACCCTGGTGCGCATTTTCGCGCATTTTTGCGCATATGTGTGCCCCTGGTGCGCATTTTCTCGAATTTTTGCGCAGGGGTGCCCCTGGTGCGCATTGTCTCGCATTTTTGCGCATGGGTGTGCATTTTCTCGCACGGGTGTGCACCCTGGTGCGCATTTTCGCGCATTTTTGCGCATATGTGTGCCCCTGGAGCGCATTTTCTCGAATTTTTGCGCAAGGGTGTGCCAAAATCGCACCCTGGCGCGCATTTTCTCGCATTTTCTCGCGTTTTTGCGCATGGGTGTGCACCCTGGCGCGCATTTTCGCGCATATGTGTGCTCTGGTGCGCATTTTCTCGCATTTTTGCGCAAGGGTGTGCCAAAATCGCACTGTGGTGCGCATTTTCTCGCATTTTTGCGCATGGGCGTGCACCCTGGCGCGCATTTTCGCGCATTTTTGCGCATATGGGTGCCCCTGGCGCGCATTTTCTCGCATTTTTGCGCACGGATGTGCCCCCCGTGCGCATTTTCTCGCATTTTTGCGCACGGGTGTGCCAAGGAAACTGCTCTAACTTTGGGCTCGGTTGTCGGAACGAGGCGATTTTTCTTTGATTTCGCCTAACTTTTCGAGAGGAACGCGCTCGATTCGAAACGAGGTGAGTCCAATGTTGAGAAAACGCGACCCACGCCCTTAGTTGAGGTCGAGAACTTTGAACGACCATAACTTTGTGCTCGGTTGTCCGATTGAGGCGATTTTTATCTTGAAATCGCATAACTTTTCGAGATCTACACATGGACAAACTGCCGAAGGCGGTTTGTGGCAAGATTTTCGTCGTGAAATTAGGTCGTTTGCACCCTCAACCGGACACATTTACGTTTTTCGGCCGCGAAATATTTTTTAAACACACGATAAACTACATGATGGATATGAGGTGGAGGGACGAATCGAAGCGACATGGGGCTGAATCTCAGTGGATCGTGGCAGCAAGGCCACTCTGCCACTTACAATACCCCGTCGCGTATTTAAGTCGTCTGCAAGTGATTCTATCCGCTGCTCGGTGGAAATTAAACTTCGAAGGCGGCCCGATGGACTCTTCCGTCCAACGGACTTGGCCAATGACACGTGCCTTTGGGGGCCGGATGGCCCTTACTGCTGGTCGGCAATCGGGCAGCGGACACAAGCGTCGGTGCCAGCCCGGATTCTGACTTAGAGGCGTTCAGTCAGTAATCCAGCGC